>OW285240.1:42344803-42944803 GCA_935421215.2 Melolontha melolontha | reverse complement strand
GCGAAACTTTAATGGCGACAAATATTTCATTAAATAAACTTACCAGTCCCACCTGCAAAACATTTCTCCAAAAATATACTGGTCGAAATGTTCCTGATGAATCCACCATATGCAAATATTATGTTTCTAAGGGCTACACAAAAGCGTTTAAACGCATTTAAAGGCATCTTTCAAATCAGTCGCTATGGATAAGTGTCGACGAAACTGTCGATATATTAGAATGCTGTGTGGTAAATGTTGTAGCTGGTGTACTACTCCAACTATTCCATATAACGCATATGCAATAGCAACAAAAGTTATAAATACAGTTGATGCGGAAACAGTAGCTAAAACCATTTACGAAAATATGCTTCGAAAGACAGGTATAAAAAAAAATACTTTTATTTGTCAGTGACAGCGCTACATATATATTAAAAACAGGCAGACTATTAAAGGAAACATATTCTAACATACTGCATATTACTTGTAAAGCACATGCTCTCCACAGAATCTGTGAGTATATCAGAGACACCTTTTCGGAAGTTGATAGACTTGTATCGGTTTTTAAAAAAGTTTTCAGAAAAGCACTATTGGCAATAGCTCTTCACAGAGAAAAACTTCCATCTTTGTCACTGTCTCCCTCTCCAGTAATAACTAGATAGGGAACATGGTTGGAAGCTAGTAGTTTTTATTTCGATAGTTTGCAAAATTTCGTTACCTGTTTAAATGACGATGCTCAAAGTATTTCTGAGTAGAAGGAACTAATACAAATTCCAAATTTAAAAAATCATTTGTACTTTTTTCAGGAGCACTGAAAATTTGCCAAAACTAATCACTTGTTTTGAAAACCAAAATCTCAAATTAAATGATGGCTTAACCACATTAGATGTTGCTATTAACAATTTGAAAAATATTTCAAGTGACTTCGGATGTGGCATTCGGCAAGAGTTAGACGTAGTTTTTAATATAAATCCAGATTTAAAAACATTTCGGCAACTGTGTACGGGGACGATGCCTCAAAATCTAACTGCTAAATACGCTGAAATAAAAGAATATTTCCAGTATATACCTATAACCAGTTGCGATATAGAAAGGACGTTTTCTTTCTACAGAGATGTATTTCATTCAAAGAGAACAAATTTGACAGAAGAGAACCTTGAGAAAATATTGCTAGTTAATATTAATACTCCTTTGCTCAACTTGAACTACAAAATGAACAAATAAAAATGTATTTCGTATTTTACAGATCACCACCCGTTTGTTTTCCATTTTTATAAATAAATTGAAAAACTTTAAAAATACAAATTTTCAATAGTACGCCCGTGGGCGATGAGTCATCGGCCTCTCGTGTCCGGTCCCTAGTGATAACTCTATAGCGCCTTCCTAATCTTCGCGCAGATTCACCAATTCTTTCTTTTGCACTTTCTCTAAGTCTATCTGCTCTGACAACAGTCGACACCCGATGCCTTCCGCTTTTTTGGAGGTGAAAACTAAGTATTCCTTCCTCAGATTCCTTTACTGTTGGGTAAATTTTTGCACAGGAGATATTAGGTCGTTGAAACATATTTACAATATCCACTTTTCGAATTCGGCCAACTAAATTAGAGATGCTTTTGCGGAATTCGATTTTGTACGCCATGACACCAAAATTTATCTACGAGAACAGTCAATATTATTTTGACAAAGCCTGCTTAAATAAACTCCCAGCAATTGTAACTAAGGCGAACCTTTTCTAAGTGATGAAAATTAGTTACGAAGTTTGTCTCAAAACTTTTGCTACATACGTCAGACTCGGCGCTCGGCATGAAAAAAGTATATTTTAATTTTAACGCCTTCGTATATTTAGAAAGTAACGAAACAATTTGGAAATATGTATACAAACACGCATAAAAACTTATAAGATAAATGCAAATTCTTCAAACAAACACAAACCCAGTATATTTACTTTAAAAGCACACAAATAAATTTGCATTTAGTATTTGATATTGTTTTGTTTCAGATGAAAAACTCCTGCGTCTTCTTGCGCTAGCAGATACAACGATGTCTTGGAATTCTTCCTACGCGTTTGGTTATGATAACGTGAGTGGATGGGGCGATAGATATTTCTTCACCTACTTCACCCAGTTAGGTGAAAGAAATGTTGCCGCGATAGCTTCGGAATTCACCATATTCTTGATTACTCTCATGTTATCAGTATTCGCTAACGTTTCCATAGCAATATGTGTGCTGAGGTAAGATTTTTTCTTATAATATTACTATAATAATTTCATTAATCATTAGCCTTACTTGAGTAAATTTCATTTCAAGAACATATGAAAAAATAACTTGTAGAATAATTTATTTAAAATTATTTAATTTATTTATCTCTATGAGATTAATGTTAATTTAATAAATTAACAATGATTCGGCTTTTATTTGATGAAGAGACATAATTTAAAATAGAAATAAAACTGATGGTGAAAATCTTCACTTTTCTAATACGTAATCTAAAACGACAATTGCTTCATCAGACCTAATAAAGTATTTACAGATAAGCCATTTTACTTTGTATGGCTAATCTCTAAATACTTTATTAGGTCTGATGAAGGAACAAATACACTTCCGAAACGTTACGTAGCAATAAATTGTTTTATTCGATACATTGACCCAAATTCTGTTTTTATTGACAGTGAAATTATATATATATATATATATATATATATATATATATATATATATAATAACTTCGTGACCTTGGTATGATATGGTAAACCTAATCAGTAGGCGATTAAAGGTCTGTATATTACTTCAAAATATATGTATTTAAAAAACTCTACATGTTTCGGCAGTACGCCTTTATCAAGAGAATACAAAATATAAAATTTTTATATTTTGTATTCTCTTGATAAAGGCGTACTGCCGAAACATGTAGAGTTTTTTAAATACATATATTTTGAAGTAATATACAGACCCTTAATCGCCTACTGATTAGGTTTACCATATATATATATATATATATATATATATATATAATCAAAAATTAATTAAAATTCGGGTAAGCGGTCAATTAAAAAACTCCTTTATTAAATTACTCTATATTTCGCGACAGACTTTGTCGCTTCTTCTGGGGTAACTACAAGATTAATGAGAAAAATAACAAAAAATAAATAAGAATATCAAACAGTAGTAAAAATACTTACAAAATGTAGAGTTAAAAAATAATAAAATTGACGTACAAAATATAAAAATGATTAGATATAAAAAATAAAGTAACTATAGAAACAAGCCTTAAGAACTTTTAAAAAACATATATATGAAAAGTTAAAACATGAAAAATAAAAAATATAATGCAATATAAATTAAAACAACATATGGAACAAATAACAAAACGATTTAAGATCGTCAACTAACAGTCAAACCCAGTATATTAAAATAAATTATACTAAGACCATTAGTATCACATCTATAATTTATGTTATTTGTGTCTCTGTTGATGTGGACCATTTCTAAAAAAAGTTCTTTTTTTATGGTTATTTTCAACGTCTAATATTTTAACGTCAACAAAATTGAAAGTATGGTCACGATCAAGTGCATGGTCCACCAATGCACAAGATCTCTTACCAATACGGACATCACTTTTATGTTGAGTAATGCGCTGTTTTAGCCACTGTGCACTTGATCGTGGCCATACTTTCAATTTTGTTGACGTTAAAATCTTAGACGTTGAAAATAACCATAAAAAAAGAACTTTTTTAGAAATGGTCCACATCAACAGAGACACAAATAACATAAATTATAGATCTGATACTAATGGTCTTAGTATAATTTATTTTAATATACTGGGTTTGACTATTAGTTGACGATCTTAAATCGTTTTGTTATTTGTTCCATATGTTGTTTTAATTTATATTGCATTATATTTTTTATTTCTCATGTTTTAACTTTTCATATATATGTTTTTAAAAGTTCTTAAAGCTTGTTTCTATAGTTACTTTATTTTTTATATCTAATCATTTTTATATTTTGTACGTCAATTTTATTATTTTTTAGCTCTACATTTTGTATGTATTTTTACTACTGTTTTATACTCTTATTTATTTTTTGTTATTTTTCTCATTAATCTTGTAGTTACCCCAGAAGAAGCGACAAAGTCTGTCGCGAAATATAGGGTAATTTAATAAAGGCGTTTTTTAATTGACCGCTTACCCGAATTTTAATTAATTTTTGATAATATATCACGGTCGATAATTTCTTTTCGATTATATATATATATATATATATATATATATATATATATATATATATATATATATAGACATATATATATATATCGAAGCGGTTTTTCTGGTGGTTCGGTTCTGAGAAGAACCTCTACCTCGACGTTTCTCGAGAAATCTCATTCGTCTTCATCTGGAGCAGGTTGGCGGTTAAATGTGCTGCGATCGAGTACATGGCCTATTATGTACCACTGCTTCCTCCCCTCTCGGTTTCAGTGGTGGGACATTCAGCGGTTTGTAGTTACGAGCGGACACGATGTTTCACTGACGGTTCGTGCAGGCACTTAATGTTGATTGGCTTCGAATAACCGGTCCAGTACTATAATTTTCCTGCTCGCGAAATTCCGCGACTGGACATTCGCCACACGATGCCTGTATCGCTGATTGTATGATTTTGAGACGAAAATATTAATACAAAGATGCTCGGTAGGCCTCGATTTGGCTACACAAAGACAATAAATATGCGCATTTCGACTAAAAAATGTATTCAATAATTATTTCACCAGATGATTCCTTTTTATCGTTAACCAACCATAGCCAATTTGCATAGAGAGAGCAGTAAATTATATCCCAAATCATTTGGAAACTTGTTTAAATAAAGATGACTTTCAATTTCAATACTTATTTTTACGTGTTAATTTGTTGTTGTGTTAATTTCTTAAACTAAACAAAAATTATTGTTCTGATTTTGTTAAAGAATTCATTACATTCGATATACACGATTAGTTGTTTTAAAAAAATGTAAACTTACCGATAAAAAATGGTTGAATTATATCATTCAATACAGTTTGCCAATGTTGCCGTATATATCAATTTTTGTAAATAGTCCGTAAAGACAAACAAAGACTAATTTAACATTTTTGTATTAATATTTTCGTCACAAAATGTTCCAAAGAACCACGCTGCCTAAAGCGTTAATACACATTTTTACACACTCTTTATAATAGATACGTAAGACAGCAATTCAAATCTACAAAAAATTTTATTCTATTGAAATTTTAACTTTTGCGGAAATTTAGGGACACAAATTTTTCAAATACGAATAAATAGAAATTATATGTTTATATGTTGTTGATTCAACAAACAAATAGGCACTTATTGTTCAAGTTCACCAAAAAATCACCTTCATATTTCGATAATGTAATAAATAATACGTATTTGGCTGAAAAGTCTTATGGACAAGTATTCATTCATAAATTTTCTTATACATCAGCTGTTCCGGCATTATTTATAAGTAGATCAATAGCCTGACCTTTGTAATATCCCGAAAAAGATATAATATCGAGTTTCTTAAAAATTTTAAATGGTATAAAGGTTTTGTGGTGATATGGAATTAGTAATTTAGTTGCCTTAATATTAAATTCACGTCGAGAAACAATATATTACACTTGTAATTTTAATAGAATTATCATATTTTTTGTGTGTTCTATTTGCCTCTTCTTATAATGACAATTTCTTTGCCCTAAAAAGATCAAATTTGTGTGAAACACGTGGAATGCTTAAACTAGATGTTCAATGTGGCTTGTCATTTGCGTAAATGCAAGCTTTTAACCGATCGGCAACCTTTCGGAATATGTACACGGTCATCGCGGATATGGGCCGTAGCTTGAAAAATACGTTGCTGAAGATCGTCTTTCACGGTCACGGTCTTCATAACTTGTAGGCAATGTACCGTGATCTTTCAATATACACGGTTTGTAAAATCAAATCATTTGATGGACATCTGTTCGGAAATCGCCATTTATTAATATGTCTAGTAACTCTAACATTTCCACCTGTTTCACCGTATAGTAAGACGATATCTGTTAATTCGTGATTTTAATAAGCCATACTTCACGGAAGCTGACAACAGACTGATTTTTGACTTGCAGTATGCATCATCGCATCTACAACTTCCGCCATTACGTTTGAGTAGGAGTAGCGCTGCAGTTATAAAGGAATACTAAATTTACCAGAGTCGACTCGAGCCACGCCCATTTACTAAATATTTTTTTCTTTGACATAGTTCGAGATAGAGTTTTCGTGCATTTGCATTTTATGCTTAATATTATTCCAGCTATTACATATTAAAGTATGTAGGCATATTTTATTTACACCCTGTATATAGGAATATAAAGAAACCAAATAGGTAAAAAAGTTTTCAAGGTTCAATATGTTTATTAAACTTGATGTGAAATTTTCTGAGGTATTGTCACGTATTTTTCTTCCATCATTTTCTAAATTTGCGAATGTTTTAAAATACAATTAAAGAAAGACTGGACAAATATATTGAACCAGCAGTTATGCACGCCATCAATTCCAATGTCATTTAGACATTTTTAAATATATGTACAAATCCATTACCGCATAATAAAACATTTATATTTGCGTATGTAAATATATGTGTTTCATTGTACACATCGACCATATCGTACTGAATGAATTTATGTATGCCCAGCTGCAGTAAATTTTCCATTCCAACAAAAAGCAGACACGTGTAATGTAATACCTACGCGTTTATTAGGATATTAAAAAATATCGACTTTATTATTTTAAAATTAACTTTTAAAAAATATCTAGCAAATGTAGCAATCAATATACAGCGTATTGAAAGCAATTACACCAAGGGAAATTTCTTTATCTTAGATTTCTTTCAAAATTTCATTACTTGTAGTAGTAGTCAGTAATCCTTTTACTCCCCTCGGAACATAGGGTATCTTCATATGCATCTGAATGTTTCATTACTTTTCATTTAGGTTAAATCGCAAGTTTAACGCTTTTGTTCAGGTCTTCCTTTTTAATTTTTACTGTTTACTAGAGTTGAGTTTAACCTTATTACTCTTCTCATCGCAGTGTAACATCAATTACACAGGCCTGCAAATTTGAAGCCATAACGTCATCTTTTGAATTCAGTGACTGATTCTAAAGTATTTTGATGCGTTGATTACGTATATGTATTCAGTTTTTCTCCATCACGCCCAGATCTCGTCTGCTAAATGGAGTCGGATCCAGAACACGTGGATTGTAAATGTTTTCACATAATTTCAATCCTTCCGGTGTTACCCTCGATACAAAAATAAAACCTCGAGGAAGTAAATTATACGGTAGAAGAAACGAAATACGAAAATGGAGTCACGGAAGGTTCTAAAAAGCCTTTAGTTAATTTGCTCACCTTCAGATGGTCGAAGGGTACAATTAATATACAGCCTAATAAAACACGACGCACCAACATTTAGAATTGCGGTAAAACAACCTCCACAGACTCTAGTACTCCAGCTAATTCAATGAAACATATTCAAGCTGCTAAAACGATAGCAGGTACACACACAGATAATATCACTTATTTCTAATCAGGATAGAGGTCTACATCGAATGCCGTAAAACAACGTCCTCCTCTAAAATTCTTCTCCAAAAAGGTGATGACGTAGTGATACGTTATATTACAGAAGGAACATGCTGGGACCGACCAGCAAATCGCCCAACTATCATACCAGCTTGTTATTTACTTATTTGTTATACACTATTTTTATATTTGTTTTGTAATTAGCTTTGCTAGGATACCTATTAAAGCACTCAAAATGAGTGCTTTAATAAATCATTAAAGCGTGTAACATTTAATTCAGTTTTATGTTGGTCACACTACGTCTATAAGTCAGTAGTCATAGCAATAATTTAAGGTTATGATTAAACTGACAATTAATAAACATTTTATTATACGGTTATTATATTTACAATACACTAACAAATATATTATTATAAAGAGTGAAATTTCAAGTTAAATTAAGTCAACCATAGGCAACTAAATTCGAAAATTTGGATTCTGAGCATACGAGGACGTTACTAACTGCCTTAAAATTTCCCTAAATTATCAAGTTTCGCATTTTCTCTTAAAAAAATACATTCACAAAGCTATACTCTGTTTTTTAATAAGAGAGACAAACCGTCTCAACCCGCATCACATTAGGCATATTTAACTGACAGAAATTTTGGCGATAAATTTAAATGATAAATTACAAATGAAATGAAGTAGCACTTGCTATTTAAACTTCGATATTTAACTAAACTGCATTACAGATCACATTTGCAAAAAAATAAATGGCATTAGTTTTAATATCTTTTTTATTACTTGAATTATATTTGTAATACATCAAATAAATATTTACATAAAAATTATATTCATTTAAGAAATTTCATATTGGATGTGATAATCTAAAAAATATGTATATATACATACAAATTCACAACTACTTGGGTTATCGGTCTATTTTAATTAAAACTCAATTGTTCTAAACTCAATATTTCGTCAATATATTTTTTGACTTCATCTGGAGTAGAGCTATAGTTAGGCGTTGGCAGTTTTATTAAATAATTCACACGTAATTGTCAATAGCAACTCACAAATAGCACATGGACATTATAAACTTAAACAAACGTCCATGTGTTATTTGTGAGTTGCTAGTGACAATTATGTGTGAATTATTTAATAAGACCGCCAACGCCCAGCTCTAGGTCTACTCCAGGTGAAGTCAAAAAATATTGAGTTTAGAACAATTGAGTTTTAATTAAAACAGACCGATAACTCAAATAGTTGTGAATTTATATTAGTACGCTCCAGAAATTTTCTAAAATTCTAAATTATATATATATATATATATATATATATATATATATGTATAAATATAGTATTTTCGTGACCTTGGTATGATAAGGTAAACTTAATTAGTCGGCGATTAAAGGTCTGGTTATTACTTCAAAGTGTATATATTTAAAATAATCCTACATGTTTCGGCAATGATGCCTTTGTCAAGGATATAAAAAATATAAATTATATATGTATATTGTATATATATATTTAAGGTCTAACAATGTTAGCCGAGTTAGCTCGGTTAACATTTGATGGCACTGGCGAGCTAGCTCGGTTAATAGGTTAATATCTGAAGGCACCTAGGATACGCGAGGCGTGGCGAAAATATGTCTATCTCTCTCTTTTCATGATGTGTTCTCCTTTTTCGTCTTAAAATTGTTATCCACGCAATCCCATCAAATGTTAACCGAGCTATACCTACCCGGTAAATAAAGTGTTGATATGGCCTCTGATATTAGTCTATTCCTTGGATTCAGCGCTTGGAGAAATGCATTGCACTAAACGGTCATTTTGTCAAAAAATAATTATATACATTGGTAGTATAATAAATTTACTTCATTTTAAAATTGGTTTCATAATTTCGTCCAGTGCGTACGAATTGCGCCACAGTTTCTACAGATCAGTAACCCCTCTTAAATCCGTATACGGGTTGTGCCAAAGATACACCTCGAGGGTGGTAAATGTTCAAGGTGAAAGTAGCTCTCTAAATAGGTCTTTAAAATGTCATTAAGTAGGTCTTCAAATATTTTCCTTAAATATTTCTGCATATTTATAGACGATATTGATTTATCATCAAGTTAGTTAGTTAGTTATCATGGAAGTGAATACATACTATGTTTAGTGACAAAGAAAAAATATTATTATTAGTAATAAATAATTACAAATTCAGAAAAAGTTCTAAAAATTTAAATGGTATTCAATGGAGGTGTACAAATAAAACTTGTGCGGCAAAGGTTTATACAAAAAAATGGAAATTATTCCATAATAAACAAAGATTTAAATCACAGCCATCCAGGGGACAGTACAATTGCAAGGCAAGTACTTAGTAATTCAGTCAAAAGGAAAACACAAGATGACATGTACGAAAAACCTGCCAACGTTTAAATGAAGATAATTTTTCAATTCAACAACAGAATATTTGAACCCAACTCGGATAAATATGTATTATGCGCGTCGAAGTATTTGACCTCCATTACCGAAGAACAGGGACGAGGTTTTTGATGTAGTGAAGAATTTGACACCAAAAACAAGTAAAGAAGAAAACTTTTTGTTAGTAGCTCATAGTGCACAAATTATAATATTTTCTTGTTTTACAAATTTGAATTTTCCGGATTCCGGATTCAGTCTATATGGACGGTACATTTGAATTTTGCACAAAATTTTTCTTTCAACTATTTACAATTCACGATTGTAAAAATTAACACTATGTGCCTTTATGTTTTGCTTATTACCAAATAAAACCAATGAAACGTACCTAAACATTAATTATTAAAGAAAAATATATAACTTTAATCCCAATGAAATTCTTATTGATTTTGAATCTGCAATTCATAAATCTGTCAACACTTTGTGTCCAAATACAAAAATTACGGGATATTGGTTTCATTTAAGTCAGGCTTGGTTTAGAAAAATTCAATCACTTGACTTGAAAAATCAATATATCACAGAAAACTCTGAAATTAGCATTTTTTTAAAACAATCTTTTGGTTTGTCATTATTAAAACCAAATGATGTAGGCGAATGCTCTACGGAAATATTTGGATCTGCACCTGACAATGATAGGGTGACAGAATTTTGCGATTATGTACTAAATAATTATATTGATGAAAACGCTGCATTTCCTCTCAGTGTGTGGACTTCTCTCTTCTTTAATGACTAAAACTACAAATAATTGTGAGTTATTTCATTCCAAATTTGGCATTTTTTTTATAATTCACATCCGAACATTATAAATTTTGTAGAAATGCTTGTAAATTTACAGTTATAAATATACGTTAAAATTTATACAGCAAATAAGTTTGCGAATAAAATTAGAACTTACATAAAAAACAAAACATAAAATCGATAAACTATATGTGTATAAGGCAATTAGTAAAATTAAATCAAATGTGTTTCACATAAATTTTTGCCCAGCTCTGTATAATATAATATTGATGTACATGTAATATATATACATATATATAAAGCTTATTATTTTTATATTATGCACACGGCCAATAAAATAAATAAGAAATAAATTTTAATTTCTTATAAACACTAAATATATATATATATATATATATAAGTAAAAATTAATTAACGGGTGAGCTGTCTGTCACGTAAAAAAAACTCCTTTATTTCACTCTATATTTCATAACGAATTTGTTACTTCCTCAGGAGTTTAATTGAGAGTTAAAATTCAGCAAACAACGACACTAAACATGTTAAAATTAATCAAATTTAAAACATTAAATTAAGATCATGTTGGTTTATCGTCAACCTTTTAAAAACAAATGAATTTGTTTTTAAAAGGTTGACGATAAACCAACATCATCTTAATTTAGTGTTTTAAATTTGACTAATTTTAACATGTCCAGTGTTATTGTTTGCTGAATTTTAACTCTCAATTACACTCCTGAGGAAGTAACAAATTCGTTATGAAATATAGAGTGAAATAAAGGAGTTTTTTTTACTTGAGAGACCGCTCACCCGTTAATTAATTTTTACTTATACAGTACGGTCGATAATACTTAATAGTCTATATATATATACATATATATATATATATATACGGTAAACCCAACCAGTAGGCGATTAAAGGTCTGTATATTATTTCAAAATATATGTATTTAAAAAACTCTACATGTTTCGGCTGTATACGCCTTTTTCAAGAGAACACAAAATATGAATGACAGGATATAAATGTCAAGTCTTGACTTGACATTTATATCCTGTCATTCATATTTTGTGTTCTCTTGAAAAAGGCGTATACAGCCGAAACATGTAGAGTTTTTTAAATACATATATTTTGAAATAATATACAGACCTTTAATCGCCTACTGGTTGGGTTTACCGTGTCATACCAAGGTCACGAAGTTATTATATATATATATATATATATATATATATAAGGTAAACTTAATAAGTCGGCGATTAAAGGTCTGGTTCATTACTTCAAAGTATATGTATTTAAAGCAACCCTACATGTTTCGGCAATGATGCCTTTGTCAAGGGAATAAAAAATATAAATGACAGAATATAAATGTCAAATGACATTTGACATTTATATTCTGTCATTTATATAAATAAATAAATAAATAAAAACGTTGGATTACTAGAGAGATGCATTGAAGAAACTTTCAAAATTTTTTAATCAAAATTGTCAAAATTATCTTTTAAATATTATTCGGATTTATTGTTCAATTTTAGGAATATATGATTAATTTGTCTACTACTTCCTATGGTAGTCAAGACGACAAAAGCAAAATTAGTGATTAATGGAGATTTCTTGCATGTGGTGACAGAGATTCGTCAAGTTTTAAATTTATCCTTTAAAATATTATACAAAATTAATAATAAACACCTATTAGCATTCAAAAGTGGTGTTAATATCATTGGAAAGTATATTTACCTAGTTGAAGGGCTGCCTTCGAAAGAAAAAGAACTAATTTTCATTATAATTACATATAAAAAATTTAAGCAGTATTATACATAACTTAATTATGTAACGATCTGCAATTTACCATCATAATATATGTTGCTGTTATACAATTATATATCTTATGTTATTTAAATATCTATATATTTGCTTATCGTGCTGGCAGTTCCGTATTTTGATCCCTGTCTTGTTGTCCGAGTAGGTTTCCGTGGTTTTCCTTCTCTTTTAAGGCGAATGCCGACAGCTTAACATCTTAAGTCGCTCCACTGGCGCATACGTAATAATAACTCATGTCTTGTGTTTCCCTGTTTTTGTTGTCTATCTATTTTAGAATACTAAGGCATGATTTATTATTATTATATTTGAATAATTTTATTCATAGCAACTACAAATGTATACATACGACATTAATATACTGTCATTTATATTTTATATTTCTTGAAAAAGGCATGATTTGCTGAAAGATGTAGGATTATTTTAAATATATACATTTTGAAGTAAAACCAGACCTTAAATCGCCAACAAATTGAATTTACCAGATCATACAAAGGTCACGAAATAATTATCTTTATATATATATATATATATATATATATATATATATATATATATATATATATATATATTATAGTGGTTCTGATATGGTAAACAAGTAAAGGTGACACAGGTAAAACTATAGCAAAGCGTAATTAATTTATATTGGAATGTAAATAATTTACGTCTATTGGTAATTTAAAGGTACTTCATCTTTGAAATAATTCACAATAGGTATAATAAATGTAATTGAGGATAAAATATCATCTAAAAGTTTAATTTGGTTTATTGAGTCAATTATAAAGAATAGTTTTATTAGAAATGTAAAAAGAAGAGACAAATGTATTAGGAACAAATATGTAAGATTAGGATGGGCTTAATAATTATAGAAATAATAGTATTTCAAGATGAAGAAATCGAAGGGAATTCACCTATATTATGTATTAGGCTGTGGAAATTCCATAGTGACAGTTGATATGGAAAAAAATATCAAGAAGTCAATGTTTTTTACTAACATGAAGTAATTTAATTATTCACATGACTTGAAATCTTAAAGAAAAATAGATTTACAATATTATTCTTTAACATAAAAAAGAACAAAAAGGAAGAGTTAATTAAGATGTATTTTTGAACATAAATATATGGATTTGCAATTTTATCAAGATACAACAGTGTGAACGAGGTCCAAGACTGAAATTGAATAGTGCCTTGAATGAAAACATAGTACTGACAGGTCGGACAGATTTGGTCTGTTTTTTGATTCATTATACATAATTTGTTAATTAATGTTTTAAGTGGTTATGGGCAAATTCTGAATAGACTCATATATTTTCATTATTGACTGTAATGATTACATAAATAAATTGTATTCAACTTTAAAAGTCTGTTATACATATCTACTTTACTTGCACCTTGAACATTTACCACCCTCGAGGTGTATCTTTGGCGCAACCCATATACGGATTTAAGGAGGATTAAACTGTGGCGCAACTCGTATGCAAAATATTTAAGGGCCATCTTAATGACATTTGTTCATTGGTGGTCTGATAATCCCTAAAATTTTATTTTTAGGATTAATTCAGGTGCTTTGGTGCAATTCGTATGCGTCCATTTCATCTTTTCGTATTATTTTTTTATAGAGTTGGAAACCTTATATACCATATATAAATTGTGTTCTTCAAAGCCATAAATTTATTCAATTTTTAATATGTATGTTAAGCTGTGATATGATAACTATGTTAAGTAATTTGATCAAAATATGTTACAGCTACTTTTCATAAATATATATGGCTTAGAATACCCCATTCCCTTTACCTGTGCCACTTTTAAGATCACTGTAGATCGTTTTAAGCGAAATTCAGTATTTCTTCATATATATTTTGACATTATGTACTCCAACTGGCGTATTAATTTTGTAATTGAAAGGGAAATCATTTAATTAAAAATAATAACATATCTCAACACACACACTGAACAAGCATCAGAGCGCACGTCGATGCCAAATTCGTAAACATACTCGTATATGTTTGAATATACACAAATTTTGAGTTTACACAAGCTGTATCTAAATGTGTATTTTGCGGTTATTATGAATTATTCATTTCATTCTTTTCTAAACATGTTTATTTATTAAAGCAACCCCTACAGTGAAAATTAAAGTTACTATGAAATCATATACCTACAAAACGTATAATGCTAAACCCATGTTTGATTAAAAACGAAACGCAAGCAAGAATAAAAATGAGAGAATGTCTGTATAACTACTAGGGATCTGTTGAATAAATAACTGAAAAAAAAATCGTTTCTAAAGAATCATTCACAAGCTTTCGTAAATTAAGTCATTAATCACAGAAAGCCGACCTAACCCTCAACAATTATTTTCTATAGATGATACAAGAATTTACGCTCACAGACACGGAGACATATATACAAACAGATGGTGTTAGAAATATGGAAATACTAAATATGTATTTTTGAATGGTTAATCCAATGACAATAAAATTTAGTGTTTTTGCGTAGACTTAATTGCCCTACCTGTGTACGTTTTGAAATAATTTCGAGCATTTATTCTTGCCATAAAATTGCGTCAATATAGGGAAGAGATATATTTTTAACCTGTTTTTCACACTTCTGAATTTTTATATCATAATTTACTGCAGAATAATTAAAACAAGTGATAGTAATATGAGTGCTTGCCGATGTATTCAGTAAAACCCAACTGTAGTACATTCAGCATTATAAGAAACTAACTTTTAATGTGTTTGCAACTGTTGCTGCATCCCCTGCGGCGATAATTCTCTCGTTGTTATTGAATGTATACGGTTAGTCTAATACGAATACTTTGGTCGTATTGATTACAAATTAGGTCCCTATATGTAATTACTAGAGACCGAACACATCAGGCCTAAATTACGGTTGACAACATAAATAGTCTATAACATCGCTAAGTACATAACGCAGTTGCTGAATAGCATTATTTATTCGGTTAACCGCACATCTGTTTTTTGTTGTTGTAATTTGAAAAATATGTGACTTCGGATGTGGCCTTCGGCAAAATTTTTTAATAGAAATCCAGATTTAATAACATTGCGGTAATTGTGTATGAGGACAATGCCTCATAATCTAACTGCTACATTTGCTGAAATAAAAGATTACTTCCAGTATGCACCTATAACCAGTTGCGATGTAGAAAGGACGTTTTCTATCTACAAGGATGTATTTCATTCAAAGAGAACAAATTTTACAGAAACGAACCTTGAGAAAGTATTGCTAGTTAATATTAATATTCCTTTACTCAACTTTTATTGTATTACTCTGCACTGTAAGTATTACGGACCGCCTAATACAGCGGTTCTCAACCTTTTAGTATTTGCGACCTAATTTTCAATCACAATTCTCCTCCCCCCCCCCTAATTTTCACTGAAATTGTATAATGCATATTCTATGTATCAATATTCAAAATATTAATACATAGATCACTAAATCTAGATTTCCTTATAAAGCGACATTCTGTGAAAGAGTAAAGGGCGAAAAGTGTTAGATCAGGTCTTGAGGGTCGAGAGTGAAGTCATGAGCAGAACGGCTGAAAAGTAGACCATTTTGTAGCACACCCTTGTCTCTTCGCGACTCGATTCCCCAGAGTGTATCTGGACATATTGCATGATCTACAGAGAAGGTCTGGTTTTCAAATAAATTAGTCCTGGTCTGAATCTTGTGCTAACGACGGTGATAACCGTAGTAAATTATATAAAAATGAGACCCCTAAAATCAAGAATCTTTTCTGCACTTTGTAAAGACATGGTTGCAGTACATTCAGCGTTACTACTGTATTGCGAGGCAAGATGGTTATCACGTGAGAGATTTTTGCAAGGTGTTTATGAATTAAGAGATGAAATCGACATTTTTCTAGAAGAGAAAAACCAACCGGAAGCCGAGATGTTTCGAGATGATTTATTTCTGATGAAATTGAGCTACTTGGTCGACATATTCGCCAACACACATATGTTGGATACAAGTGATAAAGTTAATGCTTTTTTTAGAAAGCTGGAATTGTGGAGCAGAAATTTAAAGCAAAAAGAAAACTGAAAATGTTTGCAAATGGATGAATGTGTTAAAACTACAAGACTGAAGAACAACATATGGAAGTTGTTTTTGTAACAATTGAAAATCACTTAACCATCCTGTCAAAGAATTTAAAAAGTATTTTGTTGTTGATTTCAACTTGATAGCAAGTTACGAGTGGGTTAGGCACCCATTTTAAAATACTCTCTCAAATGCCGAAGAAGAAATATTTATAGACTTCACGGACAGTGGCGAAATAAATGACAATTTACTCTTTGACTTTTGGGCAGGGTTGGATGATGAGTTTTCTGCACTGAAGGCAAGAGCATTTCATATACTATTACCATTTTCAACAAGCTACCTTTGCGAAACCGAATTTTCTGCGGTGGCTGCTTTGAGGACAAAATATAGATCTCAGCTAAATATGGAAAAAGAGCTTAGAGTGACAGTTTCTAATATTAAACCCTGTTTTGAAAAACTTTGCTCTGCAAGACAGGCCCAAGGGAATCACTACTAAGTATTAATCCTGTTTTTAATGTATTATTTGTAAGTTATTTATTAAATACATATATTGTGCAGTACAGGTGCAATACTATTTATAAATGTATTATATTATATATCAGTATATATATATATATATATATATATATATATATATATATATATAAAATAAAAATTGTTGGGGAATCCGGCAATAAAAACCTTTAGTTAGTCAATTAGAGTCCTTTATTTTTTACCTTATATTTCGCTCTGTAGATTTAGAGCTTCATCAGAGGTCACTTTAAGGACCTTACCAACAAAGACCAGCCAAAAATTGTGAAATATTACAGATTTCCTTACATTGTGGGGGTGTCGGAGCGGCTCTCTAGGGTCCTCGCCACAGACGATATAAAATTGGGTTTTTATAACTACAATCCGTTACGTACTCATTTTAGTAAAACTAAGGACTTGACACCTTTGCCTTTCCAGTCGAACGTTGTATATAGCATTCCTTGCAATGAATGCAACAAAGTTTATATAGGTCATACCTCAACTTGGTTAAAAACCAGACTTACCACACATAAGAGCGACGTTCGAACTGGGAAGAGCAGATGTGCTTTGTCCTCACATATGATCAAATACAACCACAACCCAAATTTTGAGAATGTTAAAATCCTCCAGAGAGTTAATAGTTTAAAATGTAGGGAGTTTTTGGAGATGGTTGAGATCAATAATAATCCTCACGCTATGAATTTCAGATCTGACACAAATAATTTAAGCGCAATATATGCCTTTTTACTGACTTTTTCTCATATCAAAAACTCAAGTCATCTAAATACACAGAATATTAACTCTATTGATGTCATTTAACACATTTGTCCTTCCACAATTTTTTCATATGATTATAATTTTAATTTTGCAATTTCTTTTTAATTAAGTTTAACCTGTTTGTAGCCTGCACATTATTGAAATTAAGCACGCAACTTTTGAACATCTGTATATATATCGTTAACCTTGACATTGCTTGTTTTTTACCTACTGTACTTTTATCACAGGTTTTGCATATACGAGTATGACATTGGTTTCGAAAATTTAATACACTACCTTGTCGACACTTGAATTGTTAAAATGTAATTTACATCAAGACAAGTAGTTCTTTACTATGTGTGTGTTTCTTTTTGGATGTGTTTGTTGAAAAAATAATAATTTTTTAAATGGTTTTAATATGTAAAAACAATAAGCTTTTAAAGTAACAATTTTTAATTAATATAAAGTTTTATTTGTATTACGTGGACTGCTTGTTTCTCTATAGGTTTTGTTTTTTTAAAAATGTTATATCTCTCACAAAAAATAGTTTCGCTTTTGTAAGTATTAATCTTATAATTAGTAGACTAAATTAGCTAATGTTGTAATTTCTTTTGATTAAAGTGACCTCTGATGAAGCTCTAAATCTACAGAGCGAAATATAAGGTAAAAAATAAAGGACTCTAATTGACTAACTAAAGGTTTTTATTGCCGGATTCCCCAACAATTTTTATTTTACATACTTGTTTTAACGGCAAAGACTCTTTGTCTACTTATATATATATATATATATATATATATAATATCTTCGTGACCTTATTATGATAAGGTAAACTTATTAAGTCGGCGATTAAAGGTCTGGTTCATTACTTCAAAGTATATATATTTAAAACAACCCTACATGTTTCTGCAATATGCCTTTGTCAAGGGAATACAAAATATAAATGTCAGAATATAAATGTCAAATAATTAAGTTGCTATGGTTTAAATTATTCAAAGATACATTCCAATAATAATAATAAATCATGCCTTAGTATTCCAAAAAATAGATAGCAAGGTGTGAACATGTGTTGTTCGCTGCCAGAAGCTTGTGTCTCTTTCTGGGTATGAACCTGTGTGTTGGTTGCTGCCAGCAGAACAAAAGCAATATTTATTGCAATGTGTACAAGAGCATAGAAAAATATATCCAAATTGTTCAAAAAGTACCTTAAAAAGAAAATATGCTGCTGTCTAATATAGCGGTTTGCAACGCTCCGACTTGCCCCGTTCAAAAATGTTGTATGATCTCGAAGTAACGGCGTCAATTCTTCGAATTGTGTCGTTGATAAGACAATATTTGTCGAAATTTGTTTTTTAACACAAAAGCTTTAATTTTAATTTTATACTTTTATTTTTATAGATGAATTTCTTATTTTTAATTATTATCTTAATGTTACGTTTTCCTCATGAAATTGTTTAGTTTTATTTAAATAAAAACTTTAGAAAAAGAAATTTAAAAAAAGTTATAAAAGAATAAAGGCACATTTTTAGGGCCCGCACCATAGGGAAGGCGTGGTCGTGCGGGCGTAAAAATTTGCATGAGTTATATTTACGTCAAATAGTAAAAAATGGTAGAGTACCGTAAAAATTTTAAATCAAAAAATTTAAAAACAGCTAAATGAGGTCTACTCCAGTGCTTATAAGCAGATCCAACCGATTTTCTTGTGTAGCGAAAATTGATCTGCAGGCGTCATAGCCCACTCCACATGGGGTTACCTCCACCTTTGTTCTACTAATTTAAATTTCATCATAGCAATAAACAAAAGCATTGCAGATTCAAACAAATCGAAATCATACGAACAATTCATAGTGCTATCTTCAGAGCCCCGTCGCTTAGGGAAGGCGTGGTCGGGGAGGCGAAAAATTTTACGTGAGTTATTTTCTAGTCCAATGGAAAAAAATGAGAGGGTACCGTTTCAACATTTCTAAAACTTTAAAATAAGGGACACTCTAATGAATATATTACCTCATCCTTATTTGAAGAATGGTTTTGTGATTCTTTGTTACCAAGTTTACCAAAAGGTAGTGTGATGGACAAAGCTCCATATCGTTCGCGACAACCAAAGTAAAATTCCTACAAACTGTAGTACAAAGAAAGGTATTCAAGAATTTTTAGAAGCCAATGATTTATATTATGAAGATCATTATACGAAAAACCAATTATTGGTGAGGAACACAAAAGAATATGTAAAGAATTATTATGTAGATAATAGAGCCAAATAAGCAGGACATACAATTTTACGTTTGCTTCCATATCACTGCGTCTTCAACCCAATAGAATTGATATGGGCCTAACTTAAAAACACTATAAGGCGAACTAAATTTAGTGAAACTACCATAATATAACATCTTAAAATTCTGCATTGAGGAGATCGTATGATCGACACACATGTGTCTGTAGTTGATGTGAGCATTGGTTAAATACGGTTTGTTTGTCAATGTGTGCAGATACCTATACTTTTTTAAGATATTTGTATTAATTTATATTTACAATACTTGATGTCTTTACACATCATCTGTTATTTTTTTACTGTATACTACTGGATAGAAACCTCAGGATTTTTCTTTAATGGGTACTACGTAACGTACACGAAAATTAACAGAATGAAAGGTTAATGAGAAACTTCGCAGAATTTTGAAAACATCCCTCGTACCCTATTTATTATTTACATGACAACGCTACTGCAAACTCGCTTATTCAGAAACTTCCATTCGAAATTATTCCCATTATCCGCCACATGCCTTGCCTCATCAAAATTCATTTTTCTGTTTTTGTAAATATCCCGCCGTCTATGAAACATGTTCAAATAGTCTGTGGCATGTTAAATAAATACTTTTAACAACCCGACTTTCATTAAAATTCTTGCGGCTTGTAGTCACGTCGGCACGCTAATAGTTTTCACGGCGTTTATTGTTGCTTGTATTTATTTTCATTTGTTTCCATTTAGTCCAGTCGAAAATGTTGGTTAAATATTCATCGCATGATGATCACGACATAAACACACGTGGCACAACTATGCAAATCATAACAACGCACGAGGTGAATTAACGAACCCAGTTTTAATAATCTCCGGGAAGGAAAATTAACGTTTGTGTTGTGTTTATTTTTTATTTTTCAAATAAAAAATTTCGTATGATTTGCTTTGTAATTTGTAGACAGCAATGTTTACATCCCCACTTACTCTGCAATTACATACATCCTAATTTAATATTTCTAAGTATTTCATATAAAAAAGCCGAAAAACTCCAATAATTTATCAAATATATATATATATATATATATATATATATATATATATATATATATATATATATATATATTATAATAATTTATATGAGAGATGTAAGAAAAGGAAACACTTCAAGAACAGATAAACTGAATTTAATAAACATAAACTTAAAAAAATACAAATAATAAAATACGCGTTACAATTTGAATTATCCCCCCTATAACATTCTTGAGTACATGTGCACTTAAGTACTGACAAACAGCGGTAAGAATGATAAAGGAAAATAAGCTTATTCAGTTTGAAAATAAAGTTAAAAACACGAACAGAGGTAAGTAGATATAATATATATGTTTCCAATCAATTTGTCAATATTTATAATTCCCTTTAGGTGGTTTGAAAGAATTGAAAATAATGATCAATGCAAATCGATATGATTTAACCTAAAAATGTAATCTGTTCTCTATATTTATGATATCTTAATCTCAGGGCAAATTAAGGTAAGTCATGTCTTAATTATCAATCAATATGTTATTGAAAAAATACTAGCTCAGTAATTCTACATTTAAATATTCAAATAGGTGATAATTTATATACTGAAGCTGTACTATTTACGATTAATAATAATAATACAAAAAAAATGCTTTATTTATAGGGTAAATTCTACCTTAACTATGAGGACTGAAAAACTCGTACAGAGAGTACCCTGGCTTTGGTATAGGAATCTTCGGGAGGTGTTCGGGACTGAATACAGGTATAGATCTTCCGATTAAGTGTCAGGTAATTGGATGTTCCTCACAGTTTTCTGGATGGCTTATATATAATAAAATTAAATTAAGGATTAGACTGATTATTGTACAGGATACTGGCTCGATACTTGTCTGATGAGGGATATCAATACTTGTAAATGCACTAGTATTCGAAGGTAAAATTATAACTCCCACGTAATATAAATTTTTAAATGTTAATGTACTTTATTTTTTTAGCTTCTAAATGAGATTTTACACTTAGGAATCGCCTTCACCATATTCGGTTTTTTATTAATTCATACCTATTTTTTTTCCGTTACCTACGAAACTACCTGGAAAAATTTGCCGCCGAAAAGTAAAGGCGTGGCCAATTTGAAATATAAGATTTAAATTCTAATTTAAAGTGATTTTAAAATAAAATGAAGGTATTTAAATATCCAAATAATAAACAATAAATAGAAGATAACTTGACATTTAAAAATAGTAAATAACTGCATGTAGATAACCTTACTTATGTTATTCCAATATAGATGACGCGATCAGACATATTTTAAATATAAGATATATAGATTCAAATTTAACTTTAAATATTAACAAAAAAATTATTCATATTCACGTAAATAATTAACTGAAGACAGAACCAGCTTAGTATATATATATATAACTGGCTATACATTCCTTACGGAATTGGAGCCGCTGCTTGAGCTCTTCTGACCATCATTATGGGGCGGTTCGTCACTGCTCTCCATTTTCTTGTTTGTTTGTATTTACAGGTTGTCATGTTTCTTTGCTTCATCTGCTATTTGCCTCCATACCTTTCTATCCTTTATCTTTTCTCGCCAGTTAATGATTCCCATGGCCCTTATGTCATTAATCACTTGGTCCTCCCATCTTAACTTAGGTCTTCCTTTGGATCCACTTTCCTGCGGTTTCCATTTCATTATTTTCCTTGATATTGATTCTTCCTCCTTTCTCATTATGTGTCCATACCAACGTATTCTTTTCGATTTGATGTCCTTTACTATATCTTCTCCGTTTAGTATTTCTCTTATAGCTTGGTTAGTTAATCGTCGATACTGCTCCTCGCTTATCCTCTCCGGTCCATAAATCCCTCTAATTATCTTCCTTTCGAAAATTTTTAAATTTTCTGCGTCTCTGCCTGTAATGCACATAGTTTCCGCCTCATATAAGACTGTCGGTCTTATCGCTGTTTTGTACACTTTCAATTTTGTTTTCCTACTTATCTTTTTACTTCTCATTATCTCCCTATACCTGTAGTATGCGTTGTGTCCCGATTTTATTCTTTGTGCTATTTCTATACTTCTATCGTTTTTATTACTTATAATCGTTCCGAGGTATTTGAAGGTTTGTACTTGTTCAAACCTGCGGTCTCCCATCCGTATTTCCTTCCCATGTTCTGCCTGTTTCCTACTCACTCTCATATATTTCGTTTTCTTTTGATTTATCTCTAGACCTCGTTTCCGTGCTTCTCCATCTATCCTCTTTATTATTTTTTTAAAACTTTTCTTGTCCCTTGCCATGACAGCAATATCATCGGCATATGCACTTGTATTGATTTCTGTATTAAGGATTCGCTTATTTCACAACTTCGTATGGTTCCTTCCAATGCTATGTTAAATAGTGCCGCCGAAAGTCCATCTCCCTGTCTTACTCCTTTTGTTTGTTTTATTGCATTTGTCATCCCTTCTTCTGTAATTACAGCTGCTTTTGATTCATCTAATGTCATTCTGATTAGCCTTTTTATCTTTTCTGGTATTCCCAATGTTGTTGCTTCCTTCATGATAGTTTTCCTTTCCAAACTGTCAAACGCCTGTTTAAAATCGATGTATATTAAATGTAGGTCTATATCTCTTTCATAGCATTTTTCTACATTTTTCTTGGCTTAATGAGTGAATTGCATCGATTGTTGACTTTCCCTGCATGAATCCGTTCTGGTACTCTCCTATCTCTCTTCTTAGGTATGTATTCAACCTTTTTAATACAATTGATGTTAATACTTTGTATACTATGTTTAGTAATGTTATTCTTCTATAATTATCACATTTTGTTAAATCACCATTTTTTGGTATTGGTATTATGATTCCTAGTCGCCATTCTTCGGGCATTGATTCCTTTTCCCATATTTTTAATAATAGGTCGTGTATTCTCTCTCTTAATTTTTCTCCTCCATTTTTTAGCATTTCATTACTAATGTTATCTGATCCTGGGGCTTTTCTATCCTTTAAGTTATTGATAATATCATTCACTTCCTCTGCTGTTGGTTCTTTTATAATTTCTTCTTCTAGGTGATCTATTCTTTCATCTTCGCTGGTACTTTCCTCTATGCTTATCGTATTTTCCATATATTCCTGCCATTGATTTTTATTTATTCTGGTTATTACATTCTTCCTTTTTTGTTGCCTTATCTGTCTGTATAACTTCGTGTTATTGTTATTGTCCCTTTCTAATTCGTCCATCCTTGTCTCTATCCATTTTTTTTTCTCTTATGAGTTTTGTTCCTTCCTTTCTTATTTGTTTGTATATTTCGTAATCTTCATCTTTACTTGTTCTTATCCACTCCAGCCTTGCCCGTCTCTTCTCCACTATCACGACTTCGCACTCATTATCAAACCATCCAGTTTTCCTCTTTATTTGTTTTCTCTTCAACACTTTATCTGACGCATCATTTATTGCGTTTTTAATGTTTTGCCACTCCTCTTCTAAGTTCTCATTTTTTCCTCTTTTATCTAATTGTGCTTTGATCTCCTCTTGGTATTTTCTTTTACTTTCATCATTATTTAGGCTTTCTACATTCCATTTTTTAGGTATCCCTTTGGCTCTACAGTTTCTAATCATTCTTAGCTTTGTTTTTGCTATTACCAAGTGATGATCCGTATTCACGCTTGTTCCTCTATAAGATCTAACGTCCTCTATTAAATTTTCTCTTTTCTTTTTGATTAGCATATGATCTATTTGGTTTCCTCTTTTTTGTCCTGGGAATGTCCATGTGATTTTATGTTCCTCTTTATGCTTGAATTTTGTGCTTGCGATAAATAACTGCATTTCTTCTGCTATGTTGCATAATCTTGTCCCATTGTCAGTGGTTGATTCATGAATTGTTTCCCTTTCAGCTACATTCCTTAGGTGTTCTTCCTTACCTATTTTTGCGTTGAAATCCCCTAGCACTATCAACGTATCATGTTTTGGTATCATTTCGCATGTTTCCTCCATTTTTTCGTAAAATGCGTCTTTTTCCTCTGGTAGGGATACTTCAGTTGGGGCGTGTGCGTTTATTATTGATATATTCGCTATTTCGTTTTTTATTCTTAGATATGAGATTCTGCCGTTTATTCTCTTAAATTCCAATATTTTATTTCTGAAGTTCTTGTCTAACATGAACGCCGTTCCATTCCTTCCTTGTTTTTCTTCTCCTGCATACAACACACAGTACTCTCGCTTGTCTATTCGCCCCTCGTCTTTCCACCTCACCTCCTGTAATGTCAGAATTCCTATTTTGTATCTCTCCATTTCTCTGCTTATTTCTTCCATCTTTCCTATTTCCAGCAATGTTTTAATGTTCCATGTTCCAATTCTTGCCCTGCCTCTACTATTCCTTACCAATTTATTCTTGTTCCGTTTCCTATTCATTGTCGTTGCCTGCTCGTCTCCATCATTTGTTAAGGTTGTAGTTAGTTTTTTGTAATTCGAAATTTTTTATTCTCTACCAATTCATTTCTGCAGCTGTCCCAAATCATTGTTATTCCATTTATTATTATTTTTTGATATCCTACTTTTATTCTTCCCCCCTTTTCTCTCTCGTTTTTAGCAATTTCCCTCAGGTTTTTCTGAATTTTTAATTCCTGATCTGTTAAATCTGAATCAATGAAATATTTTGTACCTCGCAACTTATTTTTATTCTTTAATATCATCTGTTTAATCTCCCAGTTTTATAGTTTTAATCTTATGTTTCTACCATCTCCAATCTTTTCAATTTCTTTTATTTCAGTTTTTACTCGTATAGCATTTTCTATAAATGCTTGTACTTGTTGCGGTTCTATTCTATCTTTAAATTCAACCCCTTTAATTATAATGTTCGTTTTACGATGCTCTTTCTCTATTTTTTCTAGTTTTTGTTCCACTTTTTGCACTTTCGCCAGCTCACTCTCCAAATCGATTACCTTTTTTCTTAGTTCTATGTTTTCTTTCCCCATTTCTTTAATCTCTTCAAAATATTGTTTTTGTTCTAGTCGTATTACTACTAATAATTCATCCATTTCTTGTAGAAATTTCGGTTCTAGACGTTCGCAACACAATTACTACTAATGCCCTACCCAGTTCAAACACCAGCTTGTGCAACGACTGGTCTTTCGCCTTTATTTCTTAATCTAATTTTATATTCTATCGTATTCCATCTATATATTCCGATTGCTACGTCTATGTACACCGAGAGCTGTAAATATCAGACAAAAAAATTGCCAAGAGTGTAAACATTTGCCTGCGACAAAGACCGCAAAAAAAGAGACACTCCGGAACCACAAGCAAGAGCAGAACAATAACGAATTCTACGTCAATTAATGCGGAAATTTAAATTTGATACACGAGGTATCTAAAACAAAATTCTAGCTTTCAAATGATATCAAGCAAGTAATTATAGGTCAGATACTACTCACAGAGTCCCAAATAAAACAGCACGAAAAATTTTATCATGTCAACACTGTAACTGCAACTCGTACTCTCTCTCTCTCTCTATATATATATATATATTATATGTCATATTTATACATGTGAAGTTGTCATGGATAAAATTACGTTATTCCATAAATACATTCAAATTTATAATAATAATTCATGCCTTAGCATTCCCCAATAACTCATGGTTTGCCAACGCCTCCTGTAATTGGCGTCATGCTGTTTGGTAATTAGACGAAAACTAATTGAACGAGGGCCATACAATGCAGAAGGTAAGAAATGACACAAATGAATGAAAACTGACATAAGATTAAAAAATCAATCTAGAAAGGGACGTCGGCTTATAATATTTTCATATTGGCAGTTCAGATGGCTTCATCTAAAATGGTTTGTTACTGTTTGAAGGGAAGAAAACTTTCCCTTGGATTATCATTAGGAAATGAACACCACAGTGCGCGAGGATTGGTTTGTTAGGATATTATCTTATTTGCCAGATAATGCTGCTGCGGTTATGGATAATACTTCGTACCATAGCCACACGTTGAAAAGATACTGTCGACATAGCGGAAAAGAGCGAACATAGCACAAAATTGGTTACGAAAAGCATACAGGACCATCCTTGTCATTCAGTTTTTAGTTAGATTTCAATTTAAGATTACTGTAACGTTGTTTTTATAAATAAATAATGGACACCTTTATAGGCAATGGAATGCAAGTTCAAAAAAATGCCAAAAATTCATAGACACACACATAGACACAGTGCGACTCATTGCAAACCAAAGTAATTAGAAGTGATGTACCTGATGGACTAGGTTGAGCGGGCCCTACCTGCATCTGCCAGTGATGTAATGGTGGTGTCTCGACTCCTAAATCCTCCAAAACGAGGCTAGATGCAACTAAATTAGAAAATCTCACACACAATAAACTAAACTTTTGCTATTTTGTAGTGGTTACATTAAAATCCTGTTAATACAACGTATACATAACACACGAGTCGAGTTACACAGGTAGCGTCTTGCTTGTGTGGCGACGGCACGCTAATTGATTGTTCTAGATGCCTTCGTTCCTTACTTTCGAGATCACACAACGAGGTTTCTCCCGGTAGCATTGCTCAAGGAAAACTCAGTAATAGTTGACAATAAATATAACTGAAAGAACGTAACATAAACAGAAACGCAATACTGAGAGAAACACTTGATTTTTAATATAACGAAATTGTGCGAACTTGAAAATGGGGCAATTGAAAAAAAAGCATTCGATAAAAGAATTATTATTTTTTACTGCTCTACCATTTTCAAGCTTAGTACATCCCCTATCCTAATAAAATGTTGATTGATTTAGTGGTACGCGGTTGATCCGCAGTATACATAGGTAATACGAGAAAAAAATTTGAGAACCACTGCATTAGCAAATTATTACCAGTAATAATCCATCAATATAGTTATTTTCCACGTAAATAAATACGTCTCCTTATATCAGAAGGAATCGAAAATTAGATACATTCGTAAACATTTTACTCGCCCTGTTATGAGCGGGCTCCTAAAGGATATACTCGACTTCTATAATTAAGGATTATAGGGGTTATATAATAATTACCTAATGACATGAATTATGGAGAAGATAGGATACATATTTATCAAAGCATGTTGTATAGTTACATTTCCTGTAAGTAAATTGTGTATCGCATTACGTATTATGTAACACAAGTCATGTAACTATACTTTTGTAATCTAAACTGTATTATTCTGAAAATAATTAATAGTAAATATTATTCAATATAACGGGTATAATTTCAATGCTTTTATTGCTGCAAATGGCGTTCCCCAACCGTCCAATAGGGCCCGCGACTTTTCAATGTACATATTAACGATCTCTTGATGGTTCTAGATTGCAAAGTTTTCCTAAATTTTTAATAACATCACTCCTCCAGGAGACTGTCTACTTCTCCAGAGAAATCTGACGCTCAGGCTGAATGGTGTACAAATAATCGATTATGCTTAAATGTTGGCAAATGTGCTATTCTTTCCTTCTCTCAACGTTCAAGTATTATTTTCTTTCATTATAATTTTTAATGACATGATAGTGCTCTTTGATTCTCATTTGTCTCTCAGTCCACATATTAGCAATAGTTCGTCAGTAGGCTCAGGATAATTATGCACTAATTATACTATTCGTGCAAATATGCACCAAAAATATTCAAAATATGCACTTAAATATGCACTAAAAATCAACTTTTAAAAAATAACTATATTAACATATTTTTATTTTTCCGTTAAAACACACAAACATTTTTGTTTATATTCAAAATTATTGATATTATAGAAACAAATTATAATTACATTTAACTACAACGTAATGTAACAAATTTTCAAAAATAAATTTGCGCCTATTAACGGCTGGAAAACTTTTCTACTGTGAAAAAACTCTCTTCTCGACATCACACAACACTATTCATACAAATTCATATTTTATAACGTCACTGGCATTTAAATGTTGTGACCCAAATAGAATGATCCTTTACTTTTTCTCCTAACTTGATCAGTGTTGTTCTATATGACTCGAAAACGTAATTCATCTGAAATGTCGATTCATCTGAAATGTTTTCTTTTGTATACTTCTCCGTAAAGTTGCGAAGAACATTAGAAATTGATGTGAAGTCATAGACTCTTTAAATAATACTTTTCTGAGAAAAAAGGTCAAATATGCATTTATAATGAAAAAGATTCAAAATATGCGTTAATTGAAGCTTCATCTAATGAAATTGGGAAATAGTAAACTAATTTATAGTATATTAAACCACATATCCTTCTTGAAAAGCACATCTAACTCGAAAAATATTAGTCAGAAATATTATTTTAAAGAAATACAGAAACAGTAGTATAATGAGATGTGGAGGCCACTTTAACTTTTCCCTATTCATGACTAGCAAAGATCTAAATCGAATAAACTCCATTTGAATATTTCGCTAAAGATTTTTTTGAAATAATGCTAAAAAAAAGTTACTTGATACGAAACAAGAAAAGCAATATAAGAAAAAGGTTACAAATATCTCATTTGAACCGACTCTAAAGTACAACCTATGCAAATTTTCGATCTTTTATTTTATTTGTTTCTCATATATTCAAATGGATTCCGACTTCCGGATAGAATCGGAACAAAAACAATATGGTGACATCATTGATAGTAAAATTTTTCAGTTTCAGCTTCGCAAATGTCGGAAGGTAGCAACAGGAAGCGAAACAAGTAATAAAAGCAGGTACATATTGTGAACTACAAATATTAGGAACTTCGATACGTTCGCTTATATAGAAAGTTATTATTCGTGTTCCAAATTCTGTTACAGAGTGCATGTACAGGGTCCGGCATTAAAACTTTCTTTTTTCAAAAGTAAAAAATAAAAGTATACATTGTACATTTCAAAATTTTCTTTTATTAGAATTATGCACTAACATGAAAAGTTTAATATCAAACTGTTTTAAAAATAATATTTGGCAAGTGTCCACCGTTGCTGTCGATGCATTGTTGTAGCCGATTTCTAAAGTGCAAGTGAACTCTCTCCAGCATAGCAACCGGTGAAGGTTATCATGAATAATTCGGCGAGTTGAACGATCTGACAACTCCAGCACAGCCGCATGTTTTAAAACAGAGCACCTAGGAGATCGCAAAACTGAAGCTCCTACTGCCTGAATGCTTACAGGTGTTCTAACGGTCCCTGCTACTCCTGAACTCTTGTGGAACACATTTCCAACTGCCCTAAAAGCTTCCATCCAAGATAAGATGGATTCCCGGCCAGGAACAACACCTCGAGGGGGAATATTGTACCGTAGACGGAACGCCTGCTACACCGCGACGATCGACTGGCCTCGTGAAAAGTAAATTTCTACTGCAAACGCGCATTGCTCCCTCACCCAAAGCATTTTGACGACTGACGACATTTGACAAGCAAATTCCACCATCAACGTTCTCGGCTAAAAACACTACCGCGCCGCAACTAGCTCCAGTCGTACCACCACGTCTCATTGAAAAGTTTCAATGCCGGATAAATAAAATATACACTAAAAAATACATATCTAAACGCTCGATAGAACAACTACACTGCTCCAATAAATTAACGCACCATATTATAATTTTGAAAAAAATTCTACAATGAGTAAATATATATATATATATATATATTTTATTTCTTGTCATTTGATTAGTAGAAAAAGGTGAACACAACATAAAAAATTCTTAAAAAATAAACAAGGAAATTGAAATTTAATTACATAAACTGTAAGTCTTGGTTTTGTATTTTTTAAAAAAAGCATTTAGTTACATTTAATATTGAGTATTTCCGCCTCTGTTTCGAATAACAGCCTGACAGCGACGATTCATGCACAAAATAAGCGACCTTATATCGTTTTGATCCAATCCGTCCCATATTTACACAAGCCGCCTTCCTACTTCCGCCAGGTTATTGGCTTGGTGTGGAAAGTTTCGCAGCCGTCTAGAAAGCATGTGCCAGATGTGCTCGATAGGGTTAAGATCCGCACTTCTTGCTGGCCATTCGATTGTATTGATTCCGACCTCTTGAAGATAATTTCTGACTATCCGCGCAGTATGTACTCGAGCATTATCATGCATTAGCATGAAATTTGGGCCGATGTAAGGTGGAAATGGCAGAACATGATCTTCCAGAATGTCTGTTATGTAGCGATCAGCGTTTAAAGTTATGTTATTTAATACCACCAAGTCCGTGCGACCTGTCAAAGATATACCCCCCCAAACCATTAGAGATCCGCCACCAAATAACGTGGTATTTGTAATATTGCATTGCGCATAGCGTTCATTTGGACGTCGGTATACACGAATACGTCTGTCGCAGTTGTGCAGACAAAACCTGGATTCGTCTGTAAACAAAATTTGGGTCCAATTGTCCTCCAACCAGTTGACGTGATTTCTGGCAAAATTTAGACGACTCTACGGTGATGTACAGTCAACATCGGACAACGTGCTTGAATACGACATAATAAATCATCTTCCCAAAGACGTTTGCGAACTGTTTCCGTGCAAATTTCCAAACCATGTACCTCCCGGAGCTGAGCCTGCAGACTTCTACATGTAACATGTAACCGTTGCCTTAATGCGCAAAGTCTTACAAAACGGTCATGTACACGCGCTGTTGCACGATGTCTTCCTTGGCCACGTCTTCGAGAATGATTACCAGTCTCCCTATATCGTCCAATTATCCGTGATATCGTTGTATGCGACACACCATACCTTTCTCCAATTCTGCGGTAACTGTAACCTTCTTCCTGTAAAATCACTGCTTGAGCGCATTCCTCCCTTGTTAAGTTTCGTGTTTTACGTTGCATAATATCACACAAGTCAAAGAAATAAACGAATAAATTGTTTCACAAAGGGAAACACTTTTAATACAACAGTTAAATCAAAATTTAAATGTCCCAAAATACCTTACTTAAGTTAAGTGTGCACTTTTAACTTAAGCCCTGAAAATATGACAACAAATGTCAAATAAGTTAAGGTTAGAAATGATGTTGCTTACAAATAATACCAACTATTAAAAATCGGAAATAAAATAATCCATATTTTTTTATTTATAATAAGTGGTGCGTTAATTTATTGGAGCAGTGTATAATACTCTATACTGCAGTATATACCGGATTTTTCTTTTGTCATTGCACATAGGTATAATGCTTTGACTGACTTTTTTTCAATTTTGTAATGTCACATTCTCAATTTTTATTCATTACAAAAATCTTAAATAAATATATTTTAGTGAAAAATAGATAATTTATTTAAATCATGGATACCTATAGCTAAGACGAAAAAGTTTCAATGGTAATGTGGTATCAGAAGAATAACAGTTTAAGGAGGTCAAAGACATGTTTTCCATTAATTATCCTAACAGGCCTATACCTTGTGCAAAGACAATTTTAAATATTTACAGTAGATTCAAAGAAGATGGTTTTCTTCTAAATTCCCACAAAAAAAATAATAAAATCAATCACGTGTTAACAGAAGACATGAAGCTGAATATCATGTGTTATATAGAAGATCGGTCTGTAGGATCGCTTTTAGATGTAACCAGGCATTTTGGAGTATCGTACACTTCGGTCTACAGAGCCCTGAAAGAATTTAAATATAAGCCATACAAGGTATCCAAACCATCAAGAGCTTTTCGAGGAAGATAAAGTAAAACGAACTGATTTTTGTGAAATAATGTTTAATATGTTAAATTAAAACGAAGAAATTTTAAATAAAATAATTTTTACTGATGAAGCTACATTTACCATAAATGGTGAAGTCAACTCTCAGAATTTTCGGTTTGTATCCTACATTTATCCATTGAAAAATACTAAATTTCCTTTTCATTAATCCATTAGGTATTGGTCCCGTACAAATCCTCATGCCCAAAACCTCACCCGAACGCAGTACCCTCCAAAAGTCAATGTCTGTATTGGAATAATAAGCGATAGATAGACTTATTTGCCCATTTTTTTATTGACGGTAACCTCACTGCAGGAAAATATTTAAATCTCTTACTATTGCGTTGAAAGACAAGGAGGACATTTTGAAAACTTGCTATAAACGCTTTTGTTGTTGTTTTGTTTATCTTAATTAATCGTTAGAATAAATTATTTTTTTCATTCAAACTGAGATTTTCTTTCATTTCTAAAGACATAACCTAATTCTTTGTGGCTTTATTTTCTTTTGTATTACCCAATGTTGCCAGTATAAGTATTATTGCCAAACTAGATTCTAGAATACTTTCGCGATTAATTTTAAGTTTTGAAATAGATTTAAAGAGCTTCATGTACATTCTGTATGGAAATCTAAATAATTTCCCTTTGAGTGCTTAAACATTCATATCTTTAATAATTAGAAAGCATAGTAAGATGAAACTCATTGAGTTATATCTTTAGCTAATAGGAAAAGGGTGGGCGTAATTTTAATAAAATAAATACTCAGGTTAGTTATTAATATTTTTAAAATTTTTATTTATCCCAACATTATCATATTAACATTTTTCGGTTTTAGTCTTCCACACCTTTGTTCTATTATTAAACGAGCTAAACTATACACTCTCACTTTCTGCTGAACTCGCTAGAATGCAGAAGTATTTCCCAGCACATTGTTTTAAGGGTTTCAGTTCCTTTGCTGTTACCTAAAAGAAAATCCAAATAAATAAATGTATTTACCCTTTTTCTTTAAAACTTACCTTTCAAAATAAAAGAGGATCTATGTCCTGATTTGAATTTAGCCTTTCGAGGTATGGCCTTATAGTTATTATTACATCGGCTGTAATTGATTTTACTTTCTCTTATTCTTTCTTGCAAAAATCCAAATAATGAAAGTGACATTTGATATTGACTAATGTCTGTTTCGATTACAGGCATTTGTTCTTTATTTTCAGGATCTACTGCCTTCATAATATTAAACATTTCTTAATCTATAAAATAAGTAACCCCGGTAGCATTTTCAGTACTACGAAAACTTTCTCTTTAAATCGAGATTCCCAAACAGCTGCTACTCTAATAACTGATCCTCCTTCATATGAAAATAGGCTTGCTTTAACAGATTCCAATAGTTAGTAGCATAGTGTCTTCCCTTCCTCAGTCTTTAATTCCAGTAGTTATGCTGTCAAATAATTGTACAGTATAAATATTATTGTGATTATTAAAGAAATAGTAACATATTTATTACCTACAAGAATTTTCCACTACTGCTTTCTAAGATAAATTTCTCCATTTTATAAAACCACTTATTCCTAAGTGGTTTTATACCACGACGTGTTATTTGTTTTTATCGTGTTAATGAAATGCCCCCTCGTGAGTTCCGTTCGGTAATTCATTAGAAGTAATATGAGGACATTCTACAATTTCATTATGTGGTAAAATCTATTTGAACTTTTTTGATATATTTACTACCTTTTTTGATAGACTAATTTTACTACCTTAGATATATTTCAAACTTAAAGAAATACTATTTATCTTCTATGAACTTGTTAAAATTTTTATGCATCTCTTAATATCCAATTCAAGTAATACCAAAGTATTTATATTGTAACTTTCAAAAAAATCCGAACACCCACTAGGAATTGATGAATTTTAATAAAATTTTTACCTAATGTTTGTTTAAACAAACTTAAGACAGGATAACATTTCCAATACAAATTAGTAATTAAAAACACTCTAAAAAATATAAATGTTGTTATTAACGAAAAAGGGAAAATAAGTTTAGTAATTATGAACACTCAACCTCTTAAATTATACTCATTTATAAATTACATAAACAAAGCTATTCCATCAGACCAGTTGTTTCTTATGTTGCAGCACCTTCCGTTAAAATATCTAAAATACTTATTGATATCATTATTAAATATACTAACTTTAAGCCTTAGCACAGCATATAAAATTCATACGAATTAATTAATAAAATCAAAAATATTTCAATACCTCGTAATGCAAAATTGGTATCTTTGGACGTTAAAAACTTTTTTCCCAGTGTCCCTCCAGCCGAAACCGTTAATTTAATTGAAAATTTACTTATAGCTAAGAACATTAACCCGTTAATTGAAGCTGAAATCTTATATTTGTTAAATATAGTTCTAAAGCAAAACTACTTGCAGTTTAATAATTCAACATACACTTGTAGTGAAGGACTAATAATGGATAACCCCTTAAGTCCATTGCTATCAGAAATTTTCATGAACCAGTTAGAATTCATCATTTTTAATAATCCCCTAAAACAGCATATTTTCTTTTGGCATAGATATGTAGATGATATTGTACTTTGTTTCACAAAGATAATTAAACTTGCAACTGGAATTCTATTCATAAAAATATTGAATTTACCATGGAACAAGAAGTAAACAATTTTGCATTAATTTTGTGGACTTAACTAATAAAAAAATGAACAATAAATTAGATTTGACATTTACAATAAATAATATCAGACATAACTATACATAATTCGTCAACACATCCCATACAATAAAAATTAGCAGGTTTCCATAGTTTATGGATTAATTAGTTATCCACTATCCAAAGAAAATTATGAAAAAGAACTAAATTTAGTCAAACAAATAGCAATCAATAACAGCTACACAGATACTCTAAGTGAAAATATGCTAACAAAAAAGCTTTTCAAAAAGCTATCTCTATGGTATATCCTGTAATAAAGAATAAGCAAAATTCAAAACTTAGATTACAAACGTTCACTGGGAAACCTAATTAATGTATTTGAAAAAAACTTAATATAAACACGGTTTTCAAAACCAATAATAATTTATCAAAACATATTGAAGACAATAAAGATAAAACAGATAAATATAAGAAATCTGAATACATATATAAGTTAATATATGGATGCGGTAAAATATATGTTGGTCAAACATGAAGGTCGTTTGAAGAACGTATTACTTTGTTCTTCGTTTAGAAATAAAAAACAGATTCCACTTTTACAAATCATCTATAGTCTATTTTTAAACTAAGAGGAGTAAATGGAAAAGCCACATTTACACTGTAAAAGTTACCAAATCAATGACATTCTGAATGTTTTTTTAAATTTTCGTATTTTATTAGTTTTTCTTTATTCATTGAGCTCAAAGGCAACATTTAATTTAGCGTTATTTCCCGCTTAATTTTGAATATAAACTCTACATCAATAAAGTCACAACGTAATTAAACATTTATTAAAAATTATTTACATTAAACACAAAAATAACATAAATAAAGGATTTAAAGAAATCAAAGGCTCCGTTAACTACTTATAGAAATAATAAACGGTTCGATTAGATCATCTACGATGCCATCTAGTGTGGCCATTTTTATTTCTTCCTTAATTATATGCTCAACACAACTTTTCCAATTAACATTTTGAACATTTTCGATAGCTTGCAATAACAGCCCCCTCACTTCTGTCAATTTAAATGTGATGTTCTTCGTACTTGAAGTTAATTTGCTTCATAAATTTGTACAATGACGAACGGGACATTTGTGGTAAATCTGGACGTTTCTTTATTTCCATCAAAATTTTGTCCAACGTAGGTAATTCGTTTTTATAAAAGAAAGCATGCACTATTTGCCGCACAGACTGTTTAACTACTGCATCGTATGCAGCAACATTACCAGGTCGTCCTCCATAGTGTTTAGATGCAGTAACTGTACCAGTCTCATTATACTCTTTTATGGTGCGATATACTGTCGATTGTGCAACGCCTAAAAGCAGAACATTATCAAATTGGTTACATTATTCAATCCATGAAAACTTACCCACGGTGTTACTAATTTTAGAAACAATAACAGTTTTTTTAAGATTCGGTTCATCAGTTCGCAGCTGTTTATACATATTTAAAACACATTGCTTTTCAGCAACAGATAAATGCCCTATATCTAAACGCTTGCGTTTTTTCGGAGGTGAAAATGATGCTGAACTTGTTGCAACAGTATCCATATTTATATGAATATTGCATAATTACCGATAACTACAGAAGGGTATCTTAAAGGTTTCGCAAATTCTAAAAAGAACGGATTTATTTACGTTAATACAACAATACAACTGAATAGAACAACGGGAACACAACAGAAAACGAAATTTGACAAGCGTTTGACATCGATAGGTCAACACGCAATTTTTGCATAACGTAATCCTACCTCTGAAGCAACCAATCACGCATAGTAATTTTGGCGCGATTAATTTAAAACGCTCCTCTTAGTTTAAAAATAGACTATAGTAGAATAAACCACTTTCGATAAGGATTTTCAAATTTTACATTTAGAAAATAAAGGCAATAAATTAAATTTATTGTTAAATTTATTCATTTAAAAACTGTTTAGACGATAATAGAAATGTACATTTAGTTTATTAAAACAAATTTTATGTGTAAACATGTTTAGTTCCTTCTAGTATAACAGTTTAGGTCCGGCCAGATGGGCCACATTTTCTCACCACCTGCAATATTTGTGTAGTCTTAGATTTTTTAAAACCGTTGTAAAATAATACTAAACTTGTTGATTTTATATTTTTAATTTAGTTTGTAACGTGCTCTTTAGCTGTAAGTACCTGATGAAGCTACTGAGCTGGCTAAACAATTGTCTTCGTTTTACGATTAGGTATTAAAAAAGTGAAGATTTTAGCATCAGAATTTATATTAAATGAAATTTGTTTCGTATTCACAATTAGCATGTTGAGTATAACCAAAATTTAAAAAATGACGGATTTTAAATTAACTTTATAATCCCTGCTTGATTTATGTCGCAATATAATGGCGCATTTGTAGATGTTCGTGATTTATGCTGCTTGATGTTTGTTGAAGAAGGATTCAAATTCATTAAAACACAACGAAATAAAGTTGTCAAATGTCGAAATAAATTTTAAATGTTTTAATTTCACAAGTTCAAATGTGCTCATAAACAACACCATTGACAGAATACTTTATTTAAACGCAGTTATTTAAAGTCGGAACATTGTTAGAATGTTTTCGAATACATGAATGATAAGTACGTTTGTGATTTGTGGTTTTTAACTGTATTCATAATACGAATATATTAAGTGTGGCTATGTAAGCATCAAATGCTAAGAAACATCCGAGTATTGACTCTAATTTGAGCGAAGGAGTCATCAGAATCTAGTTTTTCCGATAATTAGAGATACCTATTATGCATGACTTAGTAACAGGTGCACCCGTTACATTGCAAATGAAATATTAAAGGATATAAATGCTGTAATAGTGAAAGTTTTGTGGTACGCTATATCACTAACAAGAACTAAGTAATTAAGTACACTGGCCAACAATGAATTTATTTTCCTACTGACTATGATCTGACGCTTGTTTTTAATTAATATTGGTACGCTAATGCCAAATATGAAACCCATTTGTCCTTATCACACCAAGTTTTCTTTCTATGGCACTTCTTGTTTGCCGATTTCAAAATTCTTGAAAATCGTTAAGAGAATGCAGCAAATTCTTAATTGTTAAAAGAATTGAAAGACATTCCAAATACATTTAGCTCATTAACATAATGTACACTCGTGCATGATAATATTTAAGTACTTAATGAACTAATGAAGTAATAAACAATTATAATGAAATGCAAATCTATTAAGCTAAACCTGTTCATTAAGTGAAATAAAGTTAAAAATAAACAGGGGTAATAATAAAACGTTAGTTACATGTTAGTTGTTAGGGAAGAAACTACATTATGTCTACTACTAGAAGATGTGTAAATAGTACCGATTCGTTCTACTGTGGCATCTTTACTGTTCCCAGTCAAAGGGTAACTATTACTGATTTCGTTAAGAAAATGTATTTGGCTTATTTTGACGTAAAATTTACTGATCAGGACAAGTCATGGGCCCCACATAAGGTGTGTAAACCATGTGTGGAAAATTTGCGGCAGCGGAGCAAGGGAAAATGCTAGAAACTAGTCTTTTGGCGTTCCAATTATATGGCATGAACCGAAAAACCACGTAGATGATTGATATTTTTGTTTAGTTCAGACCTCCGGATATAAGAATAAAATTGCATCTCCTAATACCGACTCCGCGATTCGACCGGTGCCTCACCCGATGAAATACCCGTGCCAGTTTATGTAAAGCTTCCTTCACTTGAGTACTCGTATGCTGAAGACATGGCAGAAGCTATTGAGGAGTAATATTCGGATGTAGATTTTGACTATGGAGATATAATTTCTAATGATGGACCACAACGTTTTACTCAAGCAGAATTGAATAATTTAGTAAGGGATTCGGGCCTATCAAAAGAATCATCGGAACTGCTAGCTTCAAGATTAAATGAAAAGAAATTCGCGAAAAGTACGAAGATAATTTTTATCGTTGCAGTGAATCTCGTGCAATATTTTAGAGACGAGTGTGAATTTGTTTATTGTAACAATGTGCCAGGTTTGCTAAGTAAAATGGGCGTTATACAATATGACCCAAGTGCGTGGCGTTTGTTTATCGACAGTTCCAGCAGAAGCCTCAAGTGTAAACAAAAGTGGAGCTAAAAATATTTTCTAAATATCTTTAGTCACTTTTTATGGCGTTTGTGAAGAATTTGTGGAAAATATGAAATATTAATATGGATTTAGAATGTCTATAAAAAATATTTACAGGCAAATACAAACTACAATGTTTACTTTTATAATAAGTTCTGAAGATAACATTGTTTAGACTGATTTGTATGCTAAGCGTTCTATTTAGGGTACTATTTTTGTTATTGTCCAACACCTTTAAGGTCGTCTCCGATAGTATTTATGATATAGTCAGTGGCATGACAAAATTTTTGCATATATCTGCGTTATTCCTGTTCTCGCTTATGGGAAGGAATTTTAGGCAAATATTATGGATTTATATTTTATATAATTACACCTTTCCATTTTTCATACGTTGTCTTAATACTCGTATTTCACGGACACCAGATATATCAATTCGCCCCCGTATTTCAGTTTATAAAATATATTTATTAAAGTAATTTGAAACATACTTGAGTAGGTAAAACCTCATCAAATCTTGTATAAAACAAAAATATTTTTAATAATATAAAATATTATTAAAAATCAAGTGTGTGTGAAAGTATATGCAAACACGTGCTTCGTCTTACTACAGAATCATCAGTACATACCACTGGAGAGATACTTTCACAAAAACAACGCCCTTGTCATATTTACTACAGAATCATCAGTACATACCACTGGGGAGATACTTTCACAAAGACAACGCCCTTACCATATTACATCAGTTATTAAGACCTAGCGTAGAAGAACATTCAGCTGCTCGTTGACTAATCTCAACATTACGAACGCTATATTTATTACAATTATTATTTATTTTTAATTCCTGTGTAACATTTTAGCAAAAAGATATAAAACTGTTTTCATTATCTCCGTTTACTAATATTTGAAGCATACCTATATTCTCCTCATTAAAATTCAAGCAAGCTTAACTTGAAATTGAATAGTACTGAAAAAGGAAATGGTCTTATCAAAACTTGAAGTGCATCAGCTTATCGATCGCATTTTAATAAGGCCAAGAGATTAAATATTAAATAAAATTAGAACGAAAAATTATATTTAGAACATCACTGACCTAAATATACAAACATTAACTTCACGATATGACATACTAAGTTTTTAACTTCTAACAATAATAATAAAATAAACGTAATTACTTTCAGCTTATTTTTGTCATTGCATTATATTTTTAATTTTACTATGAACCAAATGTTTCTGTTATTAAATGATTGGCAAAATGGAATCTTGCTTTTCTTAAGCGAGCAACAATGTTTCTGCAATACGTTCTTCAAATGATTTTCCTGTTTCTCCAACATATATTCCAACGCATCTACACGTTAACGTATAGACTACAGATTTCTTATTTTTATCTTTTCTATCTTTATTGTTTTTAATATACATGGACAGGTTATTTGTTTTGTAAAGTGTGCTTATATTAAGTTTCTTCAATTATTTTGAAAATATCTTTATTAGGTTTGCGAGTATATGTTTGTATTCTAAATTTTTAATTTTGTTTACCCTGGGCTGAGGGTGTAGAGTTGAAAGTGAACTGTGTATAAATATAAATATTTAACTTGGAAACAAAGTTGTATTTCCTTGGTCAGCCCAAAAACATTTCGCTCTAACATAGTATTTAGTAAGACAATGTGATTAGCATCGTAGAGAGTAAGATCTAGTGCGTTTCACATGTATACTTAAAAAAAGATTTTGGAACAGATTCCACTAAATCAACGTATACTTTGTAGATAGGTAATCATATTGATCGTCAATATATATAATATAGTAAGATATTACCTGCACAAGTGCAAAAGAATAAACGATACGAATAAGTAAGGTAAACACAAATTTATGCATACATAACAACAATCAATGCCGTGACAATCATCAAATTCAATATAATATTTACCAAACGACAAACAAACACAACAAAAGTGGAATTTATATTATTATTTCATTAAATCAGTTTTTATTAGAAAAAGCTAACAAAAGGTATGCGGACAAGAACGTAGAAAAATGTATATTTGGATATTAAGATTTAATTTTTAAACATACATTGTTAAAGTTAAAAATTAATTTAGAAAATACAACCAATGCAAAAGCGCATCCACGCAAAAATCATTTAAAAACCAGGTATTTTTAATAATAATTAATCAATAAAAAAATCAGTACACGTTCAAAATTTCAAAACAATTTAAGAACAATTTCAGTCATAATTAAAAATGCCAACGTCAAGGCGAAAAAAAAAAATTGAAAACAGGGTACACAGTCCGTGCACGAGATCCGCGCGAGAAGTGTCAGCGAGGGTAGACGTACTCTCCCCTGTAGCGAATAAAGACAGTAAAAAATAGCGTTAAACATTAAAGCAGTTAACTTAGAAAAATAGTAAAATTAAAACAAAATGAAACACGAATCTTAAAAGCACATTTTATTAAAAATGTTAGCGTGAAAAGCGACTTATACACAAAGTGATACAACTAAAGAATAAGCCGCCAAAAACAAATAATATATCGATCGAAGAATCATATAAAATTATCCAAAGAAGATCACCCACGACGCAGGGGACAAGATTGAAACGTATCCAGGCAAGTTAACTAGAAATTTGGACAGGAAAAACGGACATTAGAGAGGCGAAGTTCCATAGGAAAAAAAAAGCCCGCGAAAAAACTCCCGCGAAGTGGAAAGGCAATTGTTTCACAAACGGCGTCCCGGCTTGAAATTGTCCAACCACGGACGAGGGAGCAACGTCCAATCAACGAAAAACATCGACCGGCGATAAATTCGCGCGGGAACAAATCCGTTAAGCAAACATACATAAAAACATAAAAACTTTTGAATTACGTAAAATTTGGCAAATCAATCTTAGAAATTCTTATTGTCATTATTACTAGTATCAATCAAATACAGGGTCTTTCACGTAACCCGTTCATTATAAGTTTTCTATGTTTATGTCTTAGGACACTTTTGAAAATTTGTGGCCCGTAATCTTGATACTTGATGTATTCGAATAAAATATTTACATCCATGAACCATTTTCGGTTATACCGGAAGTCATAGCCAACTTTGATATTTTAAATGGAATGTTATACATTTTATTGCTTTTTATATTCCCTGTAAAGTACTATAACAGTTTATGTTAAGGTTTCTTTTACAAAAAAGTTAACCGTTTTTGAGTTATTTTGATATTTGTGAAATTTTTTGTTTTTTCTATGTAGGTACCATATATTTCAGGCGTATTTTATCTAAAGTACGTCATATTTATACTGGAGGCAGCGAGAGGTATAATATTCCAAGTTATCTCGAAACATTTAAGAAATCTCTTACAGGGTGTTACAAATTTATTGATTATGTAATCTTTAATTAAAGAAAAATCTATTTTTTTAAAATGGAATACCTGTAGATGAGCACGCCATTGTAAGTAGATAAACATTTTGCATCGTACAGGTATAGGTTTCCCTGTGCCTATCTCTCATAGTTTTAGAGTAATTAATGATTATTTTGTAAATTAAGCATTATCAAGAAAAATCGTTGTAGTAAGCCTTGAAAAATAAATACTATATTTCAAAATTATCACAAAGTGTATTCCGTGTCTAACTGGTTTTATGTTGTTCACAAACATCCAAGACTAATTAAATATTTATTCTAATAGAGATATTTTGAATTTATTCTACATTCATGGTGAATCACTTCAAATTATTGAAAGAACGTGTCGACTTTTTAATGAAAGACACACATTTACCAGCAATGAATAAAACTAAATTCAAGCGAATTGAGTCAAATTCTATTCGCTTTGGTATTCAAGTCAAGAAGACAGTTTCAAAACCGCTTACGGGCGACGAAGGTAATAAAATCGTTGTTTTCGTAAATTTTCATGCGCATGCAACAAGTTCTATACTGGCGGCGTCTGCAGATATAGAAATTTCATGTACATCAAAGGATTCTAAAGAAAAATAAAATGCATCCTTATTCTTTACAATCAGTTTGGGTTTATGGAGGAGATCAGGACAGAAAAATTCAATTTTGCGAGTTTATTTTAACTAAAACATAAGAAGATCCCAATTATTTATCTAAAATTTTAAGAATTTTCGATAGAAGAAATTTTCATCATTGCGCACAACAAAATCCACATGCTATTATAGAAGCAAATTTTCAAGACACTTTTAGCTCTAATGTTTTTGCTCTAATGGACCTTGGTCACCTAGATCCCCGATCTGACCCACCTTGATTTGTATTTATGGGGTCAAATCAAAAATGAGGTTTATGCATCTCCCGTGAAAAACAGAGAATAGCTTATAAGTAGAGTAAGAGACGGTTTTCGAATCTTGAACGCTGAGCAAGTAAGAAAAGCAACAACAATAGACTTAAGGAGAGTCATGCTCTTTCGATCAAAGATCATTTTGAACATTTGCGAATATCATTATTAACGCATTATGTGTCTTTAATATATTGATTTTATTAACTTTTCTGCTCGTTAATGTGTGGTTATTTTTGTTATCTCATAGGATATAAAATATTTTCTCATTTTCTCTTCATATTTTGAAATTTGATTTTCTTTTCTAATCTTTTCGCAAGAAGTTTTATGAATCTATATATACATATACATTGGTATAATTCCAAGACTATTTAGATTTTTTTTCCAGCTTTCTACTAATAATGCTTAATTTAGAAAATAACCATTAATAATACTGAATTTAGTTTTATCAATTCCTGGTAAATATGGGTATCTTTCATTAAAAAGTCGAAATGTTCTTTCAATAATTTGAAGAGATTCACCATGAATGTAGAATAAAATCAAAATATCTCTATTAGAATATATTTAATTCGTCTTGCATATTTGTAAACAAGATAAAACCAGTTAGACACGAAATAAACTTTGTGACAATTTTGACAGATCAGATTCACTTTTCAAGGCTTACTTCTACAATTTTTCTTGATAATGCTCAATTCAGAAAATAATCATTCATAACTCAAAAACTATGACAGATAGTCATAGGGAAACCTATACCTGTGCGATTCAAAATGTTTATCTACTTACTATGGCGTGCTATCTACAGGCTGTTCTATTCAAAGAAAATCGATTTTTCAGAAAAGAAAACAAAGGGCTTCTTTGCCGTTTTGGTTTTTCTTACCCGTGATAAATATCTAGCTAATTTTCTTACATGCTGCATATGTGCTTAATATACTTAATATATAATATGAGTATCAACATGTTGCTACGGTGCTAATTAAACCCGTTTTGACAAACAAAAAAGAAATAAAAGGGAAAAGAAAAGAAAGTTTCGGGCGACGGAGATTGCCCCACCTACCCGCTCCTGCCAACGTCTAACGGCCCACCCGGCTACTAAGACTCCGCTCCGGGGTGGGACACCCAGCGGTACTAAAAGAAAGGTGGTAATGGCCGCCAGCGAATTTGGTACCACTAGACGCCGCAAATTCTTAAAATTATGATAACAAAAAAAAGGCTAGCCACGCGGCGGGTTCCAAGTCCAACTAAGTAGCATTGTATTTTACATGATATTAACGACAGAAAAAAAATCAAGAGAAATATCTAATATACAGGGTGAGTCGTGAGGTATCGACTAAACTCAAGGAGTGCATTCTACTGGTGAAAGTAATGTAAAAAAAACTCAAATGTTGTTATCCGATTTTTATTTGTTTTCGAGTTATAGCGTAATTAAAAATGTAGATTTAGTATACCATGTTTATGTATGTATTCGTAAAAATATTGAAACCCCGGTAGCAATTCATTATAGGGAAGTCTTCCTAGCTGAAGCGCTAACTGTTCGTGGGTTTCCGAACTAGCGGTAGTGACATTGAAAGCAGTCGAGAAATAGTGTAGAGTGGTTTGTATGCTAATGCGTCTAATGTCACTACCTCTAGTTCATCGTTGATATAGTGAGGGCGCTGCCATCATAAAAAATGTTCCCTATACCTTGGAGTAAATTATAACATTGTGTTCGGGTATTGTGACATTGACTTGACGTTTGTACGACTATAGTGTAACAAACTAAAATTCCACACACTTATTCTAATTTAGAATATGCTAATATGGTGTTTGTTTATGGATTTTGTGATGGGAATGCTACAGCTGCTGCTAATGAATATCGTCAACGGTTTCCACATCACAGACATCCTAATAAAACTGTATTTATTAGTGTATTCAACACATTGTGCGCGACCGGAAAGCTTCCCAGTGTAAACATAATATCTGAACGAAGCAGTCGACGACAATTACAAGAAGTAGAAGATATTCTGGATGTAGTAGAAAAAGATGCAACTACCAGTTCACGGAGAATTAGTATTCAATTGGGCATTCCACAAACAAGGGTGATAAAAACACTCCACGAGCATGGCTTACAGCCGTACCATGTACAAAGAGTACAGCACCTACAACGAGATGATAATCGTAGACGTATGGAATTTTGTCGATGGATAAATGATAATCCTCGTTTTGTATCGCGCATACTGTTTACGGATGAAGCGACATTCACCCGTGACGGTATTAATAATTGTCATAACCAGCATGTATGGTCAGACGAAAATCCACACGCAACCGTCGAAAGCAACTTTCAACATAAATTTTCGGTAAACGTGTGGTGTGGTATGATCGATGGTTTTTTAATTGGTCCTTACATTTTTGAGAATCGCCTCACGAGAGACACCTATTTACATTTTTTAGAAAATGAACTGCACGGACTGCTATAGGATGTTCCCATAAACATCAGAATCCAAATCTTCCACCAGCACGATGGAGCGCCTGCACATTACGCTCGTGCAGTCAGGCAACATTTGGCTGAAAGATTTCCAGGGAGTTGGATTGGACGTGGTAGTCACATTGGTTGGCCACCTAGGTCTCCAGACCTCACGCCACTCGATTATTGTTTATGGGGCTAGTTAAAAAATTAAGTGTATCAAGTAGAAGTGGACACTCGTGATGCACTAATTCAACGGATTATGAATGCTGCTGACCATATCAAACATCAACCTGACGCAATCAGGAACGCAACCAGCGCCCTTGGTAGACGATGTAAAAAATGTTTTGAAATGAATGGCGGTATTTTTGAAAATATATTATAAAGAACGATAATACCAATAAAATACAAAAACTTCAATGTATGAAATTTTGTTTATTTTTAATTACGCTATAACTCGAAAACAAATAAAAATCGGATAGCAACATTTGAGTTTTTTTACATTACTTTCACCTGTAGAATACACTCCTACAGTTTGGTCGATTCTTCACGACCCACCCTGTATATTCAAATGTTATCAGAAGGGATGTATACAATAGATATATGTAGGTAATGTATGTATGTAATAAAAATGCATATATGTAGAAAATAAATAACAAGCGGTATAAACTCGACCCAAAAAAAAATTAAAAACTAATCAAGTACTTAATATTTAAAATTAAAAAAAAAAGAATAATTAAAACAATATAAAGACGAGATGTCTTAGCTCGATTCCGGTGGTGTCGGAAGCTGTTGATCCGTATTTTCCGCTGATTAATGCGTGAGACCGCCGGAAATCGATAGAATGGTCGTCGCAAGCCGCAAAAAAAACCTGTGCTAACTACTGTAGCCCCAAATTAGGACCACCTATTAAAAAAAGTGCAAACAAACGAATAAAAATTAGAGGAATTACATTAATTTCGAAATTACCTACCAGAATATTCTGATAGATTTGTAACTGTTTTTTCTTTAGTATACTGTCAATTACGCTACTTTTATAACTATTGTTTACCGCGGTAAACCCTGGCCCTTAGTTTAATATATCCTAAAGATAGTGCTAATTTGAAACAATTTGTCTCGTTAACTTACTTCGGTAAAATAAGCGAGCAAATTGGAAATATAATTTCAAAAAATAATAGTAATGTTAGTATAGCTTACAAACCATATGTAAAAACAAGTAATTTCATTTTTAACGCAAAACCTAAAACAGATATCAATAATAAATCAGGAGGGTACAAATTATATTGTAATGATTGTAAAAGTGTATATATAGGTCAGACTGGTCAAAGTTTTATTATACGGGTAAAAGAACACATGAGGTCATATAAACTAAAGAAGACAGATTCAACATTCGCAAACCATCTTATTACAGAAAGGCATACATTTGGTCATCATAAAATATTGCATTTGGCCGTGAAAGGTCGTAAATTAAATCTTTTAGAGTCACTTGAACTTTTTAAAACCGGAAACAATACAATAGATATTATTCTTAACGACCAGTTGGATCTTATATATACACCTCTTTTCCAATGTTGTATATAATAGTTAAGTATATAGTAGTAATTTTAAATAACATCATAAACCACCCCCATATATTTTTGTGTCATTTATAAGATCTATGTAGGCCTGTAACATTTGCAGTTTGATAATGACATTGTATGTCGAAACCGCGGTCACTGTTACATGTGAATAAAGTGGTATAACAAAGTTATTGTTTTATTTTATTTTATTATTTTCAATTCATACACTGTTGAACAATAAAGATTATTATTATTATCAAGTAAAAGTCGAATTATAACAGATTTAATCAGTATATACATCTGTGTTTATTATTACTGTATATACCTTAATTATAAAACAACGCAGTAAAACGCGTAACCTATTTTTGTCTTAATTTTATTGTTGAATTTTATGTCACGGTACTACTAAGTTTATAAAGAAGATGCCATCCATATTTTTGGCTCGTTAATGTTCGTCTTAAACACCATTAATTTATTGAGGTCACTAGGTTAGTTTAATTTCGAACATGGTTCCCTCAACTCCTTATTTGACAGTTAAATTCGTTATTCTAATTAACGCTTTTCCAGAAAACACGATCGAAAATAACATTTGCAATCTGCTTTATATTCAACCGACTTTTCGATCTATCTTCTCTGCTAAAGCAATAAAAAAACATACTATATTGAGTGACAAATATACGAGAGCTATTTGACGGGAGAGCAGCTTTTCAATGAAATAGCTCCGAATCGGTGGCGGTGGCTTGAAATCTGGAACACACAAAAACAAGAAAAATACCTAACTGCAATATAAATCAATAAACTTTGTATACGTATTTAGGCAACTAAGTTACCATCTTCAGTAGAACAATATGAAAAAATCAACCAGTAAGATAACACTAAATTCCTAACATTAAAACAAACCGTTATTATACTACTTAAACCTTATGTAAAAAAACATGAAGCGTAAAAATAATTACTACAGTCACATTAAAGTACACAAACTGAATTGAGGAACTGGTTCATTATCCGAATTACTCTTATGTAAATACAGGCGCACATAGATTGTGCGTAACTTATTTTTATTTATTTGTAATAAAGCAAAAAGCTAAAATGCCCAGTATATTGTTCATAAATATTTTTTTGTTATAGAAAGACAGAAAAATAAAATACACATTACATAATACATAATATATCACAGTACAGAATAGACCAGTATTAACTCAACAACAGTACGGAACAGAACAACATCAGCTAAACATCAAGAACAGTCTCTTCATAACATTCATATCAAACAGCATCTATCAGAGTTTCACACTAGCAACAAGAGACTCTGCAGAATCATATTAACAACAAGAGACATACAGTCTCACTTAATAGTAAATAATTTAAGTTTAAAGTTTACATTAAGTGTTTCATTTGTGAGATTACCTTAATAAATTAAGTGTTTTTTGGTTAAATAAATAAAATATTCAGAAAACACACCAAGTTAGTCATATTATATATAATTACATGTTTCCATTTTTCATACGTCGCCTTACTATTTCAAGGACACCCAGTATTATTCATATTTTTTAAATTTTACTTGAAATTGAAATTGTTTTCACGCTGCATCGTTTCAAATTGAATTTATGTTTGTCGGACTCCTTTATGACAAAAATAAAATTAGTTTATTGAAAAGCCTTCTCTGATTAGAATGAATTAATTACACTAAGAAATTGCATTAAAACTTGGGCGTTGGATTGCAAAATCTAATCGGGATGCTAATTCCTTTGTTTAAAACTTATATAGAACTTCTCTACATTCTTTCATGACCTAGTAACAAACTCTATAAAATAAATTTATTAAAAACAAACATGATTAACATATATTTTTAAATATACGTTGATCTTGTTTAATTAGTACATAGTTACTTACTCTCTATAGATCACGATAATTAATTTCGGAAGTCAACAGTCATTTTTTACAGGTTCCCGGACATGAAAACTGTAACAAACAGCTTCGTATTGAACTTGGCGGCAGCCGATTTATTGTTCGCAATGTCTATTCCCGCAGTGGCCTACTCAAGGCTTCAGGAAAATTGGAAACTCGGCGACGTAGCCTGCAGGTTGATCCCCTATGTTCAGGTAAGCTTGTTCACTTTACCGTACTAACAATACGTAAATTATTAACTATCACTAAGTCCACCCGACTATAAAGCTTATTATTATACAATTTTAATTGATTATATTTCAACAAAGATTACTTTTATTCCTACTTTTTATTATGTCGACATGCATCCTTTAAGAACATATGAGAATTAAATTAATTTGTAGATTTTTGTGTTTTTTGTGTATATATTATAGCACATATGTCTATAGCGTTATGTAGTTGATCTATTGCGTAACATACTCTAATCAACTTTTACCAAGCAACCGATACGCTCACTATATATATATATATATATATATATATATATATATATATATATATATATATATATATACATATATATATATATATATATATATATATATATATATATATATATATATATAGTAGTAAACCCTGAAAGGCAATGTGGAAGAAATGTTTCCACAACAGAAAGATGTGCGACTAATAAAATTTATGTATTCTGTAGAATGTGGAAATTTACTACATTCAGGAATTATATTGATAGTATTGATGAGACTCTTATAAATTAATTATTTATCTCAGGCCTGTGAAGTAGTCCGGTTAAAAGCTGCGGAAATAAACATATGTTTTAAAAAAAAAACCTTTATTGACTTTATCAATTTAAAGGGATATATATCGATCACTTAAGCCGTTTGTCATACAAACTGATATCTACCTCAGGGTAGAAAGAACACACTGTGTGAAATCAGCAAGATTTTGATCTACTTTAAAACAGATAGACAAAAAAGAAACCTCTCAACATATACCTACGGTAAATAATAACAACAAAACATTTATTTTAAATCCAAGAATACTAAAAAGGTAACAAATACAGGAGTTCGATATGGAATACCTTAACAGGTCGGTATACAATAACCTAAGTTAATTTATTCTTGCAGGAAATGTACAAGAAAAAAAAACGTTTGATTGTTAGCTTCAAAGGAAATATAAATTCTAAAAACACTAAATGCATGAATCAAAAACTTTATAATGCAACAGTGTACTGATAGCAGTGATAACAGAAGTGTTCGGAGAAAGAATAACCTTGACGAGGTAATTCAAATCTAAATTGAACCAAATAAATTAAAGTTAGTTCATGAATGAACTGTAAACTTTTAATTAGTTTTAAGAACAACCCAGTTGACTTATGGGATGACGATTTCTGAATAGTTTACTTGAATCATACAGTTACGATTATTTCTCTAGGTGTATCGATCTATTTTAAAATAATTAACAAATGATTTATCGTTGATGAATGTAATTTAAGGTACCTTCTAAATCGAAATACGGAGTTAAGGCAGGATAAAGGGAAGGATCTCAGTGTATATCTTCAGAAATTTCGGGAAACTGGAAAAATCTCTCGTATCTTCTAAAATCAGGTCCAGGAATGACTGTGGCAGGTCAGGTATTCAAGGATATGATAATTCAGGTACAAAATGTGATTATTTCCTCAGTCGAAGTGATTTTTCTTTACTTTTCACTTAGATCCGCTTTTAATATTTTAAGTTTGAAAATGATCCTTTTGATGATAATTAATTAAAAACTTGATTTACGCTGTCCAAAATGATTTTATATTGATAAATTAAAGTTTCCACCATCTTTTGGATATATTTATAGGTACTTTTAGTTATTCTAATATTTTTAATCTTTATTCTTAAAAAATGCGGACTAAGAAAAATGCTATAATTTTACGGAATATGGCGTCCGTATCTTATCTTCTCTATACCACTACTCTCTAAATAGACGCCGATAACAAAACAAAAACGTCCCCTTGAAATCTGCTTCACGACATCTCATTGGTTTGTTTAGAATCAACGGAAATAATGCGGAAATTTTATAATTTGAATTAATATTCAAATTTATATCAATTACAATTTCCTTCAGAATTTATTAGATACTTACAACTAATTAGTTATTTAAAATTAGATATTAAAACTATTCAAAATACTGTATTTTTATTTCCTTTGATCTTCTTTTAATTATATGTAGTGTTAATTAATATTTAATAATAATTTGTTTAATTTTTCAAAATTTTATTTAGTTCTAAATTAACTAAATTCAAATATATTGTTTGAGGTAATTTGCCTCACAACAATATATATATTGTAGTGGGACAAATTCACCCAACAACAAATAATTAATTGATTAGATTTTACAAATAAAATTTTGTAAACATTTACATTTAAAATATAAAATATAAAATTTTTTAGAATTTAAAAGTTTAAGTTAGATAAAATAAAAGTTAAAAGTAAATATAAGCAAAATATTTGAATAGTTTTTATCATTTAATTTAAATATTTATTAGTTAAGTTAATTGGACTCTGTGGGAATTGGTAATTTTAAAGGAATGTATGCAAAACTTATATTTATTAATACTTCACCTCGGTTGTGTTATTTTGACCAATGGGATGTGAAATAATTTTCAATTTTTCTCTTTTGTTGGAGATAGCATCGTAGCAGTCGTTGTAGATATTCCGTGTACGCTTTTTTTTCAAATTTTCGAAGCGTTCGCGGCGTTCCGAACATTCTTAAAATCGAAATAAAATAATAATAAACGACAAAAAAGTTCAAAAATATTTATAAAAGTTAGCCTTAAATATTAATTATTTATTCTAATCAATTTAATCGACTTCGACATCGTATTTTATTAATTATTATTATTAATCATTTTCATTATAAGAATTCAAGATGGCAACTATTGATATTTAAATTAAAAATAGAATTTATTACGAAGATTACCTCAAATTTGGTACCTGAAGGATCATGTTAATTAATCATGAAAATCCAGCCTTTAATCGAGACCAGTTTTTAAGAAAACCGAGAAGTAATTCCTGATTTCCGAACTATTCCGCAGGATTCCTTCCAGAGCTTCCTTCTTATACCGTCAATCCTGTTTATTTAAGTAGAAGGTACCTACAATTAACCTTTTTTCTTGTTATTTAACCATTCATTTAATTTAATCAAATCTACTTCAATAATTTCATCGTAAATTGCACGATTCAAGCAAATACTAACCGTATCAGCATATCTTAGTTTATTCGAAATTATTATTAATAGGTAATTGATCTGTTCAATACTAAAATGTACATATTTAAATAGTTTCATTGGGTATACCTCGCAAAAGTATATTACTCTCCGATATATATTTGGATTTGAGTTAAATTAGTTCACATAAGTTTTTATACATAATTAGACCAACATGCTTATATTGCTTTTGACAAAGTTTGATTGCCATTTCTGAAAGACAATAGTACAGTTCTCTAATTGTAAATATTGTTATTTTATACATAAGATTTCGTAGCACTTATCTTAGACATTTAAACGTTCAATTTACATCCATGCATGCTATGTCCTAAGTTAATTTACCCTCACATAAATGTTTTTGTGTATTATTAAACGAAGTGTTGTTTTTATTTAATTTCGTTCTGTCAATTGAATCTATTGTTAAGGTTATAAGAAAACATAAGAAATAACTATATTATTTGCTTACTGTTGAAGTTCAGGCTATTCTGATATAGATGTCATACTAAAGAATTTTAGTTTGAGTAAATCGATTTTCCCAATAAATCATTAATGAGAATTATAAGAAGTAAAATTAAAAATCTGTATTTGAGTTCCTCCAGCTTTCCACGGACTAACGACACGTCCTAGAGAGATATTTAAAGAAGTATAGAGCCTAATAACAGCGTTTTGTTGCAATAAATAATAAAATTGATTGATATATTTTCTTTTCATCCTGTTGTGGAATTTTCTCTTCAGCATCCCTTGTGCTCGCAGCATTTATATATATATATATATATATATATATATAAAATCAACACAATTGAAGGTTTGGTATCAATTTTAGTATTTAGTTAAAATTAGATATTTACATATACATTATTATTTTTGTGTTTTGGATTACATAAATTGTAATTACTGTTGTATTCAATTTTAAGTTCGTTGCAAATACTCTTGGATATACAATGTTTATGATGGTTATATACAAACATGATTTTGCTACACGAGAACGTGCAATGTATAATTGTTCATTCAATGTTAGAAGTACTGTTTCATAGCGTCGTCAACATTTAAATAATAGTACTGCTACTATTGATATTATATTATTAATACTTTATATTATTAAAAATACTTTTGTATTATACAAAGTTGGTGAGGTTTTACTTACTCAAGTAAGTGTCAAATTATTTTTATATTATTAGGCCACTAACTTGCCCTATACTAGTCAGATCGAGGATTTAAATAGCTTTAAACTTCATTTTGCAAAAATACGCGTAAACCGGTCCAATAGTTTTTTTAGTCTACACATTATACGAACATTGCCTATATAATAATATAATTATAGTATATATATTTAGTGTTTATAAGAATTAAATTTCTTATTTATTTTATTGGCCGTGTCTTAATATTAAAATAATAGACTTTTTCATTGGTTTAGCGACCTTTAATGAATTTCAATGTTTTCCTCTACGACGTTTCGACTCTTTTTATTATTAAGTCTTTTTCAAGTGACTAGAAACAAAAATTAATACAATGAAAAGTAAGAAAATATGTTTGCATTTGTATGAATGAATTAAGAATTAAAATTAAAATTAAAATTAAATTAATAATAAAGTAAGGAAAAATTAAAATCATTACATTTGTATGAATATTAAAAATCTAAATTAAACTAATAATAAAGTAAGGAAATTTAATGATGTAAACTCACCGATTTATTCTGTTTCAAAACTCATTTTTTGCACATGTGTGGTCGGACTTTTCCCGAGACCGAGATACACAAAATACTCGAAGCGACGAGGTCGTTTCCCTAAAAAGGTCTCGGGAAAAGTCCGACCACACATGTGCAAAAAATGAGTTTTGAAATAGAATAAATCGGTGAGTTTATATCATTAAATTTCCTTACTTTATTATTAGTTTAATTTAGATTTTTAATTCATTCATACAAATGTAATCATTTTAAATTTTCCTTACTTTATTATTAATTTAATTTTAATTTTAATTCTTAATTCATTCATACAAATGCAAACATATTTTCTTACTTTTCATTGTATTAATTTTTGTTTCTAGTCACTTGAAAAAGACTTAATAATAAGAAGCGTCGAAACGTCGTAGAGGAAAACATTGAAATTCATTAAAGGTCGCTAAACCAATAAAAAAGTCTATTATTTTAATATATATATATATATATATATATATATATATATATATATACATTTATGCCTAAAAAATTTGTTGACCTAATCTGAGCAACAACACAGCACAATTTACTTTATATGAACTACCATGCAACTACTGCAAGGGTGTATACATTTGGCAAAGAACACAATACTTACAAGAACCATTAAATGGGCACAAATTTCCAACCAATACTACAGCCCTAAAAAACGCATCAGATGAACCAAACACATTTAATTTCGAGAAGACTTCTATCATTACATCCGAGAAAGAGAGCAAACCCAGAAATATACTATAAGGCATCTACACCCAAAAAAGCAGCAATTCCATAAGTGATAGAACGGATATAAATAACCTTTCAGCAATATATTTTCCTATTATATAAACGCTCTTACGGTGATACTGAAAACATTATCCACCCATATACAAATAAACACGTAAGTGTCCTTGCATTTAAAAGTAAAAGAAAACAGATGCTAGACACATTTAGTTCAGAATTCAAACCAACAACATGCCTTGTTACATATAGTCGATTTTTTCTTTAAATATTCATTCCTAATTTTAATATGTAATTTTAAAAGTGCATATTCTAATTTTAAGTTTTAATATACAGTGCAACTCTATGTTAACAGAATAATATAGATTTTAAAATACAATGCACCCTTATATCAACATAATAATATTTAATCTAAGTAGAACAATCAACTTAAACACTGTACTTTTACTAATTTGAAGAAGAATTGAATTAATGTCTTAGCTAGGACTTTGTCGATCATTTTAGAAATTTTACTAAACAAAAAAATAGGCCTACAGCTGAGTATTATTACTTCTCTAAGCCAAATACATTCCATTGATGCGCCTGTACATACAAGTATGAAAATTTCATTACTGTTATTGGAGAACTTATATACCAATCCAACCTCGTATTAATTGCTGTCATTGGAATAATCATTTCTTCCAAATACTTTTTTATGATAACTGTGACATCCATAGGTATTATTCAGATAAGATACAACTTTCGAGTTTTATTTTCTTCAGTTGCGAGAATGTATTGTGATTTGGTTTTATGCTAGACAAGTCTACGTTAATTTTCTACCACTAAAGGTTCTCTATCGTCATTGTAGAACCTTATGTAGTTATTATATATATATATATATATATATATATATATATATCTTGTTATCATACGTACAGCTTGGTTATTCCAGCTAACTGTAACTCAGAAGGTAGAAATTAACATAAGGGAAACATCCTATTGAATAACTGCATTTGGTGGACACAACTTGTAAAACTAGTGTCGAAATGTTAATAATTAAATTAATATCATGACAACTTTGTATATTTCAAATTAAATTATATTTATTTCAAAATTTACTCTTTACGAGTATATTTTTTATTTTCATTTTTGTCATTCAAGTCAATTACGCGAAATTTAAAAAAATATATTTAATTTATTTACATTTAAATTTTATATCGATACAAATTGAACATTTTTCAAACGTAGAAAAATCGCGAACAGGTTATATTTATATTCAAACTTGTAACCTAACCTAACATTTAAAAGCAAGTCATATATGCATGTAAATTCAAATATTAATTTTATTTTTCCATAAAAATCATTATTACATTTATAATTTAATTAAAATGGCTGGCTTTAAAGAGTATACTGCCTTTTTCTACAAATCACAGGTTCATTTATTATCTTGTAAAAGCATAACAAAAAATTTTTTATTATCAATTCAAAATTTACTTAAAATATCTTGATTTTGCTTTAAAAGAATAACTATCTTGATTAATTAACGTAAAGAATATTTTCTAGTGAGATTCCTATAGTACTTACCATTTAACATTGTTAACTTATTTATATTATAATAGTAGTTGCTTATAAAACAACAACTGGTAAACATAACACAATTATTCGCATATGTTATTACAAACATAAATTTATAATACCTTACTTTGCCGTTTAGCTAAGTTGCATTTAAGTGTATCTTGTGTTGAATAAATATTTTATACTTGTTATTTTAAAGAAGTTTTTTTTTATTTATCTATGCGTAGCTAAATCTATCTCAATTCTATTGTCAATTTATTATTTATCAGCTTTATAAGAGTGTAATTACTTGCGATGATCCAGGGATAAGAGTCTAATAAATTCAGTATCTTTCTCATACTTTAACGACACCTATTTGTAATCGAAGTTACTGCGTACTATCAGCTGATAGACTAACATATTAAAAGTTCAAATTAAGGCACCAAATACATACATAATCTATCAGTTGAAGTACTATTATTTACTTATTATTATACCGAAGAACATTAAAAATATCTCTCTTCACAGCCTCTTTTCAATATATATATATATATATATATATATATATATATATATATATATATATATATATATATATAAAATGTGTAACTTATTTATATGTAAACACTAAACAAGTGAGTTAACTTTTAATTTATAGAAAATTGTATATTGTTGAATAGGGGGATTATATATATATATATATATATATATATATATATATATATATATATATATATTGTTGTGATACAAGACATACCCTTAGAGCAGCAACTGGAATGGGAAATATAAGTTACTCAATATTATAAATATAAATGTAAACAAGGTTATAAAACGGAGTTAGCAAGTTTTAGTAGTGTCGAAATGTATACGAATTTATATAACGAAAATATTACAATCTTAAATTAGTATATTTCTTTTTCTTTCATTAATTTCATTTTTATTATTTTAAATTCATAATTCAAATTCAAGCGCGAAAGTACCAATATTTAAATTCATATACATCTATACATTATATCGACGCTAGTAAGACACGCCCACTAATAGACATCTTCCGAAATGTAAATATTTATCGTGCGCAATTTTCAAAAAGTAATATTAAGATTGACATTAAAATTAGGTTAGAATTTGTTAAATAATTTTTAAATCTAGATAATATATTATACATAGTTAAAATCTGTTTTAGAAATTAGTTTTAAAGGCAAAACTTCGAGACTTTTTAGATACTAAATACTAAATACTAAGGCTTTGATTAAAAAACAGACGCTATCGGCATCATCTTATGCAACATTCATAAACTATAAGACGCATTTTTCGATTTTCAATTAGAAATTTAACAATTTAATCAATTTAAAATACATAAACAGTGCTAAAGTGATAATAGATAACCTGAGAAAAGACTGGTAATAAATTACAAGCGAGATTCTGACAAATAAACGAATTTCTGCGAATAAACGCAAAATAAAGCGTTAAACTATCAATTTCGTTATCAAGTACACGAAAATACCCAAAATATATAACTAAGAAGAACTACAGGTCATTTTCTACTTGGAGAAGTGTTAAATCAAGTAAATACCTCAAATCCAACAGTAATACAAGGCCATAGAGAGATACTAGCAGATTTGTTCCGAGTCCGAAGAAAACTTCGAGAGCGTCATCAAAATTTCCCGCACAAGCCGCCGAAGTCGGAGAGCGTTCGGACAAACGTACATCGTCTGGACTTGACAACATAGCCGCTTAGAACCTACAAGCAGAACAACAGGTTAACTATATCAACTGAACTAATAAACATCGTCTTTAATTTATTTCTTTAAATATTGAAACACACAAATAAATAAAGATTCTCGATTTTTTTTCACCTTTTACCACATATCATTCCAAAACTATAATTTTCCTAAATAATATATCTATTTTACTCAGTACACATAATCAAAAGGTACTTACCTACGTATTAGAGATTGTTTACATAATTTTAGTCCACATTTATTATAAAATAACAACACACATAACCTTGTCAATTGAACACCTTGTTGTAATACACATATATATAGTTCACATTCCACTTAAACGTTTATATTTGTACATGTTATTACAGTTTTCTACTTTTAATGCAATAAAATTATTTTGTTTATTATTATATAGATCTTTTATTGATGTAGATCCAGTTGTAGAAGTTATTATATATATAATCTAAGTTCCCTTTCTACCTTTCGGTGTAGGGATGTAGAAGTTATTTCTTTTGATAATTGTTTATTTATATTACTTACAAGGAAGCAACTACTTTTAGTCACGACGAGCCTGAGATATATCATTTATTTAAACTTATTTACACAGATTTCATGCACCCTGAGACTAGTTGGCAAGCAAAAACAGAGATTGCGTACATTGAGAAATGTATCACATTTAATAAGGCGCCCAATTATTATTTTTAAAATTTATTTAACTAATCAGTTCTCGCTCAACGTAAATGCTATTCTTTTTATAAATTACAGCATCTCCAGAATTATATATCAATATATATATATATAAACTTTTTATTTAGTCTATGGGGTCACAAACCACGTTCAAGTCTGTTCAACAATATTGTTTCTATTAAAATGTAGTAGCACTGGGACACTGGGACTAGCATGAAAAGCACTCGACGACAAAGGTAGCATGCATAACTTGTAAAGTGCAAACTAAATTGCTTTACTTCTACTCTCTAAACTATTCCTTTTCATACTTGTTCCCGGTAGGCGAGCAATCTCATACAAAATTAAGCGCGTATTTCTGCTTTTTACAGTGCATCCACGTATTCGTATTTAAAATATAAGCAACAGCACTTATTTACTTGTACGATTACCGCTAGATATCCACAAGTACATATAACTTTTTCATTTGAAGCGATAACTGCTCCCTATACATATGTACATATATCGGCCTGGTAAGAATTTATGAATGATCGGTCTTTCCATATGATGCAGCGATACAGTTGCCATAGTAAAAGGTGATATATGACATGCATATACTTTCCATGGACTCCCCATCAGTTTTCCAAGACAGCCCTAAGTACAGGAGTGCTTGACATGTATAGCTACAAATTTCTATCCTGACGGTAGTCTCGAAAAATCATTATTTAAGAATAAAATTTAACAAAATAAATTGAAACATACATGAGTGGCTAAAACTTCACCAGTTTTATATAATACAAAAGTATTTTTAATATAGCGAATAATAATAGCGAAGTCGTTCTTTTTTGTGAATGTGTCTGAATATGTCCTTTTTCAGCAGGGGCGTACTGTACCTGTAGAAAGATTAAATACGTATCTGCGTCTCTGGGGAGGCATATGTTCAGATACGTTCACAAAAATATAAATATTGAAATTTTATTTGTGTTCTTCTCACCAGATTTTTAATAATATTTTATATTATTAAAAATACTAATGTATTATACAAAACTGGTGAGGTTTTTACCCACTCATGTATGTTTAAATTTATTCTGTTACATTATACAGGCGGTTATCCCGTAAGGAGGAGTGAAGACACAAACAAAATACAGTTTCTAGAGATTTAGCAGTGCCATCTTTAGAAACAATACGTTAGTTCTGCATTGGTTATGTAGACTGTGCGAGTACTTCGGTCGTCTGATAATATGCAGCGCTAAATGTACTTCACAATAAGTTTAATAAACTGGTATCCTACCATAAAGGTACATATAAATAAATAGATGAATTTCTAAAAATAAATGCAATCATTTCAAAGTAAATACATGCACTCTCTTAATCTGAAATTCGTTTCATATTTCAAAATAGAGAACGAAAAATATTAAACTGAAATTATTTCAAAATAATGTATTAATTATTCAAAATCATAGTCTGCCGCTGCAGTAATAATAATAATAATAATAATAATAATAATAATAATAATAATAATAATATTTATTAATTGTCCAACAGGTCACCCCAATACAGACAACATAAACAAATAATATTATATAATTATAATACATATGTGAAAAATAATTAAAAATAAAGTATAAACAAATTAACGAAACATGTCTGCAGAAAAATTATTTAAACTGTTGAAGTTCTTGGCAGAATGCACCATGGGAGCCCTCAGCAATATATTTGTTCTAGCCGTTGGAAGTAGAAGCACTTCATTCATTCTTGAGTTTGGACGAGGTATTCGAAAATTCACTTCTGCAAGCAAATCAGCTGAATCGATCTTATAAAGAATTACATTTTTAATAAAATTTGTACTACTACTTGGATCTTCCATGGAGTTGAATCGCTGGAAGCAAGACGACACCTAGTCTTGCTTCCAGCGATTCAACTCCATGAAGATCCAAGCGTAACCTGTAGTCCAAACCACGAGGAGGGTACGCTTTATCAACTTTATAACTTAAATACTTTAGAAACTTGCGCTGTATGGATTCAACTGCATTAATATAGCAGTCATATATTGGATACTACACGACAACGGCATATTCTAACTTGCTAAAAACTAGCGCATAAAAAAGAAACTTGAGTGAAGCTATGTTGTCGAAGTCCTTATACGTACGGATAATAACCCAATGATCGATATGCTGACGTAGTTAGTTGGGAAACATGATCAGCGAAGGTCAGCTTTTCATCAAAAATAACTCCAAAATCATTGATATGTGTTTTTCGGTTGATTGCAATATTGCAATATAGAATAATTGGAAAGATATCTATTGGGTTTTCTGGTGAAATATATGACAGCATTTGTCAATGTTTAAATTTAATTTATTTGAAGAGCACCAATTTGTGACACGATCCAGGTTCTCTTGAAGAAGGGCAGCATCTTGAGCACCGCCAATTCGATGAAAAATATTTAAATCGTCGGCATAAGCCAAAATAGAGCTTATTAAATCATTAACAAAGATGTTAAATATCAAGGGTTCAAGTAAATAAACATATTAATCTTTAAAAGGAAATCAAATTCTAAAAAAACAAACGCTTCTAAAATTCAATTATACGTACTTATACAGGGATCTTTAATTAAAGTATATTATTATTATTATAAATATAATAATTGGAGCGTATGTTTGCAGTAGCCGTATTTTCTATAGACAGTTTGAATCCATACTAATATTTTATATTTGTTACTTCTCGTAACAAAATAAAACATTCATGTAATACACATGAAATTAAGAAGAATATAATTATTTATTATATGAATCCAAAATATTTTCCGGGAATTCCTTCGCAAACGCGATAAAAAAATGACAAATGTATTTAGAAAATATATGTCGGACAGCAAAGATTTTATCTGACCTTTCCACCTGCTACCTAAGGCGCGCAGCCGCAGCGATGGCATCTGAAGATGGACGAAATCAAAACAAAATCCGTAGTCTTATCGCACAATAGTCTGGAAGCTTCTATTTATGGTGTATGCCCTTAATCAGTGGAAACGGGTGTGGGTGACTAAAATGTATATATAAAATAAATTATGGTAGGTAGCGGTACTCAGTTTTCGTACGGAAGCTCAGTCTGAAAATGGAGAAAAGAGATTCTGCGATGTTAGGCACATGCGCATACATACTACTAAAATTACAAACGCTATATACAAAAACGAAACGACAAAATGCTGCACAGGATATCTGCAACCTAAAAATAAATGTACAAACACCAACTTGCTAAAGATAGAATAAAACAAAATTCTGTTCGAAACATTAATAATATAACATACGCCCTGTATAAGTATGCCAACTGTATATGTGGTAAGAAATCTGAAATTTTGCACAATTCAAAACAAAATAATAGGGTGATTACAACTAAAAATATAGCTACAACATACATATGAGTTCAAAATAAGCTAAAAAAGTTAAATTTAATTTCAACAGTATTAAGAATATTACACTAATAATGAGAGAAAAAAAAACTAAGAGACATAAATAGTCTTGATTACAGATAATTAAAAGAAATTAATAGATTTTCTTAGGGTATACCATACAAAACCCTTTACAAGATAAACAGTAATTACAGCTAATAATAAACGCATATCTCAGAATAATTTTTAATTTTTATACAAAGGGTTTTTAAATCAAACAAAATTTTACAGAACTACATCTGCACAAATTGCAGACGGTTTTTCCGCTTATGCTCTGTGACGGCCAAGATGCCCAGATGTTCACACATACAAAAAAAAAAATATAGAGAAGAAACTCGCACGTTAATTTATTTTTCAAATTATTTTCAAATTTCAAATATATCTATATGAAAATAAATTTATATAAAAGGCGGTAAAATAATTGGAAATCATTATATAAATATATTGGAAATATATATATATATATATATATATATATATATATATATATATATATATATATATATATATATAGTTAGTGTTAATAAGAATTTTATTTTTCTTTTTATTTTATTGGCCGTGTCTTAATATTAAAAATAATAGATTTTTTTATTGGTTTTAGCGACCTTTTATTGAATTTTGATGTTTTTACGACGTTTCGACTTTTATTAATTCAGTCTTTTTCAAGTATCTGGAAGCAAGAATTATTACAATGAACATGAGAACTGTGTTTGTTTCGTGTGATAGATATGACAATTAAATTAACAATTTTAAATTTAAAATTAGATTAAAAAATGAATTACAAATTAGGTTAGCATTTAACGTTGATAATTAAATAACATTAAATTAAAATTAGCTTAAATGAATGGTAGGGGGACGTTAAAGTGATTAACATCTGTATGAATGAATTGGAGACTTAACAATTAAATTAACAATTTTAAATTTAAAATTAGATTAAAAAATGATTACAAATTAAGTTAACATTTAACGTTGAAAATTAAATAAAATTAAAATAAAAAATAGCTTAAATGAATAGGTAGGGAGACATTAAAGTGATTAACATCTGTATGAATGAATTGGAAAGTTGAATTACACTACAAATAAGTAAAGAGAATAAGGAAAAGACAAATAAACTCACAGTTGTTGTTCGTTTGGTTTTACAAGGGTACGTATTCTGTGTAACACATGTGTTTTTTTTTAAATAGACATCCGAGACCATCCGGAACGACCGTGCTTGTGCGGATATTGTAAGTGAACTAAGTTTTTATTTTGCGGGGTTTTAATTTCTGTTCTTTGGAATTAGCATGGTGGTCAGGACCATATTTAGGGGTATATAGCTCCCATTAGAAAAAACAACGTTAATTATATACCCCTAAATACGGTCCTGACCACCATGCTAATTCCAAAGAACAGAAATTAAAACCCCGCAAAATAAAAACTTAGTTCACTTACAATATCCGCACAAGCACGGTCGTTCCTTAAGAAAATTGGTCTCGGGTCTATTTAAAAAAAACACATGTGTTACACGGAATACGCACCCTTGTAAAACCAAACGAACAACAACTGTGAGTTTATTTGTCTTTTCTTTGTTCTCTTTACTTATTTGTAGTGTAATTCAACTTTCCAATTCATTCATACAGATGTTAATCACTTTAATGTCTCCCTACCTATTCATTTAAGCTATTTTTTATTTTAATTTTATTTAATTTTCAACGTTAAATGTTAACTTAATTTGTAATCATTTTTTAATCTAATTTAAAATTTAAAATTGTTAATTTGATTGTTAAGTCTCCAATTCAGTCATACAGATGTTAATCACTTTAACGTCCCCCTACCATTCATTTAAGCTAATTTTAATTTAATGTTATTTAATTTTCAACGTTAAATGCTAACCTAATTTGTAATTCATTTTTTAATCTAATTTTAAATTTAAAATTGTTAATTTAATTGTCATATCTATCACACGAAACAAACACAGTTCTCATGTTCATTGTAATAATTCTTGTTTCCAGATACTTGAAAAAGACTGAATTAATAGAAGTCGAAACGTCGTAAAAACATCAAAATTCAATAAAAGGTCGCTAAAACCAATAAAAAAATCTATTATTTTTAATATATATATATATATATATATATATTATATATATATATATATATATATATATATATATATATATATATAAATATAAATTGGAACTCATTAGAATTTAGATTAACGTGATTATTACAAAAGAACATATAAGTATAATATAAATTTATGCGCTCACAAAGATTCTAATTTGAAGAGACAACAAAATAATCCCGAAAGTTAATAAATATATGATTATAAAGTCTTCAAAACAGAGATTTAAAGGTCAAGAAAAAATTTATACCACGAAAAGTCACCGTTGTCCTAAATGGGTTCGCAGAGGATGACGGTAACTAACGGTTATTCGCCGGTATTGGATTCGCTAAACAGGTGAAGGTGTAGGTGTTCTGACTGCTACTAAGGGCGGCAATTATCCGTCTCCACATACCAGAATTGCCAATCAACGAACTTAGACACGAAGGAGTTTTCCTTTCTTTCTGCCACAAATTCCCCAAAACAAAACGGTACCTGGCAATTCTAAACTATAACGTTCTGCACTTTTATCCGCAAATGCGATTATACAAACAACGCGGAATTACGTTACTCTATTTACCCCCCCCCCCCCCCCTCACAAGGGTGCCATCGCAAACACTCAATCCCAACAGACCTAACTTATCGTCCGTCAACGAATGAATTCTCTATCGTCAAACGCTAGTCGAGGCGACAGCGGAAAAAATATATAAAATATCAAAAAGTAATAGAAGTAACTCGTGATAGTATAAAAGTGATGAAATTTAAAACAAGCGAGTATACCGGGCGATAAGCCGTGAAGTAAATATGAAAAAAAAAATTTAAAAAGTACCACACCTGTTTCACCAATTTACAAATCGAGTTTATAAATGATCCACAGCTGATATATTCGTACGCAATGGTAGTGAGGTTACTGAGCCCTAAGTAAACAAAACTGCACGTCTAAACAATGTTATCTTTTAGAGTTTTTATAAATATAAACATTACAGCGTATATTTGATTTATGTTTTATATAATTACCTCTTTCCATTTATCATACGTTGTCTCTTTACTTCAAGAACAAACTGTATATTAAAATAAATTATATTCATAATTGAATTTCATTGTAAAAAAATATAACAGATGTTTAAATAATTCCCCACTTGCTCTTGACAGTACGTTATTCGTTAAATTGATTCTTGTCGTACTCGTGAAAGCGTATCAAGTGTAATGCTTACAGATGCCAATAATAATTTATCGAAATACTTCTAAGTTACGAACTCTGTTATGCTCATATGTATACACAGTCTGCTTTAAGTAACCTCACCAGAAAAAGTCTAGCGGAACCAAATGTAGAAACCTGAAAGGCTATTGAATTTTATCTAAACTTAAGGTACGGTTAGGAAGTGTTTCATTGAGAAATCTTTTTACTATTCTTGCAGTGTGTACAGGACAATTATAAACCATACATTATCGAAATTGATATTAAGATCACGAACAGCAGGAATAATGAAATTATATTCAACATATTCAAGTATTTGTGCGCCATTAGAGCCCGTTCAATAAAATATGGTCTCAGAAATTTGAGTACATCAATACATTAAGCACGTATTACGCATTTATTACAAATTAAACAGACATGCATTACACACATCTGTATCTGTACACATGGACATACACCTCGTATTTTCCAACATTTACTTTAGCCAAAGACACGTGTTTCTGTCTCAATAGACGTCGTCAGTTTGGTCAGTGAACTAAAGTTTGATGGATAGCCTCATAAGTATAGCAAATTTTGTCCTATCAGGCGGCACCAGATAATCTAGTGACAACGCTATTTTTGGCGTAGTCTCTTTTGCCCGTTAGATGTCACTACATTAGCTGATGCCAACTCAATGGACTGAAAGTTCTTGGGTTTGAGCAACAGTATTGAGCGGCCGCTATCGTGCACTTCGCTATAACTTGGCATACCCCGAAATTTTGCAATTCTTTGCCAAGTTACATATACAGGCCTCTAATAAGACTCCCCAAAAAAAACATTATATATTTCTAGCAAACAAAGTTTATCGAAACTGTTTAGCTTAGGTGCCTTCAGTCTATCGACTGGTTTTTGGTTGCATCTTTATCTTTCTTCTTCTTCAGCTTATTAAGATAAAAGGAAGGTTAAAGGAGAGGTCATCTAGTGTGACTCGTGATCCTGTGAAAGTCTTTTTATAACTCCATGAAAACAATATTTCCTGTAGCCTAGTTTCTCTGTAGTGTCATTCAAAGTAATAGGCAATATATGTCGGAATGCTTTGATATCGTAAATCAGAGTTCATCATTGAAAACTGTCGGTTTGTAACTTCATTCCTCACCACGAATGTTTATCCAACAATTTTGGACATCAGCTGCTATTCTCGCCAAAACCGTAATTCATTATATTTTATCCTATAAATTTCTCAATAAATTTCTTTCCATCGCCTTTTCTTATTATTTTCGTATACCTCATAACAACACGGTCTTCCCATTTGATGGGACTTCCGATTAACGCTTTCATTTTAACGCATTTATAAGACAGACAGCGGGACTAATTTGATCCGCCAGAACTTCACGCGTTAAAGATAGTCGAATATTTTTTAACAAATAGCCCTTGTATCTTGAATAAGATATTATTTGTTTTTATGATTATCACGCTTTTTCTTTTATTTGTAAAAATTAGCAAGCTAACAAGAAATTGACATTTGTGTTTTGAAGAAAAATTCATTGTAATTATAGAAATGTCCTTGTTTCAAACTTTAATGACGAAATGTAGGTCTATGCCTTTTTGCTTACTGTCTTTAAAATGAAATTAAGAATCTTATGACTTTGGTGAACGGATTTAATAGTAAACATAATCTTAAGTGTCTTCTTGTCCCAAATTTAAAATTTAGGTTACGACGGAAACTGTAAAGAATTGAACCTGACTTGTCAATTGTACTCGCTATATTACTATTACATTTAGTCTAACGTTTGTCTTTAATTCGTGAGAAATAATAAGCGAACTAGATACGAATACGTCTTTACAAACCAAAGAAAGCTAGCTTTGCTGCATGGTAGGGTATGCATCTATATTGTTTTGAAATGAATATAAATATGTAAAAGTGTTTAAAAAAAAACTTGATTGAATTGTAAAATAAACTGTACTTTATAAATATTAAGTGTGTAAAGTATGTATAAGAAAATGTGTCAAATATATGTCAGTAATTGGTAATCTGACATTAAAAATTGTATGTACATATATTAAAAAGACATGTCTAAACTAGTTTGCAAATAAGTGGTCTGAGGAAAAATATATATGAATGAGATTATTGATAGCAACGCGAAAAATAAGTCAAGAAAATTTAAGTTGTAAAAATATCATTCATTATTTTCCAAAATAAAAATAATTGAATTAAATTGAAATACTAATTACCAGAGAGCGGACTGAAGCGATTGAATAACTATTTGCTTGCTCGACTGCATTCGTCGAGCAGATGTTGTTATTTCCGTCGTCATTGTGTATATTCATTCATAAAATTGTATTTTACAATGGCGTGTTTGTGGTTTCGTTTCTTTTAGTGTCATTTGGTTACAACGTTTATTATTTTAAAAAATCCGTTTTATATCGTTATATTGTATATTTATCCTATAATTTTCTATATATATTAAGTTTAATTTACTACCTTATTTTTGGAGTAGTTTTCGTTTCTTCTTTTTAGTCCATTTCTTTCTATTCTTAGTATTTCTCTTTATTTTTTTTATTAATCATACAGATTGGTTGCATATTCGAAATGATACCGAGATGTATTACAGTGCCTGCCCATTAGGCTTAAGGCGTCGACAAAAGTGGATGTGCAGAGTCATGTTTCTTCGAAAACTCATCTAGATAACATTTGTCCATCTGCACCTGACACTTTTAACGAAAAATTGTGTGAAGCTTTCATTGCGGCCAATATCCCATTCAAAAATCTTTACAACCCAGTCCTCAAGAGGTCTCTTACAAAACATACTGATCGCCATATACCTACTTTACGTAAATATCACTTACCAAAATGTTATTTGACAACCATTTAAAAAATACGAACCAACCTATCTGGTCATTATCTTTGGGTAATTGTAGACGAAACAACGGATGTAATGGGATGATATGTGTTAAATGTAGTTGTTGGTATTCTTCATCCGACATCTTCATACCAACCATACTTAATTGCAACTAAAATATTGCCAGTAAATGGTGAAACAGCTGCAGAAGTACTTGATCAATGTATTCATAATTTTCTGTCATCGGAAAACATTATTAATTTTGACTGATGCGGCAGCTTGTATGTTAAAAATAGGGAAGTTATTAAAGCCATCTTATTCCAATAGGCTACACGTTACCTGTGCAGCACATGCATTACACAGAGTATGTGAATACATGAGGAATCATTTTCCAAATGTTGAAAAGTTAGTTTCATCATTTAAAAAGATATTTCTCAATGCTGAGGCAAAAAGTTAATTCCATATTTAGCATAAATTCAGATTTCAATATATTATATCAATTTTGCACAGAGCCGATTTAAAACTCTATACATTCGAAATATGGTGCACTTTTGCAACATTTTAATCACGCACCTATCACCAGTTGTGATGTGGACATTTTCTATTTTTAAGACGTTTTAACATCTAAAAGAAGTAATTAAAACAGAAACACCTTGCACATATTTTAGTTGTCCATACTAAGGTTTACACTTTCAATGTTTCACAGAAATTACATAGTTTTGAGTTTTGTTCATTGTAAATTATTTTTATTCAAAATTCGATACGTAATTCGCTTGTCAACATTACTTTTGTTTCAACAGTAGTTGCGGCCGGTTACCAAACCGTTTATTACATTTGCTCTGTTGTGCGTTGGATAGATTCTAAACTCACTGATCGCTTACAGAAGCAAACCTATTTCGAATATAAGGCAGACGCCTATGGGCTATGAATCATCAATCTCTCGAGTCCGCTCTCTGCTAGTTACAGATATTTGTTTATACAAACATAAAAGTAAAAACAAGAAAAAATTTTATAAAAGAACATACTAAGTGAAATATACCAAAGGAGAAGAAATTTAAATAAATGTAGTCATCAGAGCAAATATTAATTATATACGATCTAAAAGTAAGATTCGAGTCAAATAAGACCCTAAAATCCTTCATTTCAGCCCTACTTGTTAAGATATTGCTTTTAATACAATCGAAGGATTTGCAATTCATGTCATATCGAGTATACATAATAAGATCATCAATATTTAATATTTAAGTTTAAAGCGGTCACACCATGTAACTAACATATCCAGATTTTGCTAGAGTTTAACGTTATCGTCAATTGTGGAAACTTCAGAATATATTTTTATATCATTTGTGTATACGAGAACAGAACACTTCACTTGGACGAGATTATTCGTAAACAAAACAAATAGTAAGAGGTCTAAATTTGATCCCTGAGGACACCACAAGCAAATACGAAATCATTGGAGTAGAATCCATTATACGTCAAGCAGCATTTTCTTTGAAATAAATAAGACCGGAGAAGACTGATAGAAGCAGGAACGAGACTAAAAATCCTAGCTTATGTACCAAAATTGCATGATTAATTAAATCAAATACTGACAGGTCAGTATAAATTACATCGACCTGTCTTCGATTGCTCAAAGTTTCACCGACGTACTGGGTGGATCTACCCAAGATGAAACGATGCTAGTTCGGTGAGATATAGAAGCATATGCCTCTAAAATGTTTAGAGTACAATAGCCTCTTGTGGAGTTTGGTAAGTTCGACATAATAGAGATCGATTTATAATTACGAAGCAACATACCACCTCCTTTCTTATGTACAAGAATTATTCTCGTGATTTTCCATCGATCAGTAAAAATACTCAATGATGGAGATAAGGTAATAACTACTCTAAGAGGCTATGCCAGGACTTATCTACAGTCGCGTAGCAAGAAACTCAGTAACAAATTGTCTTCAGCGGTGTTATTGGGAAAATTGGCAATTAAATTAATTAACTCAATCTTAAAGAATAACGAGAAGGAAAAGGGTGGAAAACTGTAGTCCGATCCATTACATGTGCAGCCAAAGGGTGATGTAAACACATTAAAGAACGTATTCTCATAGGCATTACTAATAGTAATGGGGTTCGAAAATATTTCCTATTACCATCATGAAGTAAATTAGGGATGCTACTGCAGCTGTTTGTGTTGCGAAGAAGCCCAGAGATTAAAAGGGGTTGTTTTAATTAAATACTCCATTGCAGGATGGTAAGATATGTACTTATCCTCTATTTTCATATTTGTTCAAATTCATTATAAAATTCAAAATTTCTAGTTTTTTGTCCTCTTTCTGTGATGCTAGTTCTAATTTTTAAGAATAGGAATTTTTTCAGTTGAAAACCAGGGTGGATAAGAAGAACTGAATTGTACTTTACAAGGCACATCTAGATTCGATAAAGAGTATAATGTATTGTAAAAAGCATTCAGAACTAAATTAACATGAGATTGCAGATATCGAAATTATTCGTCTTCCGAAAATGCCCATTAGAATTTGCATTGCTGAAATAACATTTCAGATTTATTTTCCACGTAAGTGCCTTGCTACATTTACAGTGACCAATTGCATTTTCGAAGAAGATTGGCCTAATAACTTCCTGTGAAGTTACACTAGATCAAACTATCATTTTTTTTTAGGCGTAATTTATGTTAATGAATAGTCTAGCCCTTGAATTCCGAATGCGTCAAATTTAGCGATGTTGCCTATTAACAAATCCGTTAAAATGAAAGAGACTCTCATCCCATATGATCAAATGGAAAATGAATTCATTTTCTTCTACGTACAATTTTTGGAATACTGCATATGTTGATCTTATCCTATAATCAGCTAGTTTTAATGCTTGTACCAAGTGAATTTTGTATTAAAAAGTGTGCAAACTATGAATAAGACCCTGAAGTAATGTGGGTTTAAGCCCGATGGATACGAAGGTCTACGACTCGATGTTCTTCATTCTTCGACATTGTCGCGCACTCACTAAACGTCTCCTCTCTCCTAACAGAACGTAATTAGCTAGCTTGTTGTCGAAAACGTTGCACTAACAGACGAATCGTTAATTCAGAAGGAAACTCCCGCACTCCGAAAGTCGGCGATATATCTGTTGAATGTTGACTATTAATTGATAATTTTCAAAATAAATTTCGATGACTTTGGTTCGCTGTCAACTTCTTCACGATAAATCTACATAATTTTGACAACAAATCCTGCAAAAATGAAGAATATTATTCTACTAAGAAATTATTTAAGTTTTAATCCCGTCGTGACTTATGGACCACCTATACACATCATTTTCAATTTAAAACAATTTGAAGGATTCCATTTTAACCCGTCATTTCAAATGTATTACGATTTAAATTTTATTGGCGATAATGGTACATGATTATTTACGATCACTCTGAAAGTAAACACGGTTATATTTCCGAAAGCATTCTTCCGCTTGTTTCTATAAATAAATCACGTTCTATAACTACTATATTTTTGCGATACTTCCCAGATAATCCGTTAATGCGTAAAGTTTATCGGTACAAAATAGACCGGCCCACTGCGAGTAAATATCGACACTCCACTTTATCGTGTATACGCAACTAACTACACTCACCGGCAAAATAATCGATCCACTCAAAAAATTGATGAAGTTTGTTCGTTAATAAGTTTGTTATTTTAAATTCGATTTGATTCATTTTTTTTGCATATTGTAGGTAAATTTAAATGTAATCTATCACATCTTTGGAATTTTAAGAAAATTTGGCGTACATCATTTTATACAGGGTGACACAAAGTCTGTTTTTTTTTAAATCAACTTTAAAACCACAAATAGATTGTCAAAGTTGCTCCACCTTGTATTTTCTAATTTTGTTAACAAGACACATCATTTCTTTACAATTTCTTTTTTTATTTATTACAATAGCTTAATTTTTGTAAAAGATACAAGGGTTTAAGAAAAATCTTACATTTTTACATTTTTCCTATGGTACTAACAATAAGTTTACGAATTTAATGAAAAGGAATTGAAAAGAAAATGAAAAACATAAAAGACTTAATACGAAGTATTTCCTCCACGTGCACGGATAACAGTTGCAATTCGTCTTGGCATGCTCTCAATTAAGTTTTGAATGTAAGCCTGGTTGATTTGATTCCATTCTTCAGTTAGAACGTCACTAAGTTGCTGTAAATTTGCAGGCGTTGGTACACGAGATCGTATTTTCCTCCCAAGTGCATCCCAAACATGCTCAATTGGGTTTAGGTCTGGGCTTAGAGCAGGCTAATTTACTACTGAGATTTCAACCTCGGCTAAATACTCGCGTACAATTCTGGCAACATGCGGTCGGGCATTATCATGCATCAGCATGAAATCATCTCCGATGAACGGTGCAAAAGGAACAATATGTGGCTCTAAAACTTCTCTTATGTATCTATCGGCTGTCATGGCTCCCTCGTTAATTATAACCAAGTCCGTCCGAGCTTCAAAATTTATGCCGCCCCACACCATTATCGAACCGCCTCCATAACTTACTCTAGGAAAAAAATGGTTTTGAAAGAAACGTTCACCAGTTCTCCGGTAAATTCTTTCACGTCCATCTGGTGTTCTAAGACAAAATCTGGACTCATCCGTGAATAGGATGTTGCTCCATTCTTCATTACCCCAATTTACATGTTCCCTAGCAAATCTAAGGCGTTCAACTCGATGGTGTCTCAATAACTCTAGACCAGTTGCAGGTCTCCTAGAACCCAGTCCAATATCATACAGCCGCCTTCTTATTGTTCTATCACTTACTTGAACTTGCCTTACGTCCTCTAATCTGTTTTTCATTTGCACAGAAGTAACTTTTCTGTCACTCAAAACATTTAACGTTATAAAGCGATTATCTCGCTCACTAGTAGATTTCTTTCGACCACAATGATTTCTTCTTGTGTATACACCAAATTCATTAAACCGTTTAGCAGCTCTTTGAACTTTACATCTTGAAACTCCCAACACTCTGGCCACATAATACTGTGACCTACCATCCTGAATCAAAGCAACAGCTCTCGCTGCGTCGGTTACAGAAAGATCCATATTTTAAATTACTATTCGACAAGAAACACGTTCAAAAACGTAATTGACAAGTTTTAGATTTCACAACTGACAGTATTTCAATAGCCCTCTATGCAAAAACGATAAATTCGAAACTTATTGTTAGTACCATAGGAAAAATGTAAAAATGTAAGATTTTCCTTAAACCCTTGTATCTTTTACAAAAATTAAGCTATTGTAATAAATAAAAAAAAGAAATTGTAAAGAAATGATGTGTCTTGTTAACAAAATAAGAAAATACAAGGTGGAGCAACTTTGACAATCCATATGTGGTTTTAAAGTTGATTTAAAAAAACAGACTTAGTGTCACCAAGTATAAAATGATGTACGCCAAATTTTCTTAAAATTACAAAGATGTGATAGATTACATTTAAATTTACCTACAATATGCAAAAAAAATGAATCAAATCGAATTTAAAATAACAAACTTATTATCGAACAAACTTCATCAATTTTTTGAGTGGATCGATTATTTTGCCGGTGAGTGTATTATATGTGGGAGCGTTCATACGTATGTACAGTTGTGGTCATCCCGAAATGTTCATAACCTAAAAGAATACGTTTTGTTATATGCACATTTACTAACGCACATGGTTTTTCATACATAAATCTAATTGAATTTAACTTACCAGGGATGTCTTTTATGCTTGGCATACTGGGACATAGAGGGAGCGACTAACCAAATGTCAGTACTAAAAATTAACCTCCATCTTTAGTTAGCCTAAATCCAAAGTTTCAGTGCAATACGTTTAGTGTTGCAGCTACAACGAACTGTCAAAGTTGACAAGTTAGTCGAAAAATGGAACTAAACCGTGAAAATTTTCGCGCAATAATTTTTTATAATTGTCAACGACAATTATCTCGACAAAAATGCCTCACCGAATTCGTTTCTGTTTTCGGAAATGAAGTACCATATCAGTCAACAATTTCTTGTTGGAACGGAAAATTCAAACGAGAATGGATTAGTCTTAACGACGATACTATGGCAGGTGCACCAAATCGGCAGTCACTCAGGAAAACATCGATACTTTGCACAAGTTCATCTACGAAGATCAACATGTGGCATATCGCGAAATTAAGGCATCATTGGGGATTTCAAATACCTCAATTCAAAAAATTTTGCACGAAGAAATGTGTGTGAACAAATTAATCTCCCGCTGAATACCGCATCTGTTGACCGAAGAACATAAAACAGCTAAAGTGGATTGGTGTTAAAAAACTATATACCGGCTTCAACGCAGGAAACTCTAATAACGTGTGCAACATCGTGAGTGGTGATGAATCTTGGATTCATATTGGATGGGCAGCTAAGGCTAATGATGACGAAATATTAGCGCTAATCGAAAGTGATCGGCAGAAATCTCGAGAAAAGAAACCAATCAACAGTTCAAAAGATTCTGTCGACTTGAAACGGTTGCCAAAGTCGATTTATCGATGCCGCATGTATTAACGGAGTTGTAACCTCGATGATAGTCCTTTTAGTAGCAGCACAAAAGTCAGTCTTTATCCGAAAAAAGTTGGGACTGGAAGGGAATCGTTAAATATTAGCTGTTACCACAAAACCATAAATTCGTGTAGAACTACTGTTCACAACTAACTGAATTAAAGCGAGCAATTGACCATAAGTAGCCTTTTAATCATTAATAATACGTTGTCTGTGTTTTGTTGAGTAAATGAAAGCTGTTTAGGCTATCATTAATAAACGGACTGACTGTCAAATTATTTCTTTTGTCATTGATGAAATAATTATTGTTCACTATCCGGAACATAATTTATAATATACCGTCCTTTGACATCAGTGGTTTCGTCAACTGAAAACCATATCGGCTTGCTACCAATTCGCTCCTTAATAGCCGTCGTTGCAAACACATAATTTGAATCAACAAATTTCTTACGCAATTTTGAAGAAATCGTAATTTTAAAATCTGGAGAATAAATACTAAATAATTTTTGGAATTGAGGGTGGTCGAGTTTTTGCACAGGAATATTAAAACTCACAAAGAGGTTATTCAAATCTTTAGGGAAATTCTTCCGTGGAGAATTTTTCACTTCTTTCGTATTTTCCTTTGGTTCCTAATGATGTGGCATGTTCCTCTACCTGCTAAATTATGAAATATTCCCCTTGGTAAATTTTAGAAAAGAGGCAAGAAACTCTTAAAAATGCTAAAATTTATTTAGAATATGCATTTAAGAAAAATTGAGAAATATGCGCTTATGCGTTTAATATACAGGATTATTCAAATGTTCGGGAACACTTTTTGAAAACAGAAATTTTCAAAAAATTTCAAACAAAAGTTTTTTGGTTTTAAGCAAGCTATTGTAAGAACATATTTCTAATCTACATGTTGCCCGTGTTATCATGGAAACTGTATTCAATTTGATGTTTTTAAATGAAATACTCTGTATATTTTTACATAGCTGAAATCCTCGTGTCATTTCAAAGTGCTTTTGTGTACAGAATTATGTCTCTATTTTGCTCCATTCTCGAGATATTTACTATTATTTGTAATTTTTACCAACTGAGACGTCTTTAAGTTATTTGCAAATAATAATCTCGACAAACACGCTGCCACCAATATGCAGTGCGTTTATTTACAGTCTCACAAAAAATCAACCAAACAATAACAAAAAGCTAACAAATTAACAAAAAGAGTTGAAATCACTGTATTAAATGTTCGAATTGTAAACCCTGGGCGATTTGACAACGCACTAATCTCTTCTCAAATTCGCGTAAACAGTTTCCTAAATGATCTACACTAAAGTTCCACGCTTCCTGACGAATGCTGCCTTTCAATTCTTCAATATTTTGTGGCCTATTGGTACATACTTTTGATTTAAGAAGTCCCCAAATGGAGAAATCTAATATCTGCAAATCCGGCGATCTTGCTGGCCATTAGATAAATCCTCTCCTACCAATCCATCTTTGTGGAAAAATTGTGTTTAAATAATTTCGAACTTTCACTCCGTAATAAGGAGGAGCTCCATTTGTTGTAACCAGACATTATCTAGTTGTTCCTCTTTGAAGATGTTACGGAGATGAGGCACTACTTCATTCTGTAGTAAAGCTAGGTAACGTTCTGATATTAACCGTTGAGTAGACACTTTCATTTTGTACAATTTATTATTTTCATACTTTTAATTACCTTAAGGCGAGATCCTTTTTTGGTAGAAAAAGTTCTATCTAGAATTTAACAACCTAGAATTCTGACATAAAATTGAGCTACTGTCTAAATGTAAATGTAAGGTATATAATTCATAGCTAATTAGAACACATACGCTTGGTAAAAATTACAAATAATAATAAATATCTCAAGAATGGAGCAAAATAGAGACATAATTGTATACACAACAAAAAACAAATTGAATACAGTTTCCATGATAACACGAGCTACATGTAGATTAGAAATATGCAATATACAATAGCTTGCTTAAAACCAAAAAGCTTTTGTGTGAAAAAGATTTTGAAAATTTCTATGGTTTCAAAAATATTTAAGTGTTGCGGAACCTTTGAATAACCCTGTACAAGGTTCTCCATATTAGATTACCCGCTTTATATTTCGAACAAAATCTAATGAACAAGTAATTATATTGGGTTTATAATTAACTTAAACTTTTCTTCATTATTCAAGAATCATGTCTTCTAAGTGAGCTCCATCAACTTGAATACAATTTTCAAATCTGAATGCAAAATTGTGCATCACCCGGCGAAGCAAATCTATTCCCCAATTATTTCTTCTCGAATCCGGTCTTTCAGTTCCTCAATTGTTGCAGGACCTTTGCATAGACCTATGTCTTCAAATAACACAATAGAAAAAAATCGGGTGCCGTTAAGTCGGGACACCTAGGTGGCCAAGGCAAATTTCCAAATCGCAAAATTATACGGCCGTTAAAAGATTCTCGCAGAATCGTTATGGAGTTTCTGTCTGAGAGAGCTGTTGCTCCATCTTGTTGGAATAACAGAGCATCATTTAGTAATCTCCGTCTAATCAGTTCTGGGATGAGAAACCTTTGTAACATGTTTATGTAACGCTCGGAATTGACCGTGACAGAACGGTTATTTTCATCCTAAAAAAAAAATAAAGACACCAATGATATCAAATGATCCTACACCACACCAAATAACTACATTTGGACTGTGGAGATTCTTTGCAAACAATTCGCGAGGATTTAAAGCTACTGAATATCTAAAATTTTGTTTGCCAGCAACGCCATCCAAATTAAAATTTGCTTCGTCGGTCATTAACAAATTGTGTATTGATTCTCGATACCGATTTAAAAATTCCTGACGAAATGTTATCCTCGCTTCCTTATCTCGATGGCTAGGGTGCTGTACCAATTGGTATTTGTGCTGATGAAATTTTAAATCGTTCTGAAGGATTCCGTAAAGACTTCCCTTGGATATTCGTAGACCAAGTAATTGCCGATTAGCAGATGTGGTAAGACTTCTCGTGAAAGCAGCTATCACTCGTTCATTCTTTGCAAGCATACGAACCATTCTTCGACATCCAGGTTTTTTAATGTTCTGCACAGAACCATTTTCACCCCATTTACGAGCCCATGCCATAATTATTTTGCACGTTGACACATTACCCCTATTTTTATCACTAAACAGCCTGTCGAAATGCACGCCGAACTTCTACTGAACCAGTTCTTATGTAAGTTTCCACGTAAACACACGTTGTTGCATTAAATAACCCATACTACTGAAAAATTTTATAAAATTTGACACAAATTGTAACACTTTGTTTGTGACACTGACGCGAATTTATTTCTAGCAATTATTCGATTGGTTTGAGACAGACGCCTACACGATAAAATATAATCGCAGTCTACTGAACTTGACCTACTAAAGAAAAAATAATCACACAATTCGTTTAGATTTAAATCGCATATCAAAATGGGTAGTCTAATATGGGGAACTCTGTATAACCTCTAGAGATAAATGTGAATGTATTAGTGAAACAATGTTTTTTTCTATATTCCCACAACTGTGTATTACGTTGGGAATATTTTCCCGCAAAATTTCCTGTTTATATCATGCGCCGATAATGGTTTCATCCACGAAACACGACAGATAAAATTAGAACTGTTAGGTTATTTTTAGAACTAATCACTCACGTTTAATACAATGCTTATAAATTTACTGATACGCTATTTTACATGAATAATAAATAAACTGTTTGTTTTTCTAATATTTTTTCAAAAAATAATTGGAACAAATTAAGATATAACTTTCAGTGAAAAATCAATACACAACTTCAAAAAGGAAAACAAGTATTTCCTATATTTACTTTGTATTTTATGACTTCAAAATGCTCGAAAAAATTATGTCAGCTGTACGTGCGGAAGACGATAAAGACAAGTATCATCAAACATCTATTTTTAGCTATATTAAGACGGAAGGCAATTTATGACAGCGTTCTTAAAAACATACTGAGATCAACGTCCCTTTCGTGTACCTTTCGCGTCTTTTATCGATTAAAATTAGGTCTACTTTTTTTTAGAAGGACTCACCTATAAATTACAATAAACGGACTCAAAAAAGAAATATAACTTTTATAGGAGAGCAAATTTGCCATCTTGAATTCCTTTAAAATTTACAAATAAATAACGCTCGTTTGAATTAATAATGTACGACACTTTCCCCAAAATTTTAATATAGAACCTAGAGATCTCGCCCACCCCTAAAAAAAAATTAGCATTTATTTCGATCGTAACGAAGCTTGTTAATTTAGCATAAAGTGAACTATTTTTAGCTTATTTTGAAACATGAAGAAATGTAGTACCGATCAGTGACTGAAAGGACAAAACAAACTATGAAATGAAATCTGAACTGGAGTTTATTTACGGGGGCCACTCTCCATCGATATAGTAATAATAATAATAATCTTTATTATCCATCAGATACAAAAATCCACTTAAAGGATAATATAAAACTACAAAAACAATAAACAAATGTTGCAGTGCAAATTCATTTACACATTTAAATCCTAAAATAAACAAAATGACAAACTAACTTATTTATTTAGTAAAAGGATCTTCACAATTCTTATTTGCGTTTTTTGCCATATCGATCATTGGGGCCTTAGCCATAACATTAGTTCTAGCACGAGGAACTGAAAATGTAGCCGATGAACGCGTGCCGTAATTCGGTACAAGAAACTATACTTCACCGAGTAATGACGGAGAATCAATTTTGTTTGTAACAACTTTGATTAAAAAGTTGGCACTAGAAGTATTCCTCCGTTCCGACAACGACTCCATGCCGTACTCGCTTAAAAAACTATTGTAGTCTACACCACGCGGTGTATATATTCCATTAGTCTTGAACGAAACATCTTTTAAAAACCTCCTTTGAATTTTTTCCAAACCCAGTTGCTGGTATATATATATCGGATACCATATGACAAAGGCATATTCCAGTTTAGACCTAACCATAGTAAAATATAACGTTTTTAGTGTAAACACGTTAGAGAATCCTCTGCATGTTCTTATAAGAAAGCCTAAAGCACGAGAAGCAGAGTTGCAAATTGCTTCTATGTGCCCAGTAAATTTAAGCTGTTTATCAAATAAAACACCTAGATCTTTTACTTCTAGCTTCCTTGGAATAGGTGTATGTTCAGCATCGTAATCGTAAGAAATAAGTTGCTCGTTCCTGGAATAAGGGACAAAGGCGCACTTGCTAATACTTAATTTAAACTTGTTTGCATGTCACCAAGCGGTAATAATTGATATTCCTTTGCAATGTTTCACAGTCGGAGATGGTATCGATTTTTGAAAAAAAATTAGGTTATCAGCATACGCAAGAACTCGGCAGTCGATTGAGGTTAAAAGATCATTTATATACACTATAAATAGTAGAGGCCCTAGATTGGACCCTTGCGGTACAACAGAAGACGCAGTGAATATCCTGGAATTATATCCATTGTAGCAAACGTAGGCCGATCTATTGTCCAAATAGGAATCAATTAGCTTTACGGTCTCAGGAGGAAAGCCGAAGGACGACATTTTAGTGATGAGTATATTGTGGTCGATCTTATCGAACGTTTTAGCGAAATCTGTATATATCACATCTCCCTGTTCTTTTTTGTCCAATCATTGACTAATATACTGCGTAATTTCAACCAACTTTGTTACTGTCGATCTTCCCAGTTTTAAACCATGCTGGTATGGTGAAATGTAAGGTGATACACAAGCATATATTTTCAACTATAGAAGTTGTGCGAAAACTTTGAAGCAGGTAGATAAAATACTTATGGGTCGATAATTGTTTATAAAGCTCTTATCCCCATGTTTAAAAATTGGTATAATACTACTCAGTTTCCAAAAGTTCGGAAAAGTAGACATACTGATGCTTAAATTAAAAATTGAAGCTACAGATTCGCTCGGAACCCGTGCACAATCTCTAATGAAAAAGTTAGGAAGCCAATCGCGGCCGAAGGTGTAATCAGCCTTCACTTGCATTAAGACACCCGAAACCTCCTCATTCGAAATCGCGGAAATGTTAATACTGTCAAATGAAAGCATATTTGCAAGAAAGTATCAGGTATAGGTGAACGTGGTACAAATGTAGTAGAAAACATGTGTGCAAAAGCCTCAGCAATTTCATCCGGATCAGTTAACATATCGGTTCCTGAATTCAAGCAGGCAGGAATCCGGGATTTACCGCTCTCTCTTTGTCTCACAAATCGCCAATACTGTGATGGATTATTCACTATATTTGTTTCAACGCCAGATATGTACTGGTTATAAGAACGACGGACTTCAGTTTTGATCAAGCTGCGCAACCTAACAAATTCTCGCTTATTATTAGTGGAGCACGTACGTTTCCATTTACGGTAGTAATATTCCTTCTGTTTTGTCATCCCTATTACCTCTCGATTATACCAAGTGGGGAACCTGCGAGATGAAGAAGATGTTTCGGGCACGTTATCATCATGTATAACGTTTATAGGACAATTAAGATTGCTAAATAGAAGGTCCAACAGTCTACCATTCTGATTTAGGATGTGATTATATTGACGCAAATGTAACGTATTCATAACATTTTGTAGAATAGCCAATTTAGGATCCATATTAGCCTCGTAACTATTAAATTTTGTACAATTAAAATCACCGATAATTATTACGTCCTTATCTAGAAGTTTAAAACACAAAGCATAAAAAAATAAGTCATAATCTTCAATGCAAACATCTGGCGGAACATAAATTATGGCAACATAAATTATATATCTTGAAACGATACATTTACATATTAATAAATCTATGGGAGGTACTAAATTAGCCAAATCCCAAGTATCCCAAGCAGTAGAATGTATATCCTCCAAAGCAGCAAAAAGCACTCCACCTCCCTTCCGCCTACCAACAGCCACATGATCACGATATTTCCTACACACCAAGTATCGATTGTCAAACACTTCAGAGTCATGGATATCTGCAGAAAGCCATGTTTCAGTTAGCAAAAAAATGTCAGCGTCAGAACAGCCGCTTGAGCAATAAACATCATTTACTTTCGATCGAAAGCCTGTAACATTTTGGTAGAGCTGTTGGATTTATCTAGTTTTCCGAATGAACCTTTTTAATAATTCTGGGAACATCATGTAACTGCCTAATTGTTATTGTGCATTGTCTTTTAAGATCCTTATTCAAAGAATTTTGAAAGGAAGTTCTATCCCTTGCCACAAACACAGACTTATATTTCTGTGAGTTTTTCAATTTAGTACTTCCACGCAGTGCAGTGATGACGTCGTTGTGACAAGGGAGAGAAATCTTAATAGGCCTCTTGCGGTGCTGCTTAGTGGGATCAAATTTACTAAGTCTTATCGGAGAAACATGATCTATGGACACAGCTAAGTCTTTCAGGATTTCGTTTACCGAAACCGCTTCTGCTGCAATTTGATCCACCTTGTTGGTATTTTCAAGTTCAGGAACGTTGAAGATGATTAGATTGTTTTTTCGTCTCCCCCGCTCTGTCACCTCCTGAATAATCATTTCCATATCAAAAGTGTCAACCCTATTATTAACAGAGACATCAGGTCCTAACGAGCGCTGAGATTTAAGTTTCTTGAGTCCATTCTGTAAGGTACTAACTGCGGACGTGAGTTCATGCATCTTATTAAGCTGTTGCTTAAAATCATAACAGGAATTACAGTAGTACGTTAACTTTCGATTTTTTGCCTTTAGGCATTGAACTTCAATCCTAGATAAATTGCTACAGGTTGTGTGAGCGATGCTTTAACACAGATCGCAAGAAATCCCACCCTCAGTACTTACATCGCGATCACATATATTACAAATAGTACTCATTTTGCATTGTTTTCAATATAAGTTAAAGGTAACAAAACAAAGGAAAAGGAATAAGACAAGGAAAATTACTTCACACCGAGGGAGCCCGTCCTGATGACTGACAAAGTGCACAAACACACGTAGGCCGCGCTAAATGGGGTCTATAAAAGGATTAAATCCTTACAATGGAGCAACTTTTAAATTGATCCCGGTATAAACATAGAAAACATAACATGAATTGAAAAAAGAAATATAGTTTGGCAAAAAGAAAAATATAAGAAATCACACAGGAGAAAAAAGGTTAGAGGGCACAATCAAATGCTATAAATTTAAGGAAAACCTAATAATAATTTTAAAAAAAAATTATTTAATCGAAAATAATATACTAAATTAAAGAATAATTGACAAGTTTTACCTTGTAAAATATCGCAAAAAAGCGCAAAAGATGCACTTTACATATACACAGATACAATACAATTAAACGGTGGACAGCTTAATATAAACGTGACCAGTCCCGTATGGATTTGATGAACAACGCAGTGACGGTATAAAAGATGTGCCTACTCCAAATCTGATTTAAAAAGTACATAATATGGTGCTTACACGAAATAGCAGGGGCTCTCCAAAGCTCATCTGACTCAGTTGGTTTCTATTTTACATAATGAAGCGAGTATGAAAAAATCGACCCTTAATCCCTTACATGAATTACAGTCTGAATATATTAGATCGTCGTTTGCACACCAAGACCTTGCACAAATTTCACTCAGAATTATATTAAGTATAGTAATGAACAAAGTTTCTATCAGTGTTCAAAAAAGTAAACCACAGAATTTTGAAGTGACATCTTGTACAGATTATGATAGAATGATATATTGACTTACATTTACTTAACACAATTTTGTAGGTTATCATTAAAGCTGGGATTATATAAAAATACATATTTTTTATTTATATGTTTACCAAAATTCTTGCAGATCTGTACGGATCACGTAAAAAGAAAGTATTTGCGACTACTTTTGTTTTGCATATCTTGCATATAAATACTGCTCTGAGCATATTTCATATAAAATTGCATATTTGCTCCTATTTTATAATTTATTTCTAAAGTGCACCCTAAAAAATATATAAAATCATTTATTCATAATATATCAAAATTACGCTATGAGCATTTCCGTACAGCGGGAGTTCCCAGATTTGTGTTTATCAAATCGGTGAAGTTGCAATGAATCTACGAGCAATGAGGTTAACCTATAGGTTAGTCTTATCGCCAGTTATGTTTAGTTAGTTTTCGAAAGTATATGTACACGTAATTTTACGTTGTTATTTTTGATATGTCGAAATCATATTCACATATGTCGATCTGGATAAAAGATTATCTTGAATTTTATGTAGATAATGGAGTGTTTTGTAAGTATTGCTTTATTATTTACGTTTAATTTCATATTTTAATAGCATGTAGGAACTGATTTGCATAAAAGAAATATCACAATATTTAATAATGCACCACAAGCTACTAATAGTTTCCATTATGACTTGTGTAACGCCTTTTTATGGGCAAACATTTCACAAGTAGGATAATTCAACGTTTAAAATTTTTTTGGAGGAGTATACGGAACTATCAGTTCCTAGTCGCTCAACTACTAGAAAAAAGTATATTAATCTATTGTTTAAGGAAACGATGATGAAAATTTGGAAACAGTAGACAAAAATTGTATTTACTTCGCAGTCGATGAGACAACAGACAGTTGTGGACGCTATATTCCCAACTTATTGATTGGCATTTTGAATGAAAATTGCGCCGGCCAATCCTTTTTTAATTGGTATAGAAGAATTGGAGAAAACAAATAACTTAACTATAACAAGATTTATAAACGATAGTTTAACGAGGTTTTGTTGAGAATTTAGAAAAACATTTAATTGTAAATGTTTACAATACTATACAAAGGCAAATATAAATACAAAGAGTTACATTGTTTAGCTAACTTATTCTTTTTATTATTATTAGAGAACGGACGCAATTTCCATAAAACGCAATCGGCAATTGGAATTGTGTATAACGTCGCTCAGTACATCCCGGCGTAATTCAATGAAGTATTTGTTTGACTTACTCGGACACCTGGTCTCGCCGCGATAACAATGGAGAAGCCAGCTTTTGTATTCCGAGAATATAGTGCTTTTTAAAGTGTTTTCATGAGCGTAAATAGAAGCGGGGTTTTTATAATGTATTTTATTTATTAGTTTATATTTCGTAAGATAAATAAAGTGCTGTGAGTAAGTTTCTTGTTTTCATAGTTTTAACTGTTAATTACATCGTAATTTTTGTGATAGATCCTGTTTAATATCGTTTGATTGAATCTATTTCTACCAATTATTTCGACGTAAGAGTGTGCATTGAAGTTCGTTCAGTTTCAATAACTTACGCACACATTTTTAGTTTTCATTTATTTAGATCTAGAGCATTGTTTAAGTTACTTTTTCAGATATGATATGGAAGAATGTCGAGAACGGCATTGTAAAACAATGGTGAGTTGGATTGACGGTCATACTGATTGTATGTCCATTGTCAGTGATTTCGAAATTTATTACAAAATCCGTAAAATATCGTCAAAAATTCGTCACTTAGGATCCCAAACACATCTGAACTCTGTAAAACTTTTATGGCGGCTAATATTTCATTAAATAAACTTAGCAATCCCACTTTAAAAATATTTCTTCAAAAATATACTGATCGAAATGTTCCTGATGAATCAACTTTACGCAAATATTATGTTTCTAGGTGCTATACGAGAACAGTAGAACGCATTAGAAGCCATCTTTTCAATCAATACATATTGATAAGCGCCGACGAAACGGTGGATATGTTAGGACGCTGTGTGTTAGGTGTGGTAAATGTTGTAGCTGGTGTACTACATCCAACTATTCCCTATAACTCATACATAATAGCAACAAGTGTTATAAATAGAGTTGATGCGGAAACAGTTGCTGAAGCCATTAAGGAGAATATGCAAAAAATGCTTCATTCGGACGCCACTCCAGTAATAACTAGATGGGGAACATGGCTGGAAGCTACTAGTTATTATGCTGAGAATTTCGATAGTCTAAAACATTTCGTAACACTGCTAAAGGAGGATGCTAGAAGTAGGAGGATGCTAGAAGAGTGCAAGGAGCTCACACAAATCTCAAATTTAAAAAATCAGTTGTACTTTCTTCACGAACACTTTGGAAAATTGCCAAAACTAATCACTTATTTTGAAAATCGAAATCTCAAATTAAATGACGGATTAACCACATTAGATGTGGCTGTTAATAATTTGAAAAGTATTCCAAGTGACTTCGGATGTGGCCTTCGGCAAAAGTTTGAAGCAATTCTTAATAGAAATCCAGATTTAATTACATTGCATCAATTATGTATGGAGACAATTCCACAAAATCTAACGGCTAAATATGAAGAAATAAAAGAATATTTCCAGTATGCACCTATAACCAGTTGCGATGTAGAAAGGACGTTTTCTATTTATAAGGATGTACTTAATTCAAAGAGAACAAAATTGACAGAAGAAAACCTTGAGAAACTCTTGCTAGTCAATATTAATACTCCTTTACTCAACTTGAACGACAAAATGAACAAATAAAAATGTTCCAATTATAGAAATAAAATTAAAAACTTTAAAAATACAACTTTTCAACAAATACATATGTATTTCGTAATTTTATAGATCACCACCCGTTTGTTTTCCAATTATATAAATAAAATTAAAAACTTTATAAATACAACTTTTCAACAAATAAATATGTATTTCGTAATTTTATAGATCACCACCCGTTCGTTTTCCAAATATGTAAATAAAATTAAATATTTTAGAAATACAGCCTTTCGCCAGTACTGCACTGGGTGGTAAGCGTGTCCGTTCTCTAATTATTATACATGTATTTTGTAAAATTTCCAATAAAATATCGATATAGTACATACTTGTGGTATCTGTAAATTTATATTGATATTATTTAATATTTGGACAATAATTTAGTTGTGTAACTATCACTTAAGCATTACATATTTTTACATATTTTAATAAAAGTTCTGCATATTTTCATCGAATTTTGGAAACATATATGCGTATTTAATACAGTTTCCGTGTGCATATAATTCCCAACTTTAGTTATCATATACACAAATGTCAGTTTATGTCAAATATCATTTGAAATTTCATTAAAATATCATATTAATTAATAGAAATTAACCAAGTAATGATCTTGGAATGTAAAAATTTATTTACAAAATTAAAATAAACATAATTAATTATAGAATATATTGAAATTGTCTTCTTCTACTTATAGAACACCAGACAACAACCTTCTGAAGGTGTAGATGAGCCTCAACATAAAAATTACACAGGCCTGCATTTTTCAACACTTTGAAAGTTGATTTAAAAATTTTAGCTGTTTTCTAGTAATTGGGTAGCGCTGATTTCAAATCTGCTTTTAGTTTTTTTGTATCACGTAAGGTTATTTTTCAAACTAGTAAAATCCAAAAATATAGAAAAAACATGATTTATTTCATTTATAAGCTAGTTTTATATTATATTTAAAAAAATACAAAAATATACACAGAGAAACTATTAGAAATAGTTATTTATTCTTTATGCTCCTTAAAAAAAGTTTTCGTTTTTCAGAAAAGCTTCGTTTGGTTGTTTTTCTGTCATATTCAGCTAAAGGAAGATCTCTTCTCAATGTCCAACAGTAATCAGCCATCATTTTTGTGTCCCAGCGCCCTTGGCATCTTTTTTCCATCTCTTTAATATCCTGGTGAAATCTTTCTCTTTGCTCTTCACTCACGTCCCCAAGGTTTTCTGGGAAATAGTCCAAATGGGAATGTAAAAAGTGAATTTTTATGCTCATATAGCAACCAAGAATCCTGAATTTTTCCAGCATATTTTCAGCGATCTCAACATAGTTTGTGTCTTTATAATTCCCTAGAAATTTATGTACAACTTCGTTAAAAGCATGCCATGCATGTTTTTCCTTATCATCCATCACATTTTCAAATTCTTGATCTTTCACCAAGCTCATAATCTGCGGGCCTACAAAGATTCCCTCCTTTAATTTTGCCTCTGACAGAGTCGGAAATGTTTTACACAAATATTTAAAACAATTTCCTTCTTTGTTTAATGCCTTAACAAATTGTTTCATAAGTCCAAGTTTTATGTGAAGCGATGGAAGCAACACTTTTTGAGGGTCAATAAGACTTTCGCGAATTACATTTTTGGTTCCAGGTGTTAAAGTCACCCTTTGTGGCCAGTCTCTTTTTATCCAATGCTGTTCTCGATTTCTGCTATCCCACTCGCACAGGAAACATGGAAATTTAGTACATCCAGACTGCTGACCCAAGAGAAGGCCTAAAATTTTTAAATCTCCACACACTTCCCAGTTGTGATTTTCATATTGTATTCTTAAAAGTAATTCCTGTAAGTTTTCATAGTTTTCCTTTAAATGAACAGAATGGCCGACCGGAACAAAAGCAAAAACATTGCCATTATGTAAAAGAACAGCTTTAAGGGTCCTTTTTGAAGAGTCGATGAAAAGTCTCCAGTCAGAAGGTGTGTACTCAGGAGCTTCGAGGAAAGTAAGTAGATCAGCAATTGCTTGGCAGTACACGAGTGGTCCGTTTTGTGCAAAATATTTTACAAATCCAGCCTCACGATTTCTATACCAAGAGAAGGTAGTTTCTGGGGCAAGCAAATTTTCAACCTAGACCCCAGTACTTCAGAAAGATCTTTTGAAAGTCACAAATCTCTTACTAAATCATTCAGTTCGGCTTGTGAAAATAGCTGAGATTGGTTTTGACCTGAGGTTGATGGTTCAAAATCACTATCCATCTGTACGGAGCCGGAAGTTGAATAGGTTTCAATATCTTCTTGTAGTACTTTGGGGGGTATAGGTATAGGCACATGATCACTGTGAGGAACTGGTCTGATAGCTGATTTAATATTGTTTGGGTACAAAATATGTTTCGAAGTTTTTCTATTATGCCCCTTAATATCACAAAGACAAAAGTAGCAATCTTCATGATGATTTTGCGGTTCTCTCCAAACCATCGGTATTCCAAAAGGAAGGCTTTTTCTATTCCCTTTGGTCCAATGTCTTAAACCTTCTTCACATACCTTACAAACAACGTGCGGTGCCCAATCTTTATCTTGATCTCCTAATTTGATTTTGAAATAAGCATAATATGCATTTTTCACAAATTCACCAATTGGTCTCTTAAACTTTTTCAAGCCGAAATATCCACAAATATAACATCTGGTTTGTTTTTGCAACACCGGCTAGACATATTTTTAAGCAATGTTTATTTATCAGATACCACGTACAACACTAAAGACAAATTAATTTTACTTGTTTACTGATCGACACTCAGAGCTATAATGAAGTACATGACATTAAAATATACATTTTGTTTGGAGTGATAAACTTGAAATCCTTCTTCGCAGTACTAATAAAGTGAAAGCATAATAAATAGGATTTAGCAGGTAAAAATTTCCGGAAATCTTATCCAAAATTAATACATGTAATAAAAGATTTACATCAGGTAATGAGAGCCTATTTAACAAATTTCTTTAAAACCACAACAGAAAATCATTTTTGGGTTAATACCTAGAACTTGAAGTAGTACATTCATTTTAAAATGTATTAAAACGCCTATTATAAGATTTTTTTATATTTTTTCTTTTTCTTTTGGGCAAAAAAAAAATCTGTGGGTGGTAGAGACCAACTGTATTTTAATTAGTTATTGCTATATAAAAACTGAGCTTACCAAACAAAAATCACGTCATCACATATTTTATGCAGGCCTGTGTTATTGGGATTTGTTTGTATTACTCCACATTCTCATAATTTGTGAATTAACGAATCCACTAACATGAAGCCATGCTTCGCCCGAAAAGAGTCTGGGAGTTCATTACTAAAATTATTTGTAAAGCACTCACATGCATTTTGTTACGCTTTACTTTCCCTTTTTAATATCGTTTAATAGTCATCATTATTTATTGACGAGTCCCGGTATCTTATATTAAATATGTTCATTCGGATACTTGTTCCGCTGTCAGTGGTTAACTTTGGAACTATATCACCCTATTATTAACAGAGACATCAGGTCTTAACGAGCGCTGAGATTTAAGTTTCTTGAGTCCATTCTGTAAGGTACTAACTGCGGACGTGAGTTCATGCATCTTATTAAGCTGTTGCTTAAAATCATAACAGGAATTACAGTAGTACGTTAACTTTCGATTTTTTGCCTTTAGGCATTGAACTTCAATCCTAGATAAATTGCTACAGGTTGTGTGAGCGATGCTTTAACACAGATCGCAAGAAATCCCACCCTCAGTACTTACATCGCGATCACATATATTACAAATAGTACTCATTTTGCATTGTTTTCAATATAAGTTAAAGGTAACAAAACAAAGGAAAAGGAATAAGACAAGGAAAATTACTTCACACCGAGGGAGCCCGTCCTGATGACTGACAAAGTGCACAAACACACGTAGGCCGCGCTAAATGGGGTCTATAAAAGGATTAAATCCTTACAATGGAGCAACTTTTAAATTGATCCCGGTATAAACATAGAAAACATAACATGAATTGAAAAAAGAAATATAGTTTGGCAAAAAGAAAAATATAAGAAATCACACAGGAGAAAAAAGGTTAGAGGGCACAATCAAATGCTATAAATTTAAGGAAAACCTAATAATAATTTTAAAAAAAAATTATTTAATCGAAAATAATATACTAAATTAAAGAATAATTGACAAGTTTTACCTTGTAAAATATCGCAAAAAAGCGCAAAAGATGCACTTTACATATACACAGATACAATACAATTAAACGGTGGACAGCTTAATATAAACGTGACCAGTCCCGTATGGATTTGATGAACAACGCAGTGACGGTATAAAAGATGTGCCTACTCCAAATCTGATTTAAAAAGTACATAATATGATGCTTACACGAAATAGCAGGGGCTCTCCAAAGCTCATCTGACTCAGTTGGTTTCTATTTTACATAATGAAGCGAGTATGAAAAAATCGACCCTTAATCCCTTACATGAATTACAGTCTGAATATATTAGATCGTCGTTTGCACACCAAGACCTTGCACAAATTTCACTCAGAATTATATTAAGTATAGTAATGAACAAAGTTTCTATCAGTGTTCAAAAAAGTAAACCACAGAATTTTGAAGTGACATCTTGTACAGATTATGATAGAATGATATATTGACTTACATTTACTTAACACAATTTTGTAGGTTATCATTAAAGCTGGGATTATATAAAAATACATATTTTTTATTTATATGTTTACCAAAATTCTTGCAGATCTGTACGGATCACGTAAAAAGAAAGTATTTGCGACTACTTTTGTTTTGCATATCTTGCATATAAATACTGCTCTGAGCATATTTCATATAAAATTGCATATTTGCTCCTATTTTATAATTTATTTCTAAAGTGCACCCTAAAAAATATATAAAATCATTTATTCATAATATATCAAAATTACGCTATGAGCATTTCCGTACAGCGGGAGTTCCCAGATTTGTGTTTATCAAATCGGTGAAGTTGCAATGAATCTACGAGCAATGAGGTTAACCTATAGGTTAGTCTTATCGCCAGTTATGTTTAGTTAGTTTTCGAAAGTATATGTACACGTAATTTTACGTTGTTATTTTTGATATGTCGAAATCATATTCACATATGTCGATCTGGATAAAAGATTATCTTGAATTTTATGTAGATAATGGAGTGTTTTGTAAGTATTGCTTTATTATTTACGTTTAATTTCATATTTTAATAGCATGTAGGAACTGATTTGCATAAAAGAAATATCACAATATTTAATAATGCACCACAAGCTACTAATAGTTTCCATTATGACTTGTGTAACGCCTTTTTATGGGCAAACATTTCACAAGTAGGATAATTCAACGTTTAAAATTTTTTTGGAGGAGTATACGGAACTATCAGTTCCTAGTCGCTCAACTACTAGAAAAAAGTATATTAATCTATTGTTTAAGGAAACGATGATGAAAATTTGGAAACAGTAGACAAAAATTATATTTACTTCGCAGTCGATGAGACAACAGACAGTTGTGGACGCTATATTCCCAACTTATTGATTGGCATTTTGAATGAAAATTGCGCCGGCCAATCCTTTTTTAATTGGTATAGAAGAATTGGAGAAAACAAATAACTTAACTATAACAAGATTTATAAACGATAGTTTAACGAGGTTTTGTTGAGAATTTAGAAAAACATTTAATTGTAAATGTTTACAATACTATACAAAGGCAAATATAAATACAAAGAGTTACATTGTTTAGCTAACTTATTCTTTTTATTATTATTAGAGAACGGACGCAATTTCCATAAAACGCAATCGGCAATTGGAATTGTGTATAACGTCGCTCAGTACATCCCGGCGTAATTCAATGAAGTATTTGTTTGACTTACTCGGACACCTGGTCTCGCCGCGATAACAATGGAGAAGCCAGCTTTTGTATTCCGAGAATATAGTGCTTTTTAAAGTGTTTTCATGAGCGTAAATAGAAGCGGGGTTTTTATAATGTATTTTATTTATTAGTTTATATTTCGTAAGATAAATAAAGTGCTGTGAGTAAGTTTCTTGTTTTCATAGTTTTAACTGTTAATTACATCGTAATTTTTGTGATAGATCCTGTTTAATATCGTTTGATTGAATCTATTTCTACCAATTATTTCGACGTAAGAGTGTGCATTGAAGTTCGTTCAGTTTCAATAACTTACGCACACATTTTTAGTTTTCATTTATTTAGATCTAGAGCATTGTTTAAGTTACTTTTTCAGATATGATATGGAAGAATGTCGAGAACGGCATTGTAAAACAATGGTGAGTTGGATTGACGGTCATACTGATTGTATGTCCATTGTCAGTGATTTCGAAATTTATTACAAAATCCGTAAAATATCGTCAAAAATTCGTCACTTAGGATCCCAAACACATCTGAACTCTGTAAAACTTTTATGGCGGCTAATATTTCATTAAATAAACTTAGCAATCCCACTTTAAAAATATTTCTTCAAAAATATACTGATCGAAATGTTCCTGATGAATCAACTTTACGCAAATATTATGTTTCTAGGTGCTATACGAGAACAGTAGAACGCATTAGAAGCCATCTTTTCAATCAATACATATGGATAAGCGCCGACGAAACGGTGGATATGTTAGGACGCTGTGTGTTAGGTGTGGTAAATGTTGTAGCTGGTGTACTACATCCAACTATTCCCTATAACTCATACATAATAGCAACAAGTGTTATAAATAGAGTTGATGCGGAAACAGTTGCTGAAGCCATTAAGGAGAATATGCAAAAAATGCTTCATTCGGACGCCACGTACAAAGAAAAAATACTTTTATTTGTCAGTGATAGTGCTGTGTATATGTTAAAAACAGGCAGACTATTGAAGAAAACATATCCTAATATGCTGCATATTACTTGTGTAGCACATGCTCTCCACAGAATCTGTGAATATATCAGAGACACTTTTCCGGAAGTTGATAGACTTGTATCAGCTTTTAAAAAAGTTTTCAGAAAAGCACCATTGAGAGTAGCTCTTTTCAGGGAAGAATTTCCATCTCTGTCACTGCCTCCCACTCCAGTAATAACTAGATGGGGAACATGGCTGGAAGCTACTAGTTATTATGCTGAGAATTTCGATAGTCTAAAACATTTCGTAACACTGCTAAAGGAGGATGCTAGAAGTAGGAGGATGCTAGAAGAGTGCAAGGAGCTCACACAAATCTCAAATTTAAAAAATCAGTTGTACTTTCTTCACGAACACTTTGGAAAATTGCCAAAACTAATCACTTATTTTGAAAATCGAAATCTCAAATTAAATGACGGATTAACCACATTAGATGTGGCTGTTAATAATTTGAAAAGTATTCCAAGTGACTTCGGATGTGGCCTTCGGCAAAAGTTTGAAGCAATTCTTAATAGAAATCCAGATTTAATTACATTGCATCAATTATGTATGGAGACAATTCCACAAAATCTAACGGCTAAATATGAAGAAATAAAAGAATATTTCCAGTATGCACCTATAACCAGTTGCGATGTAGAAAGGACGTTTTCTATTTATAAGGATGTACTTAATTCAAAGAGAACAAAATTGACAGAAGAAAACCTTGAGAAACTCTTGCTAGTCAATATTAATACTCCTTTACTCAACTTGAACGACAAAATGAACAAATAAAAATGTTCCAATTATAGAAATAAAATTAAAAACTTTAAAAATACAACTTTTCAACAAATACATATGTATTTCGTAATTTTATAGATCACCACCCGTTTGTTTTCCAATTATATAAATAAAATTAAAAACTTTATAAATACAACTTTTCAACAAATAAATATGTATTTCGTAATTTTATAGATCACCACCCGTTCGTTTTCCAAATATGTAAATAAAATTAAATATTTTAGAAATACAGCCTTTCGCCAGTACTGCACTGGGTGGTAAGCGTGTCCGTTCTCTAATTATTATACATGTATTTTGTAAAATTTCCAATAAAATATCGATATAGTACATACTTGTGGTATCTGTAAATTTATATTGATATTATTTAATATTTGGACAATAATTTAGTTGTGTAACTATCACTTAAGCATTACATATTTTTACATATTTTAATAAAAGTTCTGCATATTTTCATCGAATTTTGGAAACATATATGCGTATTTAATACAGTTTCCGTGTGCATATAATTCCCAACTTTAGTTATCATATACACAAATGTCAGTTTATGTCAAATATCATTTGAAATTTCATTAAAATATCATATTAATTAATAGAAATTAACCAAGTAATGATCTTGGAATGTAAAAATTTATTTACAAAATTAAAATAAACATAATTAATTATAGAATATATTGAAATTGTCTTCTTCTACTTATAGAACACCAGACAACAACCTTCTGAAGGTGTAGATGAGCCTCAACATAAAAATTACACAGGCCTGCATTTTTCAACACTTTGAAAGTTGATTTAAAAATTTTAGCTGTTTTCTAGTAATTGGGTAGCGCTGATTTCAAATCTGCTTTTAGTTTTTTTGTATCACGTAAGGTTATTTTTCAAACTAGTAAAATCCAAAAATATAGAAAAAACATGATTTATTTCATTTATAAGCTAGTTTTATATTATATTTAAAAAAATACAAAAATATACACAGAGAAACTATTAGAAATAGTTATTTATTCTTTATGCTCCTTAAAAAAAGTTTTCGTTTTTCAGAAAAGCTTCGTTTGGTTGTTTTTCTGTCATATTCAGCTAAAGGAAGATCTCTTCTCAATGTCCAACAGTAATCAGCCATCATTTTTGTGTCCCAGCGCCCTTGGCATCTTTTTTCCATCTCTTTAATATCCTGGTGAAATCTTTCTCTTTGCTCTTCACTCACGTCCCCAAGGTTTTCTGGGAAATAGTCCAAATGGGAATGTAAAAAGTGAATTTTTATGCTCATATAGCAACCAAGAATCCTGAATTTTTCCAGCATATTTTCAGCGATCTCAACATAGTTTGTGTCTTTATAATTCCCTAGAAATTTATGTACAACTTCGTTAAAAGCATGCCATGCATGTTTTTCCTTATCATCCATCACATTTTCAAATTCTTGATCTTTCACCAAGCTCATAATCTGCGGGCCTACAAAGATTCCCTCCTTTAATTTTGCCTCTGACAGAGTCGGAAATGTTTTACACAAATATTTAAAACAATTTCCTTCTTTGTTTAATGCCTTAACAAATTGTTTCATAAGTCCAAGTTTTATGTGAAGCGATGGAAGCAACACTTTTTGAGGGTCAATAAGACTTTCGCGAATTACATTTTTGGTTCCAGGTGTTAAAGTCACCCTTTGTGGCCAGTCTCTTTTTATCCAATGCTGTTCTCGATTTCTGCTATCCCACTCGCACAGGAAACATGGAAATTTAGTACATCCAGACTGCTGACCCAAGAGAAGGCCTAAAATTTTTAAATCTCCACACACTTCCCAGTTGTGATTTTCATATTGTATTCTTAAAAGTAATTCCTGTAAGTTTTCATAGTTTTCCTGTAAATGAACAGAATGGCCGACCGGAACAAAAGCAAAAACATTGCCATTATGTAAAAGAACAGCTTTAAGGGTCCTTTTTGAAGAGTCGATGAAAAGTCTCCAGTCAGAAGGTGTGTACTCAGGAGCTTCGAGGAAAGTAAGTAGATCAGCAATTGCTTGGCAGTACACGAGTGGTCCGTTTTGTGCAAAATATTTTACAAATCCAGCCTCACGATTTCTATACCAAGAGAAGGTAGTTTCTGGGGCAAGCAAATTTTCAACCTAGACCCCAGTACTTCAGAAAGATCTTTTGAAAGTCACAAATCTCTTACTAAATCATTCAGTTCGGCTTGTGAAAATAGCTGAGATTGGTTTTGACCTGAGGTTGATGGTTCAAAATCACTATCCATCTGTACGGAGCCGGAAGTTGAATAGGTTTCAATATCTTCTTGTAGTACTTTGGGGGGTATAGGTATAGGCACATGATCACTGTGAGGAACTGGTCTGATAGCTGATTTAATATTGTTTGGGTACAAAATATGTTTCGAAGTTTTTCTATTATGCCCCTTAATATCACAAAGACAAAAGTAGCAATCTTCATGATGATTTTGCGGTTCTCTCCAAACCATCGGTATTCCAAAAGGAAGGCTTTTTCTATTCCCTTTGGTCCAATGTCTTAAACCTTCTTCACATACCTTACAAACAACGTGCGGTGCCCAATCTTTATCTTGATCTCCTAATTTGATTTTGAAATAAGCATAATATGCATTTTTCACAAATTCACCAATTGGTCTCTTAAACTTTTTCAAGCCGAAATATCCACAAATATAACATCTGGTTTGTTTTTGCAACACCGGCTAGACATATTTTTAAGCAATGTTTATTTATCAGATACCACGTACAACACTAAAGACAAATTAATTTTACTTGTTTACTGATCGACACTCAGAGCTATAATGAAGTACATGACATTAAAATATACATTTTGTTTGGAGTGATAAACTTGAAATCCTTCTTCGCAGTACTAATAAAGTGAAAGCATAATAAATAGGATTTAGCAGGTAAAAATTTCCGGAAATCTTATCCAAAATTAATACATGTAATAAAAGATTTACATCAGGTAATGAGAGCCTATTTAACAAATTTCTTTAAAACCACAACAGAAAATCATTTTTGGGTTAATACCTAGAACTTGAAGTAGTACATTCATTTTAAAATGTATTAAAACGCCTATTATAAGATTTTTTTATATTTTTTCTTTTTCTTTTGGGCAAAAAAAAAATCTGTGGGTGGTAGAGACCAACTGTATTTTAATTAGTTATTGCTATATAAAAACTGAGCTTACCAAACAAAAATCACGTCATCACATATTTTATGCAGGCCTGTGTTATTGGGATTTGTTTGTATTACTCCACATTCTCATAATTTGTGAATTAACGAATCCACTAACATGAAGCCATGCTTCGCCCGAAAAGAGTCTGGGAGTTCATTACTAAAATTATTTGTAAAGCACTCACATGCATTTTGTTACGCTTTACTTTCCCTTTTTAATATCGTTTAATAGTCATCATTATTTATTGACGAGTCCCGGTATCTTATATTAAATATGTTCATTCGGATACTTGTTCCGCTGTCAGTGGTTAACTTTGGAACTATATCACCCCTTCCGCTTACACGCGGGTGAGATTCGAGGATTAGCAGAGAGACCTTGGTAGTGTAAAGTCGTTTAAAAAATTACGAGTGTACATCTTCTTAATGGAAGTTAATTCACGCAGCTTTGATCTTTAGTTAATTTATCGTTTATAAACCGATCATGTCAAAGGGTGAATTCTAATTTCTGGAACAGCCAATTGCCGTTTGCGACTTACGTATGTTTGAGGAAAATATATCCCAACATTGGTTTTGCGTGGCGTTCCATTTCGTTGTCGTAAACGGAAAAAAAATAGCTTCCTGCTGAAGAGTTCACGAGAACTGCAGCCTTTACATCAAGGGCAATTTATGGTCGTCTAATTCGACCTGAGGAATTAATTACCATCTTCGACGGACAGGGACAGGATATTAAGTAATTCGTATTATTAAAGTTTTTGTGTAATTTAAATTTCGTTTTATAATTTTTTACATATAATGCTTTCATATTTTACCGTAATCAATTTAGCTTCCTTTAGCGTAACTTAAATTAATTTTTGTAATATTAATAAATTTTGTAAAATATTCCGATATCAATATATTTTATAGTAATTTCTTCTGCGGTCACAATTGTTTTTGCCGTGTCGTACGTGGCCACATATGTTCTTTTTTGCATACATGCAGGTGTCGATAAATGACGACGTATTTTTGTAATTTCATAATTTTGAATTAGAATTGAAATAATTTGTATTTGCGAGTAGGGTATTTTGACTATCACTATTTCAGTTTATAAAATTATTGTGAATTTATCTCTAATGGTACCTTCAGAAAAAAATCTGCGGGAATAAATAAATAAAATGTAATTAACTTAAGTAATTATTTTCCATTTTCTATTAACAGTATTATTACGTTCAACTTTTGAGATATTATGTCTACCGTGAGTAGAGAGAGTGTCGCGGTCGAGGTGAGACGGTCGAGGTGAGACGGTGTTTAATGCAGCTCCGATATTTAACTCGAAAATAACGAGCAATATCGAGCAAATAACATAGTGAAATGGTGTAGTGATTACAGATTGAATAATTAAACACAGATTAATAACTGTTATAGTAGTACAGAGACATATAAACAATTAAATCGGTATTAAATAAAGTCAATATTAGTATCAGTACGCACGATAGACAGAGACAAAAAGCCGGACAAAGGTCATCCTAGCAGTCGAACGTACGAGCGATACGACGAGCTGTGTGTAAGGGGGCCGGTCTGAATAAATATTCCGAAGAGATGAGTAGTGACGAAGAATATACGACGGATGAGGGAAAACGAAGGAAAGGTAGGAGTAAATTAGACACTATATTTAGCAAAAGTGCTAAAATGCAAAGAACTCCAGATGAGAAAGGTAAACAAAAGCAAGAGAAAGTTCCAAGCAGAAGAGACAAGCAGGAACAAGATGACAAATTGGAAAATTTGATGGAAATAATCCTACAAATGAATAAAGATTTAAAAGAAGAGTTACAGGAAATAAAAAATGAACAGAGACAAAGTAAAGAAGAAATTAAAAAAATCAGAGAAGAAAATATGGAGCTTAGAAAAGAGAATAAAATACTGAAAGAAGGACTACAAGATGTAAAAAATAAACTCGATAGAATAGAATCGGAGAGAAGAAGAAATAATGTAGTGGTCCATGGCCTTCCATTAAAAACAAAGGAAGACACAACAGTATCTGAGCAAATGTACACCTTCCTAAAAATGAACTTGGAAGTAGATATCGACATACGAACTGTAAAAAAACTGGGAGACAGAATCTGGTTAATAGAGCTACAGAACACAAAAGATAAATACGACATTATGAGAAATAAAAGTAAACTAAGGAAAATTGAGGAGTATAGAATTTATATAAATGATGATATGACCAAGGAACAAAGAGAAATACAGACAAAAATCAGAACACAAGCGAGAGAAGAGGAAAAGGAAGGTAATAGGGTTCAAATCGGCTTCCGAAAATTAATTATTAATGGACAAAAATGGGTATGGAATAATGAACAAGGCAAACTAGTGAAATATAACGGAGATAAAGAGAAAAAAAACTAATAAGTAGCGGAGTGGAGGAGGATGATAAGGATGACGGACACAGATATGGAAAAGGTAACGAGAAAATAAAATCACAAAAAAAAAAAATGGAAAGGAACGAACTGGAAATTACGAAATGGAAAATAGGTACATGGAACATTAAAAGTATAACAGGGAAAGAAAAAGAATTGGAAAAAGAATTCGAAGAAATGAGTTTGGATATACTGGGTATAACTGAAGTAAAAAGAAAAGGGAAGGGAATAGTTAAAACCGCTGAACAAAACACTATGATATATAGCGGAGTTCCAGAGGAATGCAGAGCCGCAGCCGGTGTTGGATGTATAATACATAGAAGAATAGAGAAACAACTGTACAACTGGAAAGCCTGGACAGAAAGAATATTGGCAATAGAAATGAGGGAAGCGAATATTTTTATTAAAACAGTAATAGTGGTGTATGGCCCCAACGAAGATGAGAAAGCAGAAACCAAGGACAGGTTTTGGGAGGATCTGACGAGAGCGACGGAAGAAGCAAAAGAAATGATATTTATAATCGGCGATTTTAACAGTAGAGTTGGTAAGAAGGACGAAGTATATAACAGGTCCATAGGAATACATGGAGAAAACAAGAGAAATAATAATGGTAAAAGAATGTTGGAATTCTGTCTAATGCACGACTTGGTGATTACGAACACTTACTTCCAACACAAGGAAATACACAAATACACTAGAGAAGTTCAAAGTAGAAATGAAAGGTCTATAATAGATTATGTATTGGTGGAAAATAACAATAGAACAGTAGTAATGGACACTAAAGTTAAAAGGGGTCCAGAGATAGGCAGCGACCACTTCTTAGTGGTATCAAAGATGAGGGAAGAAAAAAAATATGTCACAAAGAACAAGAATATAAACGGACAAAAGAAACCCCAGGATGAGACAATAAAGTCGTATAAATTAAGAAATCCAGAAATAGCAAGAAAATATACAAAAGCGATAACGGATAAGATAAAAAAGATGGAGGGAAGTAGTGTGGATAAAAATGCAGACCAACTATGGAACTACTTTAAAGAAACTGTGATAGAAACAAGTACAGAAATATGTGGAGTGAGTAAGAAAAGAAAAGATAAAAAGGAGACTGTGTGGTGGACAAATGAAATTAAGGAACAAATAAAGAGAAAGAAAGAGACATGGAAGAAGTATCTATCAACAAAGACAATACATAGTTATGAGCTTTACAAAAACGAAAGGAAGAAAGTAAAGGAACTTGTAATAGAGTCAAAGAAAAACAGCTGGAAAGAATTTGGAGAGAGGATGGAAATAAACAGCAGCGAGAATCAAAAGCTGTTCTATCGAATATTAAAGACGTTTAGAAAGGAAAGAACGTATGAAATGATCCACATTAAAGATCATATGGGAAACTTAATAATGGAACAGGAAGAAATAACGAAAAGATGGAAAGAATATTTTCAAAAACTGCTGGAAGGAAAAGAATTAGAGAGAGACACTACAATTGAACAACAAATGATAACCAAAGAAGCCGAGGGAAAAGTAAATATGCAGGAGTTGGAAGAAGTAATTAAAAAGTTGAAGAATGGTAAAGCACCAGGATACGATAAAGTAAGCTCAGAAATGATAAAACATATCGGACAAAAAGGAAAAGAAATGATGCTAGATATGTATAATAAAATATGGGACCAAGAACAATTACCGAAAGACTGGAGGATGACATTGATAGTACCAATATATAAAAAAGGAGATAGGAAGGACTGCAATAATTATAGAGGTATATCCTTAATAAGTACAGCCATGAAAATTTATGAACAAATATTGGGAAATAAATTGAAAGACAAAATCGAGGAAACATTAGAAGAATCACAAAGCGGGTTTAGACGTGGAAGTAGTATACATGATCATATATTCTCCATTAGACAAATAACAGAAAAGGCACGACGAGAACAGAGAAAGGTTTATATGGCATTTGTGGATCTTGAAAAAGCATTTGACAAGGTACCAAGAGAAAAAGTGTGGAATTCACTAAAAGAAAGAAATATAAACGACAAGTTTATCAGGGTAATTAAACAAATATATGAAAATAATATTAATGCTGTAATAACTAATAATACGATGTCAGACCCATTTACTTCCCAATCCGGCCTGAGACAAGGAGGAAGCTTGAGCCCACTATTGTTTATAACATTTATGGACGAAATTATAAAAAAATGCACTAGACAAAGTAAGAAATTCAATGTAGGATACCACAACCTACAAAGAGTAGAAATATCGGAGGGAGCTTTCGCAGATGATATTGTGATTGTTGCCGAAAGCGAGAGGGATTTACAACGTAATGTTAGCATATGGCATAAAGAGCTAGAATAACACGGTATGAAAATAAACAAAAACAAAACAAAAGTTATGGTAACAGGAAAGGAGCACACCGAAATAAAAATAGATATAGAAGGAGTAAACATAGAGCAGGTGAAAACATTTCAGTACCTAGGAGTATTACTAGATGAGGAAGGTACTCAAGAAGCTGAAATAAGTAAAAGAGTTGAAAAAACGATGAAACTTTATTATGCAATGAGTAACAAATTCATTAACAAAAATGAAATAACGCGGAAAACAAAACAGAAAGTGTTTAAATCGGTATACAGGCCTGTGTTGACATTCGCATGTGAGTCATGGATTTTGAACGATAGACAAAAAAATAAGATACAGGCTGTTGAGATGAAGTATTTGAGAAGAGTACGAGGCGTGACCAAAAGAGAAACAATGAGAAATAAGGACATAAGGAAAGATCTAGGAATTCAATCGGTTCTTGAATTTATTGAACAAAAACAATTGAAATGGTGGGGGCATCTCATGAGGATGGAAGAATCGAAACCAGTAAGAAGGATATGGGAAGCAAGAATACAACGAAGTAGACAACGGGGAAGACCAAGACAAACGTGGGACAATGCAGTGGCAAGAATATTACAAGGAAAGAACAAGGGATGGGTAGAGGCGAAACAACTAACACAAAACAGAAAGGAATGGAAGAAGTTTGTTCGCAGTTGAAGCATAAGGGAAACTTTCCTACACCATATTATGGTAGAAGGAATTACTGATTATATATATATGTCTACCGTACTGTGTTCACCTTTTTGCGATACCTAGTTTTGGATTTTGGATAGAGTTATATATATATTTTTTTTACCTTAACATACAGTCGGTATAATTATACAGGGTGAAGATTACAATTGATTAATATTTCTTTATTTGATTTTAGTCAATGCTTAAATATAATAATTTCATTTACTTAATTATATTATAGTGATTTATTTTCCTTTGATCATGAATATACTAATTATTTGTTGATAAGTTTTTTTCTATGCCTTGGCACTCCACGTAGCAATTTCATTTTCAGGTATCCTATGCAGCAATTTTGGAGTTAGTGCGTAGGTACTTAGTAAGTTTAGATATATAGCGTGAGTTTGAGTAGCGCTGAAGGTCGCGCAATCTTTTTTCTCAGTTTTCAGTCTGAGCTTCCGTAAGCAAAACTGAGTGGCGCTACCTTCTAACTTTTATTTTAGTCACCCACACTCATCCCCGCTGATTATGGGCATATGTAATAAATAGAAGCTCCCATACTTTGTATGATACAACTACAGTTTTTTTTTATCTCGACCTTCTTCAGATGCTTTCGCTGCGCTAGCTTCCCGAGTAGGTAGCAATTTCTTTAAGACCAACAGTACAAAAATTTCGACCTAAAGAAGAAACGAGTGCTTTTTCTTCAATATAATGCAATGTTTCAATAACAGAAATTCTTGAACTACATTTCAACTCCTTCCTCAACCATCTTCTTCGCCAGATTTGGCCCTCTCAGACTTTTTCCTTTATCCTAATCTGATAACTTGGCTCATTAGTAAAAGATTTTGGTCGAATGAAAAGATAATCACTGACTCTAACACATGAATGAAAAGACTTGAATATCGCAGGATTAATTGTAATTGAAGAGAATACGTTGCAAAATAAAATAATTTTTTGAAAAGAAGTTTGTTTTCTAGTCTAAACTCACTAATTACTGTACTTACCTCGTAACATTCTTAAAATGATCAGCAACGGTAGAGTTTTTTTAGATGATTTTCTAAAGTCAGTTCGTAATGCTTCTAAACATATAACGCAAAACTATAACTATAATGTAAGTGCTAATTAATTTCTGTCACTTTACATAAAATATATTTAAAATATTCCTTGTTGAATTCGACCTTGTTATGTTCCCTCATAATTGTCTATGAGAGTATTTAATGTATTTATAACTATATAACCTGTGAGGACGGTTGGTAATGTCTCGGGCAATGTAATTTGAGGTCATAAACCCTAATCCTACCCGGATCATTATATATATGAGAGCTCCACATAATACGGTATGAAATAATTTATATTTGCTAATTTGTTAAACCTGGAGGACGTGTACAATTCATCTTGGGCCTGTAATGAAGGCATAAAATATTCGCTTTAACCCTAGGGTGCATATCTGGTAAAATATCTACTTTTACGTAAACCAGACCTCACAAGCCCGCTTATTATTACTCATTATAAAATGCGACAACACAAGTTTGTTGAAATAAAGCTACGTTCAAGACACCATTTCACAAGAAAACAAACATAGCTATTATACAGTGCATTCGTAAAGTAGCAGATAAATTCAATAAAAATTAAAAGGGAACCCTCGGACCCGTCGATTTTTATTTTTAGTTTAGAGTTTTCTTAAGGCCGTTTGCTCGTCGCTGGATATAAAAGAATACAACTGTAAACCTTATTTTTTGCATGAAAGTGTTACCGCGACATCATATTAACGATATAAGCAACGATTCAGCAGCCGACACCCTTTCAAACGCAAAACACACCGTCAAGAACGTTATGATGTTTTAGATAATGATCGGTATTGTATGCAAATTTAGGATCTCGTTGTATATATATATATATATATATATATATATATATATATATATATATATTATCAGAAAACCCTTATACCCTTAGGGTGTCGGGTGTTTACATTCTTAGAACTAATTTATAAATATTCCAATTTTAAACTTTAAATTACAGAGTATTCTATAACACCAACTACAATACCAAAAAATTATAGATTATAGACAAATTTCTTCCATGACTTTCTATCAGTGGCTAGTGTTTTCGCTTCTCTCCATGTTTTTTCTCTGTTCTGAATAAATTGTCCAATTAAGTTCTCCCAAACTTGTCGCGGTCTTCCTCTTTTCCTCTTATATTGAATCTTTGCTTCATATACCAACTTTCCCGGTCTAGTGTTCTCCATCCGTTGAAGATGTCCCCGCCAGCTTAATTGTCTCTGCTCAATGAAATCCATTATTGATAGTACCCCAAGTTCCTCTCTTATTTGTGCATTCCTCATTTTGTCCCTTCTTGTCACGCCCCTCACTCTTCTCAGATATCTCATATACCGGGGGTGTTTTGAATTCTATCAAATGCTGCAACAATACGATTTCTCAGTTCATCCAAATTTTTAATGGGAGTCGTATACAACTAGTGATTTCCACCGATTTGACTGACTTATGTTTAAGACAGAGGCAATTATTCTGGTGCTTGTAGTAGGATGTTCCTCAATTTCATTTAGCACCATTTCTTCCACTCGTGGAGTTCTAACTAGACGTGAGTGCTCGCTATCAGCCGTATGTTTCTTAAAACTTCCCATTTCCCTAAGGCGTTAGTGAATACAGGCAAATATCGCATGGTGCGGGACGACACGGTTCGGATATCGGATATCCAAATAAGCACGAACAGGTAAAGCGTAGTGCGGCGGCTCTCCATCTTTAGAAGATTAAAGATGCAACTTATATAATTCTAATTCTAATTTACTACGTTTACTGTACAGATATTTTATTTCTAGGTTCAACCATTTCATTTTTGCATATGAAATGACTTTATCGTTATTTCTACAATTTATCGTTACATTTACGTTCATGAATTTAAGAAAAATATTTTTACTTTTGCACCGTTTCAAGAAATTAACATCTGCACTTATAAGCTTAACTTTAATATATAACTTATGAAATCTATTAAACTCCTTTGACCTGGAAGTCAATTTGAAAAGTTTTTCGTTGGACACTGTGGTTAAGTAAAAACTCAAAAAAGGTATAAAACCCCTTACCACAATTAATAACCGTATCCTAATCACATATTTCGACAACTAAGGTGTCATCATCAGTAGGTAAAACCACTAATTAAAGTGTTGAACATGGGGCACGGTGAAGCTAACACTTAGAATCGCACACATCTTTGCAAGGCGCAAAGTTAACTAAAAGCATGAACAATAAAGAATTTGAAGAGTGGTGTAATTTTATAGGAAGATAACAGAAATTAGAGATCATAAATTGAAAAATAAATATTTAAAACTAAATAGCAAATTCAGAAAGTTATGTCCACTAAAAAAGTATATTAATACAATTCCTATAAAAGAAACACAAGTGATCAATTAATCATCTGAGAATTTTTGCGGTGTAGAAATGGAGTTGTTAGAGGTTGTTAAAGGTGTTAAGGTTTAGAATACTGTTTGCCAAGCCGTCAGATCCCTATAGAATAAGTGATTACAAGTATCGAAGCCCGATTAAGAATTTTGAACCAGGGCCAAAAAACTTCATTGGAGAAGCTTTTAAAATCCAAATCGATAACAATTTACAGCAGCACAAACGGAAGTCAGTTAATAAAGAATGGAATATCATTAAAACTCTCAGATCAAAGTATTTTTTCTACTTGAAAGTAGATAAAGGTGACAAGTTAGTAATTATGGACAAAATCGACTATTTCCAAAGAGTTAGAAATCTAATAGCAGAAGGTCCGTATGTAGAAATTAAGAGGAATCCATTACCTAAAATGATTAATGACATGCGTTGAAAAAATGTCCGATAATAGTAACTTCTACCCAAAAATATAAATTAAATGTTAGCAATCCTTTAGTACCAAGAATGTATTGTTTGGCGTAGATACATAAGCCAGGTAACTCGATGAGACCTATCGTTTGAGGTGTCAACTCACCGGCTTACTTAATTTACAAATGGTTAGTGAATGAATTTAAAAATTTATCCCTGAAACTATAAAAGTTCGTCACTTAGTAATTCCTTAGAATATGTTCAATTAATTAAAGATTGTGAACTGGAAGACGGGGAAATTTTACTTTCATTCAATGTAACGTCATTGTTTCTTTCGGTGCCTATTCCAGAAACTTTTAGATATTTCTTATTAATTGCTTTATAAGAATAACATTGAACCTTTAAAAGTAAAGGAATACATGAGATTGACAACTCTTTGCATGGCGCAAAATTGTTTCCAAGTGGGAGAAAGATTTTATCAACAGAAACAAGACACAACAATGGGCAATCTCCTTTCATAGCTAATTTATTTATGAGTCTGGATCAGATAGGTAGATGACATTTTCGCGATTTTTGATATACGGAAGTATGAATTGTACATGTTCTGGAAAGAGTTAAACTTGAAATTTCCGTCTATTAAATTCACAGTAACGGCAAAATAGGAAAACAATGATATGATACAATTTTTAGATACATTAATAATTAGAAATAAGCATAAAATTTTATATTTTCCGGAAAGAAACCAATGTCAATAGATTCATTACCTCGAATTCAAATCAAAGTTTTCAACATAAGAGAGCTTCCTTTAATTTCTTAGTCAATCGGTTATTTAACTTTCCGTTAACAAAAGAGAGATACGAAATAGAGCTAGATCTCATTAAAAACATCGGGAGGCCTAATGGCTTTGACATAGAAATAATTAATAAATTAATTAGAAAAAGAATTTAAAATAGACAATCCACGAATCCACAAGTTTGATATCTCAACGTAACCAGGAGAAAAAGTACATGTGTTTACCATACAATCCAATCACGAAAAATATTAACAGAGTTTTTAAAGAACAAGGTCTCCAAGTTGCTTTTCGGTCCTAAAACACCATCAAAAGTCTCCTAGGTAATACTAAAGATAAAGTTAATTTGAAATCGGGTATATATAAAATGAATTGCGGCGATTGTAATTTGAAATATGTAGGTCAAACGAAAAGCTCAATAATAACCCGTTTTAAAGAACACATATCACATATTAAATTTAATAAACCAGAAAAATCGAGTGTCGCACACCATGCACTAGACACGGATCATAACGTCACCATAAAAGGGTTAAAACTTGTCAAAAATATCTACAACCCCAGAGATCTCGACGCATACGAAAGCATTCATATCGTTAAAAACAAAATTAATACGTTTAACTCGGACAAGGGTCCTACCTCACACAGTTGCCTTTTTTCATTCTTATAAGAGAGGTAAAAAATGTTGTTCGACTAGCGAAGGATATTTATCAATATTACCAATCTAAACTCAAGTATAAAGGCGTTGTGTTTCGATCGGCTAAAATACCGACAACGCCCCCAATTTATATATTTACAATGCATGTTACACATGAAAATTTCACACAAGTGACACACCATGAATTTTTGTAATAACTGTTTTCAGATAATTAATTGGTGATATACATTAACAATACTAATATTAATTAATTAAGAAATCACAATTTTAAGAAAATTACTTCTTTCGCATTAGTATTTCCAGTAAGCACGATAATTGTATCGTTTAAATGAAATGTGGCTTTTTTTCTCCGGCTATTTTCAGTGGCAATGTACCTAAAAATAATGTTAAAATATTCTTCGGAAATAGTAAACAAATACCGTACCATTAATCTCTCAACGCCACAATAAGCGAAACGCAGGACCGACGTAAAATATTTATGACACATCAAATTCAAACATACCTATCTGTCTGTTCGTTTACACTACACTTGGCAGGTACAAAATATTTACTAAGTGCAAGTTAAATGTGCTTTTCTAGATATTCGTACATCGGATTTCATTGTAATAGTTTAACTTTATATTTGGGTTGATGTATAAACAGAACCATTCTAATGACGGATACACTTTCGTAACATAACCTATATTATATATCAAAACATGATCAGTCGAAAAATTATTTCTGTAAATATACACACAGGATAAGTTTTGTTAGTAATCAAATTCCGAAATGAACAAAAAGCATCTCAAATATTTTTCAGAAAATAAACAAAGCGCCCTGATGTAATATTTGCTAATTAATTTGCATGTATATAGGATACTATAAAACTATTAATTTTTATTGTAAGTTAAATAAATAAAATGCCCTTCAAACTAAATATATTCCATGGGATATCTCATTTAATCTATCGAAGGCATTTGACAGTATAAATAATTCCAAATTAATATGTAAAAGCGACTTTAACGAGATTAGAAGAATAATTTTAGAGTTGTTTTTATCTTACTTGTCTTGTAGTTGAATTGCGAAGACAGCTTCTATTGGTATCTATATAATATATATATACGAGTATATACATGTAACGTACATGTAAAGTAGACATCATTTCGAGTAACAAAAACGCAAAATTTGTATATACATTTTTATTTGTTTCAAAGTTACAGATCTATTCTATGAATGTGATTGTCAGATCATGAAAAAAAATGTAATCCTAAAGTCAATACAAACCGATTTTATTTAAAAAAAGTTATACGATTCAATAACAGGCCTCTGATTGTTAACGTCGAATAAGAAAATGTTATCATAAAATAAATAAACACGTGTCGTTTTGCATACAGTAATTTCTTGGAGTTCTACAAGAAAGAGTACTGGAAATTGATTTATGATAAAGAAGGTTCTTACTTATTTCGTAAGTGCTGAATCCACCACCATGAATATCATATAGTAAACAAATGTTCAGATGACTCTTAACGTTGCATTTTTTAATAAAGAATTACATTACGTTTCAGTTCACACAACAGCTTATTAGTGAGTGGACACGTTTTCTTTATTCAAAATGCTTTACCGATTTTATTCTCAAGTGTATGCGGACATGCAATTTGTGTATGGCTACTGCAGTGCACGTGAAGCAGTTATTGAATACTGACATCGGTTTCCCGATAGGCGCATTCCTCATTACAGAACGTTTCTGGAAGTACACAGACAATTTCGGGAATGCGGACTGCGTGATTATCTTTTCGACCGAGGAGTAAATTTGCCAGCAGACTTAGAGGAAGAAGCAGTAGCTATTGTTACAAAGAATCCAACTCTCAGTGTACGTCGAAACGCTAAACAACTAGGAGTGTCACGAACGACAGTTTGGCGAATTTTAAAACGGGAGGCCTTATATCCATATCACTATCGCAGGGGACACGGTTTGCTTGAGGCAGACCACTATGCTCGTCTAGTTTATTCTACCTGGATATTAAGACAGTCACGGCTTCATTTTAATTTCTGCAGAAAAGTCCTCTGGACAGATGAATCTACGTTCACGAAAAGTGGTGTTACAAATCTGAGACACCTGAACAGGTAGTCATCAGAAAATCCCAAAGCTATACGCCCATCTAAACTTCAACATGAATTTTCTATTAACGTTTGGGCGGCCCTAATCGATGACTTGTTGATGGGTCCTGTCGTTCTTCCTGGGAGGTTAAATGCAGACAATTACCTTCAATTTCTTATTGACGAACTGCCAGGTCTTTTAGAGGATGTCCCACTAAATGTTCGACGAGACATGTGATTTCACATGTATGGGGCACCACCACATTTCGGAATTGCTGTCCGAAATTGGGTTAACGTCAATTATCCAAGATGGATTGGTCGAGGTGGTCCTGATGCATGACCACCCAGATCACCCGATATTAATCCCCTTGACTTTTATTTACGGGGGTACATGAAAAATTTAGTCTACGCGCAAGTTTCAAACACAAGAGAAGAGTTGTTGGATCGTATTCACCTGGCTGGCGAGCAAATCCGACAAAACCAGTATGAAATTCAGATAAGTACTTCTTCTGTTGGCTTACGGACACAAGCCTGCATTCAACAAGGAGGTGGACATTTCGAAAATATTATTAATTTACAACTATAACTACTGTTTGCAAGCTCTGTTACTTTTTTGGTCTGTCTATCGATGAATATCTGAGGTGAAGTAATCATATAGATATGATACGTAAAAAAAATTAGTTATTTCTATTTTTCCGTTCCCATACGCCGCGAGATAGATAGCAACGAAGAGCTATATACGACGGTATATCAAAACATAACGAGATTGGAGCTATAACTTCTTTCACAACTATAATTTTATAACACAAAGAATACTTACCCTCAAGTAGGCTTTTATTTAACTTTTGACGTTTATTACAAATTAATTACTGAATTGTCAGTGTTTGGCGTACCCATCGAAAAAATTAAAGTGGAGCAAAAATATGAGATAAAATTTTGTGTTCGGTTCGGTAACATTCCAACTGAAATTTTTGGAATGATTAAAACTGCATACCCAGATGATAGATTATCACGATTTAGACCAACAACTACACGGATTGATTCAAAAATTCTACAAATTAACGACTTGATCTAAACTGGCCGTTGGATTGGCATATATGGAATTTCCGACATTATTAATGCGTCTTATGGTTTTACTCAAAAAATTATTCATGGAGATTTAGAGTACCGAAAGGTCGCGGCAAAATGAATTCCAAAAGTGATGACCGATGAACAAAAAGCCAATCGAGTGACAGTTTGTCGGCAGTGGAAAAGGCAACTGAAACATAATCAACAGTTCTTAAACAATGTGATTACATGTGACGAGAGTTGGTTTTATCATTACGACCCTGAATTAAAGTCCCAAAGTATGCAATGGAAGCACAAAGACAGTCCAAGACCGCAAAAGACAGAAACTGTGAAAAGCGTCGGTAAAGTGATGCACTTATTTTTTTTTATAAATAAGGCATTATTTATGATCACATTGTATCTAGAAAACATACATACACAGTAACTGGAGAGTACTATTCCAATGTACTTCAAGGAATACTAGAAAGCAATATTAAAGAAAAAACGGCCGCTTTATCAAGACATCCCGAATCACGACATTGCTCCGCCCAGAGATCAGCGAACATTTGAAAAATTGCGGGTGGAAATTATGGGTCACCCTCCCTACTAATCTGACCTTGCTCCATGTGATTTCCATTTACTTCCTGAAGTCAAACACGAATTGAGACGTCGAAAATTTGAGTCGAACTTAGAACTCAACAACGCGGTGATGGGTATACTAAATAAACTCTCACAAAAATGGTTTCTCATATGTTTATGGCAAGTGGACAAAACGTTGGGACAAGTGTATTGCACAGAATGAAGAGTACTTTGTAGAATAGTTTTTTAAATAAAGCTTTCATTTTTGTACTACAGCACCAGTCCCATTATTTTCTGATATTTCCTCGTGCTTTCGAAGTTTGCTCTTGCTTAATGTTACAAGGTTACAATAAAAATTCTTATCATTATTCTTATGGCGTCGAATTGTCTCGCACTTTCTCAGCCTGTACCCGGGAAACATTTTACTCTACCAACATATCTGAGGATAGAGCTTATGCCCTCAGTTTCCATATATGCTGAAGTTCCATGGTCAGTGCTGTATATTTTTCAAGTTAGTTTGAATGTTTGCTGCTAGTGTTATTATCTGCTGGTACAGCTATGTCTATTAAGTACATCTTTTAGGGGTTGCGATCTACCACAAAACATTTAGGTGACAAGCGATCGACACGTACGACAACTGACAACTAGGAGTAGCCTGGTTACAATAAAAAAAAAAACAGATTTATGAAAAAGATTTATTGCAATTACTTATAATATATAAATACAAAGTATATTATACTTGTAACAAGTGTTCATTTGAAAAGTCAATCTAGTAGCATGTGATTTACTAAGAACATTTTGAAGTATGTCGTAAATTAAAATTTACTACTTAACCTACGAAGTCGTATATTTTGACAGTTTCATACATACCAATAAATAACAAGTAATAGGTATTTATTGAAAACTATAACAAATGTTGAAAATGTTGTCCTTCAAGATCAATGCACTTTAAAATCCTTCGTTCAAAATTTCTAGTGATATTCTGCAACATTACTGGATTGTTATTAATTTCCATGCATTTCTGTTCGATTCTCTGTAGCATATCATTCAAATTCAATATAGGTGTTCGAAATATGTTATTTTTTAGATAAGGCCACAAAAAGAAGGCGCAAGGTGTTAAATCGCATGAACGTGCAGGCCAGGCAATTTCAGTATTTCGACTAATTATACGCTCATCAAAAAATTCACTTAAATAATCCAAAGATTCTGCAGCACAGTGACAAGGTGATCCGTCTTGTTGGAAATATGCATTTTGAAGTTCATCATCCTGCAACTGTTGACAAATGGTTGTAAAATTTCCGTACGGTACCTTTGAGCAGTTAACGTTCCCTGAAAAAATATTGGTCCAATGATTCGCCTTTGACTTATCGCTGCCCAAACACCAATTTTCTCTGGATGTAGCGATTCTTCATTAATTACATGTGGATTTTCAGTACTCCAAATTCTTGTATTTTGTGAACTTAGGTATCCCGTTTTATAAAACCATGCTTCATCAGTAAAGATGACTCTTTGCGAAAGTTCTCCATTATTGTTCATATTTACAAACCACTTACAAAACTGTAGTCTACGTGGGTAATCAATTTCTAACAATTCTTGTACTGCTGTGACACGGTATGGATAAAGTTGCATATCTTTTTTTAATAACTTGTGAGTTGTACCAACAGAAAGGTTTATTTGTTGACTCAAATGTCGAACAGATGTTTGTGGTTCATTTTCCATTATTTCTTCAACACGATTGACAGCTTGAGGTGTACGTTTCTTAACTCTCCGCTGCCTGATTTTCTTAAGAGGCTACCAATTTCAGAAAAAAGTTTTAAAGTTCTATCCAAAGTATTCTTAAATTGTATATAATCTATTACAAAATGTGGAAACTCAACTTGAAATTCTACCATGCAATCTTGAACTGAATAAACCCATTAACCATCAATTTTATTACCACTTCGAAAATAAGCCTAGACTAAAAAAATTTTATGGGCTAAAGTGAAAGCCATTTTAAAACTGAGAAGCAATTTATTTAAACCAGAATCGACGCACGATTATTTTATGCACTAACTGATTTTTGTGATTGACATTATCAAATGTCATTTGGATTTACGTTTACGGAACAACAAACACATACTAATATTTTGCGTCTTATTCTATCAAAATTTCAAAGTAACCTAGATTGACTTTTCAAATGAACACTTGTTATAAGTTAAACATGTAATAAAATTAGGTCAGAAATTTTCCTTAGCCACTGCTTTCATTTAGAATTTAGATGTTGATACATGGCACTGCATATCATCCACAAACTTATCGAAGGACGATTCGTAATTACAGAGTGCCAACCGCAGGCATGTTGAGAGATCTTCGTCAGTTAGTCGATTGAGATATTTCGTTTATCGAAGGACGATTCGTAATTACTGAGTGCCAACCGCAGGCATGTTGAGAGATCTTCGTCAGTTAGTCGATTGAGATATTTCGTTTTAACAATTTTCATTTCTGAAAATGCAGACTCGCACTAGTAAGTTGATCCGAGGAATCCTCTTAACTGAAGAGGTATTTGTTTGAAACACGGAAACTTGTTTTCAGATATGCACTACTAAAATTTGGCATCAGTTACTTTGGCTTTGAGATGAATATCTGAAATTATCTGCAATACCTCATTTTGTACTGAATTGATCACAATAATGAAAGTGTTAAATAGTGCCAATCTTTTCAACGTCTTCACCAGAAAATGGATAAGCCATGAAAGTTACAATATCCATTTTAACCACATCGGTAGCTTATATTGTATTACAAAATTTAGGAAAACTTTGTAAATATCTTCTCCGCGAGTTCTTTCTTTCAAAGGCAGTAACGTTAACAATTCTTTGTTAGCTGACATATCAGAAAATACCATCCGAATGAAAATACATAACTGAGCATATCGGTGGACTCATGAAACTGCAAAGAAAAGTATGTACATTCCATAATATCATTTTTCAGTTTGAATTCCAAATCGTGTTCATGGTTTGGCGGTATATTTGAAAATCTTTGATAGCAGATATAATCTATGTAGATCTCGGTTTCCGGGTAGGAACCGCGTCGAGTTAGGCGTAATTGCCAACGTTTCGTCCACTGTTTCAAGGGACATCTTCAGGGCTGTACGTAGATGTTCGTCGTTTCGCAGTAGCTAGAAGAATGCTATGACAGAGACTGGCACAACTTATATAGGGGGGACCGGGTCAGATGGTGGCCTGCTATTGGCTGGGGACAATGAGCCAATCGCATGCGTCGTATGGGCGTGGTAATTCCTAGTAGAGTTCAGTAGAGTTTGCCACGTCGGATGTAACGTATAGCCATCGTCTCTATTGAGATTGCAGGGATGTTTGTAAATTTCAATAGATTCACGGATTTTCCTAGGGAAATAATGCGATTCACGGGACATCTTTGAATAGAATTTAATGACCGGAGTTGAGTTTGTGTTCTGCCAGCGCTGAACCGGCACCGCCTTCTTACCGTATACTCAAGGTATCACCGATCATATAGGAAAGGTTCTACTCAGAACTAAAATCAAAACTGTCTTCAGACCCCATTCTAAAGTTTCGGACCTCTTACCCTCGGTTAAAGACAAAATATCTCCACTCCATGCACAAGGAGTGTATCGCATTCCGTGTTCGTGTGGTAGTGGGTACATTGGCGAAACTAAGCGGCCAGTCTGTGTGCGTGTGTCCGAACATGAACGTTGTACTAGACTTTTACATATAGCCGGTTCAGCGCTGGCAGAATACAAACTCAACTCCGGTCATCAAATTCTATTCAAAGATGCCAAGCTTCTGTCCCGTGAATCGCATTATTTCCCTAGGAAAATCCGTGAATCTATTGAAATTTACAAACATCCCCTCAATCTCAATAGAGACGATGGCTATACGTTACATCCGACGTGGCAAGCTCTACTGAACTCTACTAAGAATTACCACACCCATACGACGCATGCCATTGGCTCATTGTCCCCAGCCAATAGCAGGCCACCATCTGACCCGGTCCCCCCTATATAAGTTGTACCGGTCTCTGTCATAGCATTGCCGCGTTTGGGCAATGCTACTGACGATCGACAAGCTAGACAAATACACTTATCTTTGACCATAATAAACCCCGTCGTACTCATTTTGCCTTTCGAATACTGCGTACCGTTTAGATACTCAGTTATGACTGGCATAGTGCCGCGTCGTCGCGGATTTTTATATGAATCTGACTAATTCGAGAAGAATCGGAAAGGGTCGCCGAACGTTGCACACCAGCATTGCCTCGGGAGTCTCGCAAATTCCAATGCGAGACAGAGACAGCCTAGAGTTGACGTTCCGAAGAAGTCTAATTTATGGAGTGATTATTTTTTATTTTTTCACTATCGACTCCAAAAGTTCTTGCGATCGACGCTTATGCACCCCTAGAGTACCTGGTCTGTTTGCTAAAATTATCATTATTATTATTATTAAAGTAGTAGTTGCGCTGTGCGTTTGCTTGTACATATTGCTATGAACTGTGGTTTTGATATTTGTTGTACCACCATTCACGACAAATCTATCCAGCTAGGATATTCAGTCGGTTTATTTCCAAAAAATGGGACTGCTTTCCTCTCAGGGTTCCAATTGGAACCGTGGTTATCTCTTCTACAAATTTATAAGGCGCCAGTAAAAGAGTATTGACAAATGTTATAATTATATCTTTGAGTTACTTATAAAACTGTTGAAATGTCAATTCAATAATAATCACAATGTAAAATTTAAATGAAAATTTAATACAAAAATCAAAAGAAAGAAAAAAATAATCTTTATAGAGTATAAAGATTAATATTGCATCATTTAACAATATTATAAGGAAATGACCGCAGCATGCGTTCAAAATCCTTTGTGAAAGCCGAACAAATTAAAAATAAACTAAATTACAAAGAATATTTCTAATTGCTCCCCAGAGAACAATATAAATAAACTAACTTGACAGCTCCAACAGAACTCTAAAAAAACATGCGCACTAACATGTCCAAGAAAAAATGCCCTTGAAATACCAACGTGCTAAATTTTACATTTACAGTTTTTTTATACTTAGAAATGTTAAAAATCTTCTTTGTCATCTATATCAAATAACTAAGACTAAATCTCAATACGACAAAGTTAATACAATAGAAAATACAATATTCAACTCTTTAAATATAATAATAATAATTTTATCTTTTAAAATATATATATTTTACTTACTTAAAAAAAATATACTGGGAGACACGTAGACAAGAAAGTGTAAAAATATCAAAAATTACGAGATTACATACTCGTAGGAATATCGGTAATGAAATTAACAACACCAACCAACTAATTAAATAAAATCAAACCCGAAGTTACTTAAAAAAAGATAATTATAAATGTTTTTAAATAAAGTATACGTTCTTGTCAACTGTTAACTTGTGTCTGACCTCGCTTACGCATCTAACATATTGGCGTGCACTAAACGGCGCATGACATGAAATACATACGGATATACACAGATATCCAAAATAATATTACATTCATTTTTAAATAAATTTTTACTATTTATGGGGAAAAATCCATAGCATTATGTATTCTTTATTATAAACACAATATAACTAAATAAAGAAAAAATAAATACAGAACGAAAAACGAATATAGAAAACTTATTACTTCATGACAGAAACTAAAAATACGTAAACGTTTGCAAATATTTTAGAAACTTCAAAATGAAATATCCATATAGAAAAATATAAAAATCTAGAAGGATTTTTCTTTCAGTACAAACAAATACATCTTCCAAATTAAATTTACTGTAAATTTGGGATATTGTATTGCACATACGCATCCTTTATCCGCCGAACATTTTTGAATTGGAACTCAGATCTTTTGCTTCCATATCAGATAAAAGCAACACAATAAAATATGATACATAATATGTCCTCATACAAAGGTACGCGGTTGGACTTCCGTGAACAGATCCCTTTTCCTTTTTTATTACTATTACATTTGATATCTGATTTTTATATTAGACCAGCGCATTTGAGAATATTAGCTAATCAATGAGAAAATCAAAAACTAAATAAAGTACCTGATTTCAACTGGAACGAAATGAAAAAAAATTCTACGAGTTACTACTATTATCATTTTTTTAAATTAAAATTACTGACACGCCATGCAGATTACTACAGTAACAAAAATACAAGGGATGTTTCCAAAGTTCTGGGAATTTGGCTATAATTTTCTTATTTTGTCAATTTCCATAAATATTACAATGTAGTTGGAGAGGGATCGATGGTTCATAGCCCATAGGCGTCTGCCTCGTATTCGCAGTAGGTTTGTTTCTGTAAGCGATCCGTGAGTTTCGAACAATTTGATACGTGGTCACTGCATAAGTGGCACACACCTACATATGCAGTTAATATGTATCTGTCAATGCACAACAGAGTGAATGTAATAAACGGTTTGGAAACCGGCAGCAACTACTGCTGAAACAAAAGTAATGCTGACAAGCGAATTGCGTATCGAATTTTGAACAAAAATAATTTACAAAGAACAAAGTACCGAAGTACCTCGCCCTGTCCACGTTGGTTCGCATTGGTTATGTGGACAGGACGAGTCGGCTGTCTGACAACAGGCCGCGCTGAATTTACTTCTACGCTCGGTCTGGATAATTTATGTGATATGGCGATGTGGTTCTTCTTTGTGAATGTGTCTGAAGATATCCTTTCTCCAGCAGGGGCATACCGATGAGCCTGTAGAAAGGCGAAATACCTATGTGCGTCTCTAGGGAGGGATATGTTCGGACACGTTCACAAAAAATATTAATAGTAAACCTGTATTTGTGTTCTTCACACCAGATTTTTAATAATACTTTATATTATTAAAAATACCTTTGTATTATACAAAACTGGTGGGGTTTTATCCACTCATGTATGTTTCAATTATTCTGAGTCATATGTTATCTTGATGAGTTTTCGAAGAAGCATGTCTCTGCACATTACACTTTTATGTTGCCCAACGAGAATTCTCCAATGAAAATAAAGAGACATACTAAGAACAGAAAGAAATGGACTAAAAAGAAGAAACGAAAACTACTCCAAAAATAAGGTAGTAAATTAAACTTAATATTTGTAAAAAAATGTAGTATAAATATACAATATAACACGCCACTGCTGTAGTTAATTTATGAAGGAATACACACAATGTACTATTCATAACGACGGAAATAAAAACACCTGCTCTAGAAATGCAATCGAGCAAGCAAATAGTGGGGCTGTTATAACATGGATACAATACCTGAGACCGCCACGACGTTTTATCGGGGCAATTGGTCATTCAATCGCTTCAGTACGCTCTCTGAAAATCGCCATTTAATTGAATACATTATGGCACGTTACTCAGTGCGAAATCCGGTGAATAAGCTGACAATTTATGAGAATTGTGCTCTAATTCAATTACGCAGAACTTATAGACGATGCTATTGGTGATAGACAAGTCTTGACATACATGTCTATGCAGCTACTCAGTCTAATATCGTTCAGTCTAATTCAGGTGTTCGACCGATATAGACACATTTTCGTAGCACTGTTCGCGTAACCATGGAAGACGAGGCTAAATCTCAAAGAGGAATAATCCTCTTTTTGTGGAAAGAGTGTGTGAAAACTTCAGAAATTATTCAACGGCTGCAAGGAGTGTTTGGTGAATCTACAGAATCCAAAAGGACTGTATATCGGTCGATCGATAGTTTTAAATGTGGTGGAACATCATGAGAAAACGATCCACGTAGTGGTCGCCCGAGCATATCGGTAAATGAAAGAAACATTACTGCCATGGAGAACCTACTGAAAGAGGACAGACAAATGACTATTTCTCAAATTAGTGCACGCCTAGGAATAGGTATACGACAAGTTCATGAAATATTACATAATTGTCTGGACGTAAGCAAGGTTTCAGCCCGCTGGGTGCCAAGGCTGTTGAAACTCAATAGGTCGTCAACTTCAAGAGCTGTTAGCCCGTTACGGTGATGAATTTTGGCAATGGATAATAACCACTGACCAATTGTAGATTTCTTGTTTCAATCCTGAGACCAAAAGTCAATCCAAAGAACGGCGTAAACCCGAAGAAGGGCCTCCACTCAAGGCGCGTGCAGTTACGTCTGTTAGAAAGTTAATACTTACTGTACTCTCGGATTGCGAAGGAACTACTTTTATGGATTACCTGGAGAAAGGTACTACAATTAACGCAGAATATTATTCTGAAATTATTATATTGAAATAGTATAAGCTTCTTTTATAAATGTTGGTGTAGGTTACCGCGGTCGTTCTCTAGATGTAGATCTCGGTTTCCGGGTTGGAACCGCGTCGAGTTGGCATAATTGCCAACGTTTTCGTCCATTGTTTCAAGGGACATCTTCAGGACGTACGTAGATGTTCGTGAAGAATTCTTCAAGTTACTGCGAAACGACGAACATCTACGTAAGCCCTGAAGATGTCCCTTGAAACAGTGGACGAAAACGTCGGCAATTATGCCTAACTCGACGAGGTTCCAACCCGGAAACCGAGATCTACTTCTAGAGATCTACTTAAGAATTCTTCAAGCTACTGCGAAACGACGAACATCTACGTACAGCCCTGAAGATGTCCCTTGAAACAGTGGACGAAAACGTTGGCAATTATGCCTAACTTGACGCAGTTCCAACCCGGAAACCGAGATCTACTTCTTTTATAATTTACGCAAATATTTATGGCGGCAAATTCTATTATATTCTATAGAATAGTAACATTAAATTGTAGCTCTGCTCTCGTTGAATGTAATATGTTATCAGCTAAATATAGGTATTTTGGCTTGTGTCACTTTTCTTGCAGGGGTGCGATATTTAATGCAAGACGTCCAATCATTAGCGACCGACTTTAATGTACGCATTTTGCTTTTCAATTCTAAAGTCATCTCTTCTCTTAATGTGTGATTATCTTGAATGACTTAATAGTATTTTAACGGTAACTCAATATATTTAAGCGACTTGATTTTATTAACTTGGAAATCCAGAAATATCCTGATTTGTTTCCAATAAACTCTTCAATATAAAATCGGATTTTCCAATTTTTAGATCGCATTTCCACCCACTTTATCTCGTAACGAAATATTCTTACACAAGTAATATTGATTATGTCGAATGAATATTCCATTGCCCTAAATAAGAGGAACGGTACGAAGTAAAATATTAAAGCCCATCAAATTGGAAGCAAAACTCGTTCTGAAGTTTTACAGAGCTTACTCCGTTTGCCTAATGGACCGTATATCAATATAATGCGGACTCCATGCAATAATAATCGTACTGCCGCTAACGTTAACTGATGAAAATTACTGCGATCATTTTTCGACAATCCGGTCGACAAAGTTTCAACTTTTAACAAATACCGAATCGCGAATTAGATAGTCAAGTAAATGGTTTCTTGAAATCGTCCAATTATTTGGTTTTATAATTAATTTCTTCTTATAATGGTTTAATAAGATTTGTAAATCTTAACCTTTTCATGGTATAAAATTAATAATTATAATAACAAAAAAAATTAATGTAATATTTATTTCCTATCTTTTATTGAAATATACTAGATTCGCCCACAAGTTTATATTATTTTATTAATATTATTATTATTATTATTATTTTAAAATTTCACGGACTATACCACATGTATTGGATGGTAATTAGTAGATAAGCTATGCCGGTTCGAGAGCAAAATCCCTTTCAAGGTTATTTGAGCTGTGACATCACAGGTGAGTAACGCGACTAACTTCACGTTGATTACACTGGCCTACACGATTTTTGCTGACTTCTAAGCGAGACTTGTTTTTTACTAATTCGGATGTGCTGAATCTGAAAATCAATATTAGTTTGCGCATATCACGTCAAAATTAAATTGTATATTGTACTATTGAAAAATGTGACCTATTGTTTTTGAAGAATCACTCGGCCAAGTAGTTACTTACATAAGACCTGCTACGATATAAATAAAGTATAAAATTTAATAATTCATTTATTTATTTCAATACAATATTAGTCACAAGTATAGTGCAAGTATTTAGACATTAATCATTAAAAAATTGCAAGAGTATTTGTAAATAAAAACAAAATCAGGGAATAAATTTTCATTTGTAGCACTTTCCACTGAGCATTTTAGTTTGGGGGTCCCTTTACACACTCCAACAGCAGACGGCCTGTGCTTTAAAAAAAGTGGAAGGGTTTTTAGCAAATGTTATATTCGGAGGATCATCAGTAAGCTAGCGTTTTTCAAGACGAGCATACCTCGTTTGTAAGATTATCTTTATTATGTTAGGAGTCATAGAATTTTTTCAGCGAATCTTAAAAGTCTGTATGAACTTTCTATAACTATTAATGATGCCCTTGATTGGGAAAATTGTAAAAAATATAGAAAAGTCTACCAGAAGGTCCTAGATAATTCAAAGCGCCTTCATAATTGTCGTGTTTTTATGTCTTCAAATAATAGGTCCAAAACCGCATGGCAAACCATAAATGGCAATGTTAGCAGGGCTGGATCTACACGGAAAATAACAGAAATGAATTATAACAACGAACTTATTTGAGATTCAGCTGCAATACCTGACGTATTCGGAGAGTACTACAGTGGTATCTACAGTACGTTCTCAAATAGTAATAAATTTCCGAAGAATGTTAGTGATTCATTTAAGAAACATAATAACTATCCCCCATGTACATTGACCCGGTTACTGAGTATTGTACGTATAACACTATTTTGGGATTGAAGATATCCGCATCGGCTGGAGTTCTTGGAATTTGTTCGGATATACTTAAAGAATGTGTACTTTTCATAGCAGCACCTTTAACCCTACTCATGAACAATTCGATCGATGCCTGTATATTTCCGAATATACTTAAAACTGCAAAGGTGGCACTACCTATAAGACTGTAGAGAAAACAATGCTAACGAATTACAGGCCTATTTCTTTGCTATCTACAATCTCAAAAATTTTTGAAATAATAATGGCACAAAAGATTGTGAATTTCTGCTCAACGTATGACTGAGCAGCATGGTTTTCAAAAGAATAGATCAAGCGCGACAGCTGTTTTAAGTTTCACTAACGAATTATATTGGCACTTTGATCACCACAATCGTTAGGTGGGTGTTTTCATGGGATCGAGTAAGGCTTTTGATTTGGTAGATCACGAGCTTCTGTTGAGAAAATTGGACTCGCATAGCAGTCGTGGAGCCGCTAACAAATGGATTCGATCATACCTCACAGACAGAGACCAGGTCATTGATGTAAATGGAAAACTATCAAAAACCTACAATATTAGATCTGGTGTGGCTCAGGGCTCTGTCCTTGGCCCACTTCTTTTTGTGATCTTCGTAAATGACCTGCCGAATATAGTATCAAACGGTTCAATTACCATGTTCGCTGATGACAATACTTATTTGTGTGGATCGAGTCACGTGAACGAGACAAGAACTCTGACACAACGGATTCTGGATATTTTTAGAAACTGGTTCCAAGAAAACTAGGACAAAACAGTGTTCATAAGCTTTTCGGCAAAACCCTCAGCAAGTGATACATCTTTGCTGTTAAGAGTTGAAAATAAATCTATACAACAAGTGCATTGTACTAAGTTTCCTAGCATGTACGTGGATAGTGGCTTGACGTGGTATCGACATACGGATGGATTGTGTAAGAAATTGGCAAGTATATGTTACGATTTATTCAGACTATGTTTTTTTTTGTGCAAAAAGAAATATTATTAACCTACTATTACTCCGGCTTTGAATCAAGATTACGTTATGAATTAGTCTTTTGGGGTTCTTCATCCAGTATGCAACGAGATTTTAAAATGAGCTATACGTAATATAATAGGGTCGAAGTTATCTGAATCCTGTAGACCGTGGTTTCGAACTCTTTAATAATATTTTATATTATTAAAAATACCTTTATATTAATAATTTATAATTGATTTTAAAAATTAAAAAAGGAATACTTTAAAATATCGAAGATAAGTAATAAGGGAGTCGAATGGAAATCTTAATCAATAAGAAACAGTATATTTGATTTCAGCCAATAAAGTACAAGCAAATATAAAAATCAACCCTTCCTAGGTTATTACCGAGTATTGTCTGCATACGTGTATTACGCAACTGACACTTTTATTTACATCACCATTATAGTGTGAGATTATTACAACTGTGCATATACATTTTGACGGGCACCTTTCTACAATATTTTCCAACTCGGAATATCGGAATATAAACTGGGATTCGCAGATATCGACTCCAAAGAAAATACCAATTTTTTTCATTAGTAAATTGTTTATACTCGGTAAATTTTAATATAGCTATGTGCGTCGTATTACAAAGAAAAATCTCGTTAAAAAACATTCACGAAAAATGTCATAATCATTTGCTCGTTTAATAAAGACGAATCAAATTTTCAAAGTAGCGACGAGATGAAAAGAATCTCGAAACAAAACAATTAGATTTATCATTCAACACAGCTTCGAAATTACGTAAACGCCAAATACTTAGGAATCGTTCACACATGCCGTCCTTATCTATCGTCGAAGGGCTTGCTGAAATTTCAGATAAACGAAAATCCCCTAATCACTCAATATTAGTTTTGTTATATCATTGCTATCTGTTTACCGCTTAATTTAAGTTCTAAAATTCGATATGATAATTTTCTAGTAATACAATAGCATATACTAATATGCATAATAACCATTTCCAAACTGTAAATTTGTATATATTTGTTGTCCAAAATTATTACCAATAACGACATTTTATATTTTCTAAAAATTAATGAGAAATCGTACTCATGAAATCCCCTATACAAAATAATACAAATCTGTATAAAAACAAATTTGTATCTGTATATGCATGGACACACAGTACGTATTTACCAGCGTTTGCTTCAACTATCAGACGCATGCGTTTCTGTGTAACCACTTTGTCAATGATAGGTTTACGAAGACAAACGACTGTAGGTACACTTGCGGTCATGTAGCAAGTTTTGTCCTATCCGAAGACATCAGATAACCTCATGCCATCTGACGGACAAAACCGACCACGCCGGTGCAAAGTGTTTCTTCTCGAATAGCTAAGCTATTACAGGAAAAGAAAAAAATACGCATATTACTGTGAGTCCATTAACTCGTCGCCAGGTGGCGTAGTATAGCAAAAACAAATTGCATGTCGATGCGACAATTCACATCAAGCTTTGATTCAAAATAATACAAATCTGTATAAAAACAAATTTGTATCTGTATATGCATGGACACACAGTACGTATTTACCAGCGTTTGCTTCAACTATCAGACGCATGCGTTTCTGTGTAACCACTTTGTCAATGATAGGTTTACGAAGACAAACTGTAGGTACACTTGCGGTCATGTAGCAAGTTTTGTCCTATCCGAAGACATCAGATAACCTCATGCCCGCAAGTATACCTACAGTCGTTTGTCTTCGTAAACCTATCATTGACAAAGTGGTTACACAGAAACGCATGCGTCTGATAGTTGAAGCAAACGCTGGTAAATACGTACTGTGTGTCCATGCATATACAGATACAAATTTGTTTTTATACAGATTTGTATTATTTTGTATCAAAGCTTGATGTGAATTGTCGCATCGACATGCAATTTGTTTTTGCTAAATCTCCTATAATATATAGCATGTGCTTTATTCTATAATTGGATTGTAAAATCAGTTGGCCTAATAAATATTATTTATTATTATTATATTGCTATTTCTTTTTCAATTGCTTTATCTAAGTTCCAAACATAATTTGTCTTAAAATTTTTGAAGTGAACAAAATTTCCAATGGTTGATAAATTATGACATAATAAAATACTAGGTTGAAAACTAGTAGTTTAAAAGTATTATCAAACTTTGCACATCCACAATAACACAAATGAGTGATGAAAATTAGAGAAGAAATAACCACCGATATTAAGTGGACGAATTTGGTATTAGCAAATGTAAAACACTGCACGTTGAAAATGGAAAACGAAAACAGCCTTGCTACAAAAGAAACATTAAATCATTCCTAAATAAACTTTATAGAAGAAACAAACACTTAAAAATTTTATATACCGTCTGTAAACGCGGTGAGTACACTAGATAAGAGAGAAGGGAGGTACCGTACCAGCCGCCAGGCGTGTCTGTGCCCAGTCTTATCATATACGTCTACGATGGATACGATAGAAATACGAGTACATACGCAATACGTACGTGTATACCACACCTACTTCTGACCTATCCCTATTGCTTATCCAATCATATGCTACACTATATATTGAATAAACATATCCGGGAAATAAAGTTGGTGGGGACGCGTCTTGCGCAGTAGTGTGGTTAATTTACCACGTTTCCAGACGGTATAAACTCTGTTACAAATGATACATACACATTCTATATCTGTATACTTGTTCCGAAGGGCGAGCCGTTAAACGTTACTTCATTAGCCAGACTGATGATAGAAACACGTGCCTTTGGCTGAAGTAAACCTTCGTAAAATACGAGTTATTTTTCCATGTGTAGAGATGCGTGTATGCATATAAAGTGCCTTCGAAATTTTCCTCATTAGCGACAGCCATTCTTTTTGATAATGGTTGGTAACAGTGCACGTAATCTGTTACAAACGTATAATTTTGAATGATCGTGGCTGCCTCTAATGAGGGATGTTTTTGAAGGCACGTTATGTGTCATTTGTGCTTAATGCGACTTACGCATTGATATACTAAATTTCTTTGGTAAATGGAAACTCTGCATGTATTCCGCAACCACTATACACAAGATGAACATCTTGTGTATAGGGCAGAGGATCCCTAAGAGTGCGCGAGGCACAACTGGGAACACGAGCCGACATATCGGTTTGGAATATTCTAGAATGAACATTTCGAAACGGCTTTGAAGCTAATGAAGCTTTCTGGAACATCTAGGCGAGTTCATTCCCGTATTTTATAGAACTTTCTAAAAAGAAATTGAAGACCTTCTGTTCCACCAAAGCATCATTGGAAACGCAAACGCTCAAGACTTATTTGAGATTCTTGACAAATGATTTGGATTGAAAAGTGCATCGATACATTTACTGATGATGGAGGATTGCAGGCGCTTATTAGCTGCAACACACGGCATGCTATGTGAATCCATTGCATTATCCATAAGGAAGCACTTGCATTAAAATCGATGAGCTCTAAATTTACTTTGGTATTAGAACGTGTCGTAGACGAAGTGAACTACATGAAAACTAGGCCACTAAAAGTCAAATTTTTCTAAATTCTATGCATGGACATAAGAGCTGAACACAGGTCCCTGCTATACTACTGCAGTTCACAATAGATTTCACGTGGCCACGTCTTATCCCATGCATTCAAACTACGTCAAGAAACCCACACTTTCCTAGGGAAAGGTCATGAAAACTGAAGGTACTTTGTCAAATCCGTCTTTTTGCTAAAACTAGCGTATTTGTGCGATATATTTGAGAAGCTGAATGCCTTCAATCTTCTTCTGCAAGGCAATAACATGCACATTTTCAAACTTTTGGAGAGGATTGCGGCGTTTAGGAAAAAACAGCCGTTTTGGATAGGAAAAGTCCATGAAGATGGCGGTCACCATTGTTTCCCTGAATTACATAAATACGTGGCCTCTAATAAAGTAGTTGTTTCACAAGAATTGCTGTTCCTTTTCAAGGAAACCCTCTCAAAGCTCACTGGCTGATTTGCTTCGATGAAGACGATGTTGACAAATTTGCGTGGATCCAAGATCTTTTCCGAATTTGATGTTAATAAACAAACGCAAAGTCCAAAAAATAAGATTTTATATAGATATGTATATAACATTAACATATGGCAGCAAAACATATGTTCTACTTGTTTGAAATACAAAATTTAACCTGTGTAAATTGCAATCAGATTGCAACGCTATCTGCTCCTGTCTTATTTGAATTGAGCTATAGGTTTACATTTACATAATTCTTGTTTTTCTTTAATTGTTTAAGAACATTAGTGTTATTTACTTTTTGTTTAATATTTTATGTAATATTCTTTATTTGGGTTCGGCTGATTGAAAGAAATTATTATTAAAATACGTATATAATTCCGAACTAAATGGCAGGAATAAAATTAGTCTTTTCAATATGCCTTTATTAATAACATTGTTTTACCTAGTTTTTTGTAGTACTATTTGTCATTTAACAATTCGAATATTTAAGAAAAGAAGACAAGAATTCTTTTAATACTTAAATTGTATCGCAGAGCTACAAAGACGAACGATGTAAAAAGCTCAATAAAATTTTTCTTGCATTACAATGTATTCGAGAAAAGACAATTGGCAAGGCCTCTACACACAAACAGCGCATTATCATGAATACAATTCGGGATCCAGGGTTCGAATTACTGTTCCTCAGATTTAGCCCTTCCAGATTATTATCTGTTTCCTCGATTGAAAAAAACGTTAAAAAGACTTCATTTTTTGTGTAACGAAGAGGTATTAGAAGCTGTGGAGTGCTGGTTTGCAGACCAAGAAGAATCTTTTTTTAGAAGGGTTAAAGGCGTTGCAGGATCGCTGTATTAAGTGTATTAATTTAAGACGAGACTATATTGAATAATACAATATTCTAAGTTCCAACTTTAAACAGTTTCAATATTAGGCTAAGAATATATCAATATTCCCTCGTATATATAAATCCACCCTCCTAGTATTCAAACAATAATTCGAGACCAGGGCTATTAGCATAGGACATAGAAATACGAGCAGATATTAATTACATTAAAACTAATTACTTTATAACAAATGAAAATACTCAAAACAATGAAAGATAAAAGAATAAATAAGAAAGAAGAAATTGCTACTAATACGTCAACGAGATTATGACAAAAAGCGTATGCAAAACTACATCAACGCGACTAAAAGGGTACAAACAGTTGGAAGATAACAGAATCATAAAAAGATTAATTGCGATCACAGTAAATACGTACTTATCCTAGCGGAAAATCATTTTCCCGTGAATGCGTGAATTAGTCGAATCCATCTATTGAATGATAAATTATTCGCTCTAAAATTACTACACTATTCGAACAAACGAAGAATCGATACTCAACGTACACACTTTCAAACATTTTGTCAATTATTTTACCTTGCAAAGTGAACAAACTTATTATTATAAGAAAATAATTTTTTTTCGTTGATTTACACTGCTCAAAAAAATTAGGGAACACTTTTTTCAAAACCTGTAACTTTTTAAATAATAGTTCAAAGCAAACCAAATTTGGTATTCTTTAACGGCATATATTTAACTAAATAAAATTCAAAAACAATTTTACAACTCTAAGTTACTTCTAAGTTACACTTAAAAACGTAAATTAATAACGCAAATCAAAATGGAAAAAGTTTCAAGTATGCCTTGAATTGACGTATGAAAGCCTACCGACAGATGAATTCAGTTGTCAATATTCGTTGATTAGAAGTAAAATGAGGCATCTTAGTGAATTACAAGATGCTCGTGCTGTCGCCCTTATTCATCTCTATTCGACATGTTAGCAGGGACCTTAGAGTTTCCCCTTCAGTTATTCAGCGTTTATGGAATGAGTTTCGGGTGACTGGCCAATATGTCAGAAGAGCTGGACAAAGTCGAAATCGAAAAACTACTCAAAACCAAAACGATATCTTGTCCTTTCCTCTCTAGGTAAGCATATTGCCACAGCAAGAGACCTCCTAAACGACCTAAGACGAGCACATGGAATAGAAATATCTGATCAAACTGTTAGAAACAGATTAAAGGAAGCGGATTTGAAACCAAGAAAACCTGTCCGCGCACCACGCCTGACGCAGCATCACAAAGCAGCGCGAATGAGGTTTGCTCTGGATCACAGAAATTAGCAACTTCGTCACTGGACGCCTATACTGTTTACAGACGAGTCCAGATTTCGTTTAACTCGTTGCGACGGTAGAATGTGTGTATATAGATGTCCTGGTGAACGCTACTCAGCCACTACTATACAGGAAGTGGATAGATTTGGTTTTGGATCTGTGATGGTTTGGGCTGGAATCGGTGTAGACAACAGATCTGATCTTGTTGTGGTTCCTAATAGACTAAATGCAATGAATTACGTCGAAAATGTCTTGGAAGACCATGTGGTGCCTGCTGCATATGGCGTCGGTCCCAATTTCATCCTAATGCAGGATAATGCAAAGCCACATACGGCCGGCATCATGAGAAACTTTTGACAAGAACGTGTAATTTAGGTCATGGAATGGCCGGTGTTAAGTCCTGACCTGAATCCTAACACGTGTGGGATCAGCTTGACCGACGTGTTCGCAAGCTCCCTAATCCACCACTAACCATACAGGAACTGAAACAAGCCCTGATTAAGGAATGGGAAAGCATACCCCAAGAATCTCTTCGCAGACTAGTACGAAGCATTCCACGCAGGTGTGAGGTAGTGATTCGTGCTTGTGGAGGGCATACACGTCCTCATTTTGTTTTGCGTTATTAATTTACATTGTTAAGTGTACCTTAGAAGTAACTAAGAGTTGTAACATTGTTTTATAATTTTCTTTAGTTAAATATATGCCGTTGAAGTATACCAAATTTGATTTTCCTAGACCTTTATTTAAAAAGTTACAGGTTATAAAAAAAGTGTTCCCCTAATTTTTTTGAGCAGTGTATTTTCGGCAGGCACACAATTTTTTCTCTCAGTAATGGATTTATGTATAAACTCGCAGTTTTTATTGAACTCAAAGTTTAGTAACTTCCTAAAAGAAAAACCTGAATTAATCAAGAATATATTCTCCTCCATTAGTCTCCCAACAATCTGGAAATATTTCGACTTTACCTCTGAAGAAATCCTATGGTTTTAAAGTCATCAAGCTAACTTTGAATCGAAAGAACAAGTTTTCGTTTTGATTTCTAAATGCTTATTAACTTGTGGATTATTTCATTAAAATAAACGTTAAGTTTATCTTAAGAGAACTATTGATGTACATGCCCTGCCAAGAAGTACAAAAATATCTATTTTATATTCGATGTTAATGATCTAAAAACAGAGGCATAATTCTGAATAATCATTATAACGATGACGAAGCCATAAATTTAACTCTGAATATCGTAATTATAATTCTGTACACACCTAACAAGCATAAACCTCCTCGATAATAATTTTTCGTCTGCCTACTCTCCGATATTTTATGGTTTGTTTGTTGACTTTAATAAAGAAATTTCAGTACTGCTGGTAGATAACAAATTCTTTTAATTTCTTTCCTTCAATATAAAACAATATACATAGATTAATTAACTAGTTGTCTGAACGGGCTGATACTTATTGAAACTCCATTTATATATATATATATATATATATCCTGTCATTCATATTTTGTATTCTCTTGATAAAGGCGTACACAGCCGAAACATGTAGAGTTTTTTAAACACATATATTTTGAAGTAATATACAGACCTTTAATCGCCTACTGATTAGGTTTACCATATATATATATATATATATATATATGTTACTCTTGATGTTCTCGCGGACGTATGATGAAGGTGTAGTTTCTCGGGTTCTTGGCCGCGTGTGAGTTTTGTCCTGAAAAGGACTATTTACTCTACGTTTCAACGAGATCGCACTCGTCATCTTCAGGAGCTCCTGAAGATGACGAGTACGATCTCGTTGAAGCGTAGAGTAAATAGTCCTTTTCAGGACAAAACTCACACGCGGCCAAGAACCCGAGAAGCTACACCTTCATATATATATATATATATATATATATATATATATATACATATATATATATATATATATATGTGTGTGTGTGTGTGTGTGTGTGTTTAGATAATTTCTTAGCCGTTTATTAAATATAACAATTGATAAATTATTGGAGTTTTTCGGCTTTTATATGAAATATTTACAAATATCAAATTAGAATGTATGTAATTGCAGAGTAAGTGGGGATGTAAACATTGCTGTCTACAAATTACAAAGCAAATCATACGAAATTTTTTTATTTGAAAAATATGGTCTACGTTGGGACTCGAACCCAAGTCTACAGCTTGTCGGGCTGTCGCTTTTACCACTAAGCCACAATAGACCCAGGTTCAAGCTATTTAGAAATGCATTATAAAGTAACAGTGTTAATGAATCAGATGTCAGTTATTGAATGTAGATGTCAAGTTGAAAGCAGAAGTCAGTTTTGAAAGCTCATGTCAGTTTTGATAGCAGATGTCAGTTAGTGAAAGCAAATGTCAGTTAATGAAAGCAGATGTCTGATTTGAAAGCAGGTGTCAGTTATGAAATCAAACGTCAGATTCAGCTCCCTTAAATTGTGCGTTACGACTACCGATTTCGACAACTTACCGACCACCTTCATTACGCCAGAACTGTGCCTGTGTGGGGTAGGTAACATATATTGGACCGACGACCGAGAATGCCATGGTAAGCGATTAATATTATCCAGAAACTCCATAGCAACACTTGCGGTATGTGACCGCGTTTCCCGCACAGTTTCAACTTTAACAACAACAACCGACGTCGATGAACGACCTTGAAGAAATTACTCCCTTAAAATGGTGTGTCCACGCTGAAGAACTGTAAACCAACTGTAAACATTACTCTTGGATGATACTTCATCTCCAAAAATCAAATAAAGTTGTTCTGTGCATTACTTCGGTGTTAAACCGCAAATGTTACATTTTCACATAAAGCTACTTTCTGCTATATGTTATTTAACAAAAACTTAAGTACGAACTGTCAATTAAATTATTGGTTAGAAATGTAAAATTTTACAAATATAACAGTTGAAAAATACGGCCGCCAATTAAACTACTAGATTCCAGATTTTATCGAAGCTAGATCCGCTGCTATATTTTTTGTAAAGTGTCTAAAAACAATAGTCCCAACATATGATTTGAGTGGTCTGTCTCCACAATTGTTACTTCCCCACAATTATATAACGATAATTCGAATGAATTCCTATATTTACTGATGACAGTATTTGCTCACTAGATATTCTAGATATATATTCTGATAAGGGAGTATCATAACTATAGAGACAATAAAGACAACAACTTCATTTCTGTATTTACTCTTTGTTGGCAATAAATTCCCAACGATATTTTAGAAATGCGATGTTAAATATATAACAAAATAATTTGAAACATATTTGACTAGGTAAAACCTCACCAATTTTGTACAACACAAAAGTATTTTTAATAATATAAAATATGTGTGTGAAGGGTGTGAATAACACATTACAAATTCATATATTTGTGAAGGTATCTTCTTCAGAGACGTAGATACGTATCTCACCTTTCTACAGAATCATCGATACACCCCTGCTGGAGAAGATACATTCACAACATAACAACTTCGCTATCTTATAGAGATTATTAAGACACAGCGTAGAATAACCTTCAATGCTGCACATTAACAAAACGCCGAAACATCTAGCACTGTCTACATAACTATTGTAGAACTAAGCAAAGTGTTTCCAAGAACTTTTATTGAGTTCTTCAGACCCGATTTTTTTAATATTTTATATTTTTTAAATACCGAAATCAAACGTCAGATTAGAAAGCAAATGCCTATTTTGAAAGTAGATGTGAGTTATTGAAGGCAGATGTCAGTATTTTGAGAGCAGATGTCAGATTTGAATGTTGGAAATGCTAATTTTTACTCCATAGCTATATGAGTGTTTAGATAATTCCTTAGCCGTTTATTAAATATAACAATTTCATACGGTAAATAATAAAGAATTAAAACACTTGGCTTGTTTCACTATGAGATTTATTTAAATTCTCTAACATCTGTTTCGGCTGTTATGCCATTCTCAAAGAGATCTATAAATCTAACTTAAAGAGTATCGCACTTGTTCTTATATGTTGTCTGTTCTTGTGTGTAGTGGGGGTGGTACTATGTTGTGTATTACGGTGTCTATAAAGGGTGTGTTGGCATATTCTATCTGTGTGTTGGTGATTGATAGATTTTGTTTTTTCGCTAGTTTTATTTCTAATATTTCTAGTAGGTCCAATCTCTTGCTTTTTGTGATATTGTGTATTAAGTCGCAGTTATCTATATCGGGGAAGTGGTTGAGTTCTATACAGTGTTCGGCAAAGCCTGTGTTTTTCTCACTATATAAAATTGACTTTTTGTGTTCTTTAACTCTGTTTTTAATGGCTCGTCCACTTTGGCCGATATAGATAGCCTCACAGTCTTTACATTTTAATTTATAAACACCTGATTGGTCCATTTTATCTCTTTTATCTTTGTTGTTGCTAATCATTGTTCCCAAATTTGTTTTATTTACCCAGCTTATTTTGATATCTAATCCTTTTACTATTCTGTTTATTTTATTAGTGAGTTGGGGTATGTATGTAATTTTGTGCCATCTTTGTATATTTTCTGTTATTAAAATTACATACATACCCCAACTCACTAATAAAATAAACAGAACAGTAAAAGGATTAGATATCAAAATAAGCTGGGTAAATAAAACAAATTTGGGAACAATGATTAGCAACAACAAAGACAAAAGAGATAAAATGGACCAATCAGGTGTTTATAAATTAAAATGTAAAGACTGTGAGGCTATCTATATCGGCCAAAGTGGACGAGCCATTAAAAACAGAGTTAAAGAACACAAAAAGTCAATTTTATATAGTGAGAAAAACACAGGCTTTGCCGAACACTGTATAGAACTCAACCACTTCCCCGATATAGATAACTGTGACCTTGGTGAAGGTCTGTTTTACTTCAAAGTATATATATTTAAAAAAAAACCTACATGTTTCGGCAATGATGCCTTTATCAAGTATATAAAATATAAATGACAGAATATTTATTGAGTTGCTCAGTAATGAGCAACTCAGTTATTTGACATTTGTATTCTGTCATTTATATTTTATATCCTTGATAAAGGCATCATTTCCGAAACATGTAGGGTTTTTTTAAATATATATACTTTGAAGTAAAACAGACCTTTAATCGCCAACTGATTGAATTTACCATATCATACCAAGGTCACGAAAACATTATATATATATATATATATATATATATATATATATATATAGACCATAAAGTATTATCGAACGTACTGTATAAGTAAAAATTTCATTAACGGGTGAGCGGTCTGTCAAGTAAAAATAAAACTCCTTTATTCCACTATATATTTCATAACGCATTGGTTACTTCATCAGGAGTGTCTACATGCTTAACAAAACCACAATATATTAAACAATATAACACTAACTAAATACTTACAATTCAGAGTTAAAATTTAGCAAATAACGGCACTAAACATGTTAAAATTCGTCAACTTTAAAACATCACATGAATATGTTGTTAGTTTGTCGTTAACCTCTTAAAAACAAATATAAATAAATGTTAAAATATAAAACTAAACTTACAAAACACACACCAAAAAACTGATGTCATAAAAAAATTGAAACCAACAACAACTAAATCAAATGATACAAGGACTGGTTAATAAAACTTGGCAGGTAAAATTAACCGCCAACACCGAGTATATTGCAGTAGATTATACTTAGTCCATTAGTATCCGACTTATAATTTACGCTATTAGTGTCTCCGTTGATATGTACCATTTCCAAAAAGCATCTTTTTTGTAATTATTTTCAGCGTCCACAATTCTGACATCTCCGAAATTAAATGTATGGCCGAGATCAAGTGCATGATCCACCAGAGCACAAGATCTCTTACCAATACGGACATCACTTCTGTGTTATGTGATACGCTGTTTTAGCCATTGTGACGTTTGGCCTATGTACACGCCACGACAATCCGAACAAGGTATCCTGTAGATGACATTACTATTTAAAAGCAAAGGTGTTACATCTTTGGTCTTATTATACAATTTTTTCACAGTAAATGTGTTGTATTTAGCTATTTTAATGTTCCTACATTGTTTGAAGTGTGATATAATTAAGTGAGTAAGACCACCAATATACGGAATTTTTCTGTAGATCACACTATCCGCAGGGACGTCTTCAGTAGGGCCGTCGTAAAAGTTGGAGCTGTATATCAATTTATTTAGTATATGCCTGGGATAACCATTGTTAACGAAGATGCTAAAAAGCTCTCTAAGATTATCTTTTAAGAAGGTAGTGTGACTTATGTGTGATACTCTATTTTTCATAGCTATGACAGTGTTATATTTTTGATTGGGAGGATGATGGGAATAGTAATTGATGAAACGACCAGACGAAGTCGACTTTCCGTACCAATTCAAAATAGTCGAGTTGTTCTCATCCCGAATCACTAAAACGTCCAAGAAGGGTACACTGTTATTGTCTTCTTTTTCCACAGTAAATTGTAAATTTTTACTATAGCTGTTTAATATTTGTAGCGTCACATCTATTTTATCATGTGGTACAGAGCAAACAATGTCATCAACATACTTGTACAAAAACGGTATCTGAAATGGTAACTTAACCATCACACTCTCCAACAACTGATCCATCACTATTTGGGCTAAAATGGGACTAATGGGCGATCCCATAGGTGTTCCAAATATCTGACTGTAGAATTTTTCGTTGAACGAAAAATATGTATTATTGAAAATAAAAGTAATTAGTAACAAAAAATTTGATTTCGATAAGTCTGTGTATGGATCGATTAAGTGCCACTTACTCGCTATGACATCTGTTATTAGTTGTAATGGTATGTTTGTAAACAGTGATATGACATCCAACGAAATCAGCACATAATTATCGGGGAGTGTGACACCCTGCATCTGATTGACAAACGAAAACGTGTCCTTTACATTGGATGTATTGCCTGTCTCAAAAGCGTTGGTTAAAATTTTGCTGAGGTACTTGGAAAGGTTGTATGTTATCGAGTTGATAGAACTAATGATTGGTCGGACTGGTATATTAGGTTTATGAATTTTTTGCAGTGAGTAAAGTTTCGGATGAGTGGCGTTGTAGATTGTTAAAACTTTTACTATATCATTCGGTAATTGTCCACTAGAATGAATCTTTTTGATCAATTCATTGTATGTTTTTTGTATGCTCACCGTAGGATCCTTCTGTAACGGTTTGTAAGTAGACTAGGTGGCTATGGATAGGACAGAACATGTAAGTAAAACAGAGAATTTGTTGAAAGACAATTCTACATACAAACCGTTACAGAAAGATCCTACGGTGAGCATACAAAAAACATACAATGAATTGATCAAAAAGATTCATTCTAGTGGACAGTTACCGAATGATATAATATAAGTTTTAACAATCTACAACGCCACTCATCCGAAACTTTACTCACTGCCAAAAATTCATAAACCTAATATACCAGTCCGACCAATCATTAGTTCTACCAACTCGATAACATACAACCTTTCCAAGTACCTCAGCAAAATTTTAACCAACGCTTTTGAGACAGGCAATACATCCAATGTAAAGGACACGTTTTCGTTTATCAATCAGATGCAGGGTGGTCACACTCCCCGATAATTATGTGCTGATTTCGTTGGATGTCATATCACTGTTTACAAACATACCATTACAACAAATAACAGATGCCATAGCGAGTAAGTGGAACTTAATCGATCCATACACAGACTTATCGAAATAAAATTTTTTGTTACTAATTACTTTTATTTTCAATAATACATATTTTTCGTTCAACGAAAAATTCTACAGTCAGATATTTGGAACACCTATGGGATCGCCCATTAGTCCCATTTTAGCCCAAATAGTGATGGATCACTTGTTGGAGAGTGTGATGGTTAAGTTACCATTTCAGATACTGTTTTTGTACAAGTATGTTGATGACATTGTTTGCTCTGTACCACATGATAAAATAGATGTGACGCTACAAATATTCAACAGCTATAGTAAAAATTTACAATTTACTGTGGAAAAAGAAGACAATAACAGTGTACCCTTCTTGGACGTTTTAGTGATTCGGGATGAGAACAACTCGATCATTTTGAATTGGTACAGAAAGACGACTTCGTCTGGTCGTTTCATCAATTACTATTCCCATCATCCTCTCAATCAAAAATATAACACTGTCATAGCTATGAAAAATAGAGTATCACACATAAGTCACACTACCTTCTTAAAAGATAATCTTAGAGAGCTTTTTAGCATCTTCGTTAACAATGGTTATCCTAGGCATATACTAAATAAATTGATATACAGCTCCAACTTTTACGACGGCCCTACTGAAGACGTCCCTGCGGATAGTGTGATCTATAGAAAAATTCCGTATATTGGTGGTCTTACTCACTTAATTATATCACCCTTCGAACAATTTAGAAACATTAAAATAGCTAAATACAACACATTTACTGTGAAAAAATTGTATAGTAAGACCAAAGATGTAACACCTTTGCTTTTAAATAGTAATGTCATCTACAGGATACCTTGTTCGGATTGTCGTGGCGTGTACATAGGCCAAACGTCACAATGGCTAAAACAGCGTATCACACAACACAGAAGTGATGTCCGTATTGGTAAGAGATCTTGTGCTCTGGTGGATCATGCACTTGATCTCGGCCATACATTTAATTTCGGAGATGTCAGAATTGTGGACGCTGAAAATAATTACAAAAAAGATGCTTTTTGGAAATGGTACATATCAACGGAGACACTAATAGTGTAAATTATAAGTCGGATACTAATGGACTAAGTATAATCTACTGCAATATACTCGGTGTTGGCGGTTAATTTTACCTGCCAAGTTTTATTAACCAGTCCTTGTATCATTTGAATTTAGTTGTTGTTGGTTTCAATTTTTTTATGACATCAGTTTTTTGGTGTGTGTTTTGTAAGTTTAGTTTTATATTTTAACATTTATTTATATTTGTTTTTAAGAGGTTAACGATAAACTAACAACATATTCATGTGATGTTTTAAAGTTGACGAATTTTAACATGTTTAGTGCCGTTATTTGCTAAATTTTAACTCTGAATTGTAAGTATTTATATAGTGTTATATTGTTTAATATATCGTGGTTTTGTTAAACGTGTAGACACTCCTGATGAAGTAACCAATGTGTTATGAAATATAGAGTGGAATAAAGGAGTTTTATTTTTACTTGACAGACCGCTCACCCGTTAATGAAATTTTTACTTATATATATATATATATATATATATATATATATATATATATATATATATAAAGATAATTATTTCGTGACCTTTGTATGTTATGGTAAATTCAATTTATTATATATATATATATATATATATATATATATATTTAAATAATAATTATATATAATAATTGCATTTACTGGTATAGATATATGGATGACATACTAGTCTGTTCTGAAGGTAGAGATAGACAATTAAAAGCTCTTCATTAACACTTTTTTGAAATGAAAAAAACTAAGTCGATTAATTTTCTAGATCTAACGATTTCAAACGTAACAGGAAAACACGAATTTTCAATATACCACAAACCAACACACACAGACACAACAATACACCTCCCAATTTGATTCAAATTATCAGCATACGAATCCATGATACACAAACTAATAAATGTACCTTTAAATAAGAACAACTTTGATATAAAACTCAATAGAATATACACCATAGCTAATGGATACTCAGTAAATTTAGTTAATAAAATTCTGCAACGTAAACTAAGAATTCAAACTCAGTCTTTAATTTACCCTAGAATAGCGAACAAGACGGAAAACAAATATAATTCAATCACATATATGGGACTACCATCTGTAAAAATAGGTAAACTAATTTAAAAAGTAAAAAATGAATTTATATCCTTTAAAACAAATAATTCAGTCGAGAAATATATTAGAAATGATGAAGACAAAACAGAAAAGAAGGCAAACTCAGGGGTTTATATGTTTACGTGTGAGTGCAATAAGGTCTATATTGGTACCTTTGAACAGAGAACTAAGGAGCATGAAAAAAGCTACAAAAACAAAAAGACGGCTTCAACTTTCGCAAACCATTGTTTAGATTCAAATCATAAATTTAATAGAGAATTCAAGATTCTGCTAATACAAAACAGGAAAAAACATGATCTGTTAGAAAATATAGAAATAAATAGATATAGGAAATTAGGTTTAACTCTAAATGAACAAACAGAATTCAATAACTCCCCTCTACTACTTATATAAAATATATAACACACTCCCAGTTAGAATAAACCCATACACTTCTGTAAAAGAAATATATGTAAAATCGTTCAGTTTATCATCACCTGATGAAGCCAAAGTTTGACGAAACAGTATTGTAGTGAACAATGAAAAACTTTGAAACTACTCTGGTTTATTTTATTAATTAATTAACTAGTTATGTAACATCGATCGAAATGCGTTTTTAAATATCGCAATTTTATAATTGAATCCCTTATTATTGAAATAATTAATTTTTTACTATAACAAAGTAATTTGAAACAACTTGAGTAGGTAAATCTTCACCAAATTTTGTATAAAATACAAATACCGTAGCACTGAATGTTCTTTTACGCTCTGTCTTAATAACTTTTGTACTATGGTAAGAGTCTTATTACTGTGATAGTATCTTTCCAGTGGTGAGCACTGGTGATTCTGGAGTAAGATGGAACACGTGTCTGCGTATCTGGAGAGATACTTTCACGCAAATATGGACTTGTATTGTGTTCTCCACACCCGATTTTTTATAATATTTAATATTTTAATTTTTTGCTACTTCATAGGGAAAGAACAAAACGTTTCAAACATCTTTGCAATAACATTGCAAAGATGTTTGCTTTTATGCTCTAATATCACCTAAAGCAGATAGCCGCGAGAACACTAAAAAGCATGCAAAGTTTATTGTAAAAATATCTTTGGTGGATATGATCCAACCAATAGAACAAGGTGTCATTGAGACATTAAAGGCCGTTCGCAAGCCGTTAAAGTTACAACAGGAAGAAACGTATTTAACGAAATTTTAGAAAAACTATAACACCAAAATCATTATCGAAAATATATACCATGAATTAACAGCAAGCAATATGGAAACATATCATACCACATAGTACAAATGATTTCATTGGTTTTGAAACTCAACTGATTTCGAAGAGTTAGATTCCGTCAAAATAATTGAGTGTATTGAATCGAACACGAACGAGTTGGATAATGAAACACTTATTAGCATAGATGAACAACAAGCTTATGTAGAACAGGAGGACAACTTAGACAAAGACGGGTGTGTTGAAATTATATCAGAATATATTATGGAAGTTGATCCAAATATCGAGCGTAGCCTTACAATTTGCCGAACCATAAACAATGCACTTCGTTACTACAAAGAAATTTATATACAAGAGAAAAACAATTTTTAGACAATAAAAAATGATTTTTTTATACAACACAATTATTTTTAAAAAAACATTTGGATATATTTACTGATAAAGGCATTTCTTTGAAACAATTACCAATTTTTGTAGATACATACTTAATTCCTCCAGTTTCAAACAGGCCGGGAAATCTGTGGAACGGATTATGAGGTATTGTATTTTATTCATTAAATTTTTAGTTTTGTTGAAACAAAATAAAATCTTAATTTATATTAATGTTTACTTGTCTTATACCTGGAATATCTTATGCATTTTTTGTACCCTAAATCTAAAATCAATCATATTATTTCTATTGTCTGTATATTAATAAGTATCATGAAAACCAACTAAAAACGAAACCCAAAAGTTTAACGACCTAAAATCTAATTTTCGTTAGAGAAATATTGAAGATAAAGATATCGATATTAATTCCCTAACAAAACATTTTATCTAATTTACGTGGAATATACTTTACAAAAGAAAGCTTTTAGTAAAATACAAGACAACTATATTTCCTCTTTTTTCTCAAAGTCGAAATTAAATTTACGGCTTTTGCTTCGTTTTCGGAATAATCGATGCGTTCAGAAATACCACCCTTATAATAACTTATCCAGTGAATGATTTCATATCGGTAAAGTAAAAGAAAGGTGTGTTTCGATGACGTCTCGATAGCTTTGTAATTTATAAGAATAGAAATAAAAAAAGGCAGTTTTAATCTTCATCTTTGTAATTTATGATAAATTTTCACATTATTGGAGCATAAAACGATTAATTTTCGCGTTGGAATTTTCATGCATAAAAAATATTGGTGTTATTACGAATTATGCTCATAAATATATCCAAAATATGCTTTTCATCTACAATTTATGCTTTTTTATGCAGTCACATGTTCGAATACACACATTCGAATATTGATATACTTCTATATTTTTTTCACTTGTAAATGTATTATTTATAATAGCTGCAATAAATATTCCCTGTATATATTTTTATTTTTATTAATTAATTATCTCAACTATGTTTATGTTCTTTCCCTTTTTATTGTTTAAGGGAATTTAGTATTGTTGGAAAATTTTCAATATTAAGTAGTTCATATAGTATTTCTTTGCAGTCACATGACCAAATTTAAGAATACCTTAAAATGACTAACATGTGTAGTATTACAGCGCGTATTTATGTCCGTTAGAAAGAGATAAAGTTTAATTTGCGGTTTGCACTTTGGGCAGTAGGAACTGCAAGGAAATACTTTGTCAATTGTATATTATTAATATCTATATGTCAATATTTATTCACTTTTTCCTGTTGTTGTTGTTTTTTTCTTTATTTCTCTTTTTTCACATGTTTGATAATATCCTGAAAATGGAATTGCAATATTCTGTTGGGTAAAATAAAAAAAAAACAATATTAACTTTATTTCGAGTACTAATTATTCGAATCTACTTACTGCACTAGATTCTTAATTAGCTTGAACGTACATTCTCTCAAGATCCTTATATCTTTAGAGCAGAAACTGAAGGCAATATATTGGCAAACTCCCATTAGTTAAAGTATCAAAACTTTAGTTTGAACACTACAGAACTTCTCTTAAATTTTTAGAAGAACATAGCTAACCAAAATGGAGAAAAGCAAAAATAAATAAAATTTACTCCTTATGGGGCTACGAAACTTGGAATTTAAATTAAAATGGTTTGAATCGTTTGACTCTGTGCACTTCATGTGTATTGTCTAGTAAGTTCACTCCAAGATTGTTTGCATAAATATCTAGCCTGTCCTGATATTTTTATCATTTCTTCCTCGATTGTAAGGATTTTTAGGTCTCGATGGATCATCTGATTTGAAATATACCATTCACGATTATTTGTAGGACTTTGGACTGGTATCTTTGAAGAATCCCTATGTTAGAATTACTAGCCGTACCCCACAGGTTGACTATCTAAAACCACATTGTTTTCAGTATGGCTTCGTAGAGTAGAATTTGTTTTTCACAGACAGCTGTGATGAGCCACCAATCAGTCAGTACATTTTCCTGAGTTTAGGTCAAGTTGCTTCGTTGGCTTTAATGCGCCATCTTTTTAGCCATTGCGAGTTTGCGCAGATGTGCTGGCAGGTAGCATGACATCATGGTCGGATTGATATGGGACGCTAATACAATCGCATATCATCGCATCATCTTGAGCCTAGTTAATGGTATGTCGGCTGTGTAAACCAGTTATAATACAGGTCCCAGCACGCTTCCTTGTGGGACTCCAGGGTCGATCTGGATTAACCTGATGTTTTACAAGAAAGTGTCTTTTCGAAAGATATGATTTTAGATTATCTTATATGTCAACAATTATTAATGTTAATGTGAATGTTAATTTACTATTTTTACTATTTTTTAATGTTTCTTGACATTTTCCATACATGTATGATGTAATACGGCATAAAGTTTATTATTATTATTACTATTATAGCAATTCATAGTAACCTTGTGATAATTTTCTTTTAATTTTATATAAAAGACCAACGTGCCACACCTTATCAAATGCCTGCAATATATCTAAGAACGCCGCTGGGGCAATACTGTTTAGCTTAAGATCTCTGTTGAGTTTATTTACAATTCTGTGTACCTGTTCGATTGCAGAATGCTGCTGTCGAACCCAAATTAGTGGCCGGGGATTACATTTTCATTTAGCAATATGAGTATTAATTTTCTTTAAGGATAATTTTTCGAAAACCTTCGAAAGCACAGGCAGAAGAGAAGCCTGATTGGTCGATAAGATTTTACTTCTCCTGGAGGCTTTCCCGGCTTTAATATAACTGTAAAACTAATTTAATTAATTAATTTGCCGTAAACTTTGTCTCATGTTCAACGATTGTTTCATTTTAGAAAATTAAAAAACGTAATCCTTACTTAATAATTACAAACTAACTCATAACCTAAGAATCAATGGCTAGAAAAAAACGAATCCTGTTTAAGTACTTGCATCTCCGCAAGGCTACGAAATAGCGATTTCAGTTTTTACTTTATAAGAAACAATGCACCGAAAATTGTTCCTGCTAAATTACAAACGAGTATTTTAAAAGACAAAGGAATGCTTAATTTTTTAATATCAACTACGGAAAATCAACTAGACGTTAAGGATATTCTTAAATAGACTACAATTCTACGTACATTTTGTATGCTAAACTCTACTTATAAACATGTTGTATAGGGCGCATACACTTTTTCTTGCAATGCGTTCCACGCTGAGTAATCTAAAGGATTACAGTCTCGAAAATTTGGCGGCCACTGGTTTGCTTGAATAAAATATGGCGTGTTTTCTGGTAAAAACTCTGCTCTGTGGGAGCATTATTCGGGTATGATCGACGTATTTCCGGTAGTAAATCGTCCCGCAAATGTCGTATGTAGCTATCTGCGTTTGTTTTTGTTAAGTAAGGATCAGTGAAAAATAGGTGACTCTTTCCGTTCCAGGATATGACGCATGACACCATGAGCTTTTGAGAGAACCGCGGCTTCCTGTGGTATAAACGTTCTGATTGAATAGCATTCTTTTTGGTTGTCGAATAAACCCTGTTATTTTGTCTACTTTGAGTTTACTTTTGAGTTACTTTGAGCGTAAAATCCTTTTCATCTTGAAAAATTAGACAGCGCATATCAGCATTCGAAATCTGCCTATACAGTCGCAGAGCTATTGATGATCCACGGTCTTTTGCACTAAGTGTAAGTGCTGGTGTTTGCAGCATTTTGCAGCATTTAATACCTATACGTTTTTTAATAACTTTTACAGACCTACGACTAATTTCTAGTCTGTCTGTTATTTTACGCTGAGATAAATGAGTTTCCGGTTGATTTTCCTGTGACAACGACAATTCTATTAGGATTTCTGAATTTTCATCAGTTGTAGCAGTTATAGGTCTTCCGCTGACAGGTTTTCTGTAAACAGATCCGGTTTGTACAAGCCGTCGAATAGCACGATTTATGCTGGAAGGTAGCCATCCCTTGCCTGGAAACTCTCTAAAAAGTACTTTAATTTGTACGAAATGTCACTATACCAATTGCAAAGTGACAACTAACTACAAATGTCACTCAGAACTTCATTTGTTTTAACAAAAGGTTCGTTCGATTTAAGTGGCGTATTAAATTATCAACGTGTAATCGTTATTTTTTAAGTTAACTTTAAACTTCTGTTATTCCATTATTGAAGGACATATACCTATGAAATTTTTCACGCATAATTCTCAGTCCTTTATCTGCAAGGGAAAAAATTACCTTGATATCTCTATGCGTTCGGATAATATAGCTATGGAAACAGGATTCGTTTTTTTCTAGCCATCCGGTATATTCTGTGTTAAATTTCTGACAAAGTTTTGACGAAATCTTAATCGTCATTTTCTGAGTCCTATTCTGGTCATCGTTTCAGCGTGAATACGACGACAAGAGAATGACATAGAAAATGACAAGCGAGATTTCGTCGAAACGTCGGCCAAGAAGAAATCCTTCTCTTTATCATTTATTTATAACACTGGTCGATCAAAATTTCAACACACGTGAAAACATGTAATCGTGTGACATAACAAACAAACAAATGTTTTTTTCATATTTGCATTAGAAATTAAAAGATATTTCAAAGATTACTAAAATGGATCGAAAATTTCAATAATATTCTTAGTAGCAGTACATCATAGGTTCATTAATTTACGCAAACCAAATTTTAGTTCTTTCATCCTCCGTAATCATATCCGTAATTGCTTCGATATTCCACCGAAATTAAAACTTGTTTGAAGCCAAAAATGTGCTAACGGTAGGCTTGAAGTATGTACACCTTTATGGCATGTTTTTATTTTTTCATTGCTTTTCAATTTTACAGACCCTATGGTCAAGCATCTAATTCTATTTATTTTGCGTTTGAGGTGATTAAATCATGCAAATAAAGTACCGTTTCGAAAATATATTCGTAAAATGAATGGTCCTTTTAATGAAAGCAATCTGGAAACGAAATTGGTCAATAACGTTTAGCTATAAAGTAAATTAAAACCTTTATTTTAAGGTAAATAAACATTTTCGTTTGCCCAAATACAATAAAAGAAATAAGCTAACGTTTTTAACATGCCTGTATAACAAATACTTTAAACGATAAGAGAAAAAAAATAGGGTAAACAATTGTAAAGTGCTACATAAATATACAAGGAGAGTTGGAATTGGTCTCGACCTCACAAAGAAGAACAAGATTTTTGAGATTTTTTTACTTTTCAACAATAATAATAATATTTTTTAATGCTCAATAGTGGATCCCCAATTACGGAACGTAAACATAATAATTAGAATATTAGAATGAAAATTAAATCAACGTTATAATTAGTATAGACAGGCACTTGGCCAGTATTGACGCCACTGCACGGGTTTTACCGAAATAAATCTACGCGTTATTTAGAAAAAAATTATCATAGAATTATTGAAAATGCAGATAAAATATACTAAACAACTTACCCAATATGCTTCAATGTTTCGAAAAAATCCGGATGTGCGTGAGTGAACACCTGCAGCATAGGGTGCGTTTCTACAATAGTCTCCTTGAAATTTGTCCTTTGCAGTGTATAAATCTGCTAATTCAGAGAATAAGATCGTTCCACAGCTAACGATGTAATATTTGCGAAGTTAAAGTGGTCTTTAAATTTGTACAATGGATCTTTGGCAACGCATTGTTAAAAAGTTGTCTTAATCTAGTAAAATTAACATTTCTACGTAATACAGTATTAAATTTATCTCTTACGCAAACACTTTTTTCATCATTTAAAGTATGCAGAACTGTTTCTGCGTGGTCGACAATTTCAACCGACTCCGGTTTTTCAATTGCATTTGACTGAGCCTTATTGCAGCTGCTTCTTTAGGGTTTAGTTGTAAAATCACCAACTTTATCTTATCAAAATGTTCAAGATAATAAAATGCTGCCACTAACCATGTTCCACATCGTGTAAGAATTGGCTGCGGCTGTTCGGGGATGTCAGGACATTGAATGGAAGAACCGAATACGTTTTAGAGATATAAGAAAAACCGCTTTTGTCTGTCCTATTAGTTGATACACATCGAGATAACATTTTCGTATAGAGTCTGCTACAAAATGTAAAGCATGCAGTAGACATGAAACGTGTAATAAGTTTTTCTGAACTTCTTTGAATAATTGTCCCATGCGATGCATTACTGCGACAGCATCGATAACAATCATCAATACTTGCTTTAGTAAAATTTCAAAATTCTGCATTGTTCTAACTAATACATTATGAAGTGCTTCAGAAATACATTCTTGCAGTCTTTTACAGACTAATAAATAAGGGCGTGACGGTCCTTGCGAGGTCATAGTCCATACAAGGATCGATACAATGAATGTTTTTATATCTGTAGTTTCATCTATAGTGTTTTTTATTTTTTGCAACGGTTTTTACATAATTATCCATTTTCTTCGCACACCATCGGTAAATACCTATGTAGCGTCCTCGGACTTGATAGTTTCCACGTAGGATTGTATTTGTTCCAAAACTGATGAAAAATTATTTGTTTGATTTTTTCAACCGGTATATTACATGCACTTAACATCATACTTAAATCGCAAAGAAATTCATTATAGGTTTCTCTCCGTCTTTTTTTTAGATTTGTGTGTTACACTATTCACATGTTTCGTACACAAACGTGAATTCCAACATAATAAACTTTTCTCACAAACTAAGTGCCTCACTACTTTACCATTATATCTTATGTCTGAGAATTGCCATAGAAATCAGCTTACCCTGTTAGTAAACAGGCGAGTTGATGCATTTCTATGAACTTTCGACATTTCCAATGCTTTGCCTTCGAATTACACATACGCGTATTCGTAAATACATCTTTGCAGTATGATAGCTGTTCACATGCTAAAGTGAGAAACGCGAGACACACAACTTGAGCCGACAGCAGCTCTGAATCACTCAAACTCCTCGCTCCTATGCACCAATGCAAACTAACCTAGAATGCCTGTATCTAATAACTACTATAGGAAATAAATAAAAAGTTAAACAAATTCTTAAAAAACTGAATAAGCTAAGCTAATCAGAGTAATATAAGAAATTAACTAGCCTAGGTATTGAAAAAAATCAAAAATTTTTTTCTTGACAGAAGACATTGGTCCTTGCCGTAGGCAAATGAGCGATGCTGTTGAATCATGACTTAATACTTGACACATGTAGAGAAATTTTTTACAGAAAGAATGGGCGATCGATTTTATTATTTAAAAGTTTCGACAAGAAGGTAACACATATGCGATCCCTTCTGTCCGAAAGCGAAGACACATTGTGTCGCGGCAGCAAATCTCCCTGACTTATTCCAATCGGTGAATAAACTTCTGTTACGTTTTAAAAATTTCTTTATATCTACTTAACATTTATCGCCCGATATACTCGATTCGCGTTAAATTTCATCATTCTTATATTTTCACGAGTTACTTCATTACTTTTTTTTTATATTCTCTCGAGTACGTTGCTGACCATCTGTGTGTTTTTCTCCCGATTTCGCCATCACTCTCCGCTATCGCCTCGTCTAACGTTTCGCGATAGAGATTCATTCGTTGTGAGACGATAAGTCAGAGTGATTGAGTTATTGGGTGTTTTCGATTGCACCCTTGGTGATAAATGAAAGTGACGTCAGTCTGCGTGGTTTGCAAAGTCACTTCGACTGATTAAAACGCAGCACGTCCATAGTATGGAGATTGCCAAATATCGGTTTCTTTTATGACGTATTTACGGCAGAAGAATCAAGAAAATTTCTTCATGTCCAAGTCTATTGATTTACAACTCTGAAACGTAATTTTTCGAAAGATAACAACCCTTCAGGAGTAGTGTAGGGAGCCCATTGCTAAATATCGGTAACCACGGGCCTTGCGACCCCATTTCGGACAACGCTCGTATATTCTTTGTGGTATCTATATGTTACCTATAATTTACCGATTTGACGTTTTATATTCATATAATTACTAATTTTTGAGATTTATATTATTTTCCTTTCTGTTCAAATTAGAGTAATGTAGCTTCATTAAGTTTATATATTACTTGTATGGTCTTTTGAAATATCATGTTAATCTAAATTCAATTTGATTGCAATTTATTTGCTTGGTAAATTAAACATCGAAATTCAATGCAATAATTTATCTATTCTTTACCGTTTTATAAAATTTTCTTTTTCATAAAGATAACTTGTAATTATATGGTAACGTGAGAGTTTATTTCTAACTGTAGTTTTTTTTTTGTATGAACATCTGGCGTACTTGGCCGGCACTTATATAGACGAAAACATAAACACGTCTGCAATTTTCTTACAAAAAAATCTTACTGCTTTAAATTTTAAAATTATACTAAATTTGCGATCTACCTTTTCTTATTATTTAGCTGTAATTATTTCTACCTTTTAAAGGATTTCTTTGGTATACCCTAAGAGATTTCTAGTTAATTTTTTTTAATCTGTTGTCAAGACTTTTAATGTCTTTTGTTTTTTTTTTGTATTATCGTAATAGTAATAATCATTATAATTTTTGAAATTAAATTTAATCCTTATTTCATACATATTTTCATAAATTATTGGAGTTTTTCGGCTTTTATATGAAATATTTACAAATATCAAATTAGTATGTATGTAATTGCAAAGTAAGTGGGGATGTAAACATTGCTGTCTACAAATTACAAAGCAAATCATACGGAATTTTTAATTGAAAAATATTGTCTACGTTGGGATTGAACCCAAATCTACAGTTTGCCGGAATGTCGCATTTACCCCTTAAGCCACGACAGACCTTGGTGCAAGCTATTTAGAAATGCATTATAAAGTAACAGTGTTAATGTATCAGATGTCAGTTATTGAATGTTGATGTCAAGTTGAAAGCAGAAGTCAGTTTTGAAAGCTGATGTCAGTTTTGATAGCAGATGTCAGTTATTGAAAGCAAATGTCAGTTATTGAAAGCAGATGTCTGTTTTGAAAGCAGATGTCTGTTATGAAAGCAAACGTCAGATTCAGCTCCCTTAAATTGTGCGTTACGACTACCGATTTCGACAACTTACCGACCACCTTCATTACGCTAGAACTGTGCCTGTGTGGGGTAGGTAACATATATTGGACCGACGAACGAGAATGCCATGGTAAGCGATTAATATTATCCAGAAACTACATAGCAACACTTGCGGTATGTGACCGCGTTTCCCACACAGTTTCAACTTTAACAGTAACAACCGACGTCGATTAACGACCTTGAAGGACTTACTCCCTTAAAATGGTGTGTCCACGCTGAAGAACTGTAAACCAACTGTAAACATTACTCTTGGATGGTACTTCATCTCCAAAAATCAAATAAAGTTGTTCTGTGCATTACTTCGGTGTTAAACCGCAAATGTTACATTTTCACATAAAGCTACTTTCTTCTATATGTTATTTAACAAAAACTTAAGTACGAACTGTCAATTAAATTATTGGTTAGAAATGTCATATTTTACAAATATAACAGTTGAAAAATACGGCCGCCAATTAAACTACTAGATTCCAGATTTTATCGAAGCTAGATCCGCTGCTATATTTTTTGTAAAGAGTCTAAAAACAAGAGTCCCAACATATGATTTGAGTGGTCTGTCTCCACAATTGTTACTTCCCCACAATTATATGACGATAATTCGAATGAATTCCTATATTTACTGATGACAGTATTTGCTCACTAGATATTCTAGATATCTATTCTGATAAGGGAATATCATAACTATAGAGACAATAAAGACAACAACTTCATTTCTGTATTTACTCTTTGTTGGCAATAAATTCTCAACGATATTTTAGAAATGCGATGTTACATATATAACAAAATAATTTGAAACATATTTGACTAGGTAAAACCTCACCAATTTTGTATAATACAAAAGTATTTTTAATAATATAAAATATGTGTGTGAAGGGTATGAATAACACATTACAAATTCATATATTTGTGAAGGTATCTTCTCCAGAGACGTAGATACGTATCTCACCTTTCTACAGAATCATCGATACACCCCTGCTAGAGAAGATACATTCACAACATAACAACTTCGCTATCTTATAGAGATTATTAAGACAAAGCGTAGAATAACCTTCAACGCTGCACATTAACAAAACGCCGAAACATCTAGCACTGTCTACATAACTATTGTAGAACTAAGCAAAGTGTTTCCAAGAACTTTTATTGAGTTCTTCAGACCCGATTTTTATTAATAGTTTATATTTTTTAAATACATATTACTTACCTGAATTACTTTTAAATACACTGTAATGTGAAGATATCACTGTAATGTGGGCCATCTTTTCAGATTATCGTTATCATTTTATGGAGAAATAAATAATAGTTCTTTCTTCGCATTACTTTAGAATGTATATAGAATATAATTAAGTACTTTAAGCAAATTACATACACCATTAAATGCCTCCTGGTTTTGACAAGCTTCGAAGGGTTTCAAGTGCAATTAAGCAATGCAACCTATCATGTAAAATACAAAATGAAGAACACATATTTTATTATGTAATGTTATGCTAAACTTCACCGTAAAAGTAGCTTCTAGCTTTAATTAACTAGCAAATTTAATTTTCATAGAACTGTTTCTGAAAGGCATCTCGCACATACATAGACTTCAAAACTACCAATGTTCTAACGCAGACGTTAAGTTTAATATTAATTAAACGTACAGAAACTAATACAGGCATTCAAACTCAATATTTTATAAAACAAAAACATTTTTAATAATATTAAGAATCGGGTGTGTAGAACACAATACAAGTTCATATTTGTGTGAAAGTATATGTGTAAGAGATAATACAGATCATGATGCAGTAGAATCTGCATATAAAAGACTAATTGGCGGTAAGTAACAAGCGTTCAATTAGTCTTTACGTCCTGGACAGTCATCGATTTGTAAACGCATGTCTGTGCTTAAATTATTAATACAACCTATTAAGTGTAACCTATTAACTGAACACAGAAAATAGGTAATGTATGTTTTAACTTAAGTCAAACTTCTGTCAAGTAAGTAGTAATTCATGACATTTATAAATTAGTAACGACATGCTTTTTATAATACATAGCTACCCCGGACGTAAAGACTAATTGAACTCTCGTTAGTTTCCGATTAAACTAAAAACCATATTCTTTCTTTGGAGACTGTGGTTAAGTAAAAAACTTACAAAAGGTATATAACCCCTTACCACAATTATTAATCGTATCCTAAATACGTATTTCGACAACGAAGTTGTCATCATCAGTAGGTAAAAACCACTAATTAAAAAGTCACACATGGGGCACAGTAAAGCGAAAGAACCGCTTAACGCAATAACTACTTTATACCGCGTCCACGTATAGACTGAGTGGTTTTTTAGTGGTTTTTACCTACAGATGATGACAACTTAGTTGTCGAAAGACGTATTTAGGATACGATTAATAATTGTGGTAAGGGGTTATATACCTTTTTTAAGTTTTTTAAAAACCATATATCGCATTCTCGTATAAGAGAAAAGGTAATTTATCTCTCTATATTGATTTACTTTATATATATATATTTGAGTTTGATTAATCAAACAATAATCTAAACTACATGTCTGAGATTCTCTTGTCTATTATCTATACGAGAGGGTATGGATATCTAGTTAGCCTAGACCATTTTCCTTGAACAAAACAAAATCTTGTTATAATGGCAAGAAATAATGATATTTTAAAAGTGTCACTGTAAAATTTTACGAAAAGAAGTTGACATATTGCTGTGCAGTAAATTTTGAAAAAAGCATGTCGATTGCAAATGTTAATATCGCTAAATTGGAGTATCGAGGCATCATCAAATATTTGTATATGAAGAGGTTAAGTGGTGAGGAAATTTACGAAGATATGCTTAACACACTTGGCGATCAATGCCCATCATATGCGACTGTCAAAATTGGATTGCGTCATTCAAAAGAGGAAAACTTTCCGTGTTGACCCCGAAAATATTGACATAGTTCACAACATGATATTATCAGACCGTCGAATTGGGCTGAAACATATAGCTAAGGCTAGAAATTTTATATGAATGCGTCCATCATATAGTTCCCGTCGATTTAGATATGAAAAAAATTCTGCAAAATAAATTCCTAAAGGCTTGAACGCCGCACACAAACGAGTAAGAGTAAAACCATCACGATCAATCTGGGGCCGTTTTAAAGCCGATCCAGATTTTTTGAACACTCTTGTGACTATGAATGAAACATGAGTCCATTTTTATGACCAAGAAGCAAAACACCAATCGATGGAGTGGAAGCATCCTGGTTCTCCAAGGTCTAAGAAGTTTCGAGTTCAAAAATCCTCTGAAAAAGTTCTTGCTTCAGTTTTTGGGGATATCCGTGGAATAATTATGATCGATTGCCTAAAAAAGGGTCATCACTGGAGATTCTTATTCGAAAGTACTAACCACTCTGAGAGAGAGAATTAATGAAACAAGATATGGCATATTAGTGAAAAGACCGATGTTTGACAGATAGTCACAAGACAGTTCAACAAATCTGGATGTGTTTCAAAACGGGCATAGATTGACCGTGATGCTTTCACTCTTGCTCGTTTATGTTCGGCGTTCAAGCATTTAGGAATCCATTTTGCAGAAATTTTTTTCATATCTAAATCGACGTTAACTATATGATTAACGCGTTCATATGAAATTTTTAATGCTTCATCTGTATGTTTCAGCCCAATTCGATGATCTGATAATATCATGTCATGAACTGCGTCAATATTTTCGGGATGGACACCGAAATCTGTGTTTCTGGTCGCTTCTCTTTAGCGGAAAGTTTTTCGCTTTTGAATGACGCAATTCAATTTTTGACAGTCGCATATGATGGGCATTAATCGCAGAGTATGTTAAGCATATCTCCGTAAATTTCCTTACCATTTAACCTCTTCAAGTATTTGCTGATGCGTCGATACTCCAATTTATCGATTTTCACATTTGCATTCGACATGCTTTCTTTTAAAATTTACTGCACAGCAATACTTAAACTTCCTGACATAAGATTTTAGAGTGATACTTTTAAAATGTTATTATTTCTTTCCATTATAACAATATTTTGTTTTATTCAAGGAAAATGGAATAGACTAACTAGATATCAATACCCCCTCGTAGTATATACAATGCGTGAAAAGGCGAAACTTCAGAATATCAATAAATTCGCTTCCGCTACTGTTTGGAAATCGATGACTACAGCTATCACCAACCGTGTCATATACTGTTTATAAATTATTGACTAGATCTATCGCCAACAGTGTTAAAAATGTATAACGTACATTTACTTAAATATTTTTAGACTATAATCTATCTAACACTAATTATTACATTATTCAGGCAGCTGTGTGATGAAAATGAAAATCATAAATCTAAAAATGTTCTATCCGCATTAACGTATAAGACTGGTTAATGTTCCGCTCTTAAATATTCTGCAATAATACGCACTTCGTTTCTTGTTTGTCCCTATTAATAATAAAATATCGAAAATAATATCGAAATTTTAATCACTGTTTGGTGGTATTCTTTGAAATATTTTATAAAAAACCAACGTCCCTATATTATCGAAATAAATGACGTATACCTCATTCAGTTTAAGATAGGAGCGCTTAGAGAGATGCGTTAAAATAAATGTGATTGATTAAAATAGACGACGAATTTACACAGGCAAAATCAATATTTTCAATTTGTTCCGTTAAAAATTTGTTTACCGCACTATTGCCAATTTGCGTGTTTTGTAAAACAAATATATTTTTAAATATTTAAATAAATTTTCAGGGTTTAAAAAAAATTTTATTCAAAAAATGTTAAATGACGCCCTATTAAATGAATTTCCTTATCGCTCTGACACTATAGGCACTATTAAAATATCTGTGTTTCGTAAAATGTTATATTTGTTCAGCAAATACTAAATATTATGATAATTATAATATACATCACCCGTCACTATTATCATCTATGCACATAATTATAACCTGAATACCAACATATCTGCTATAACGATTACCAAGAATACCTCTCAATTGCTCTATTATACTAAAAAAATACATGTTGAGATGCTTATCGTAAAAGTAGAGGGCATATCTTAAAATTAGTGCCAATTTATCGATTACATATATTTCCAATAGTTAATTGACGAAGGAGATATTTGTTGAAATTTCATTATAACGTATTAAACTTCTAGTTTCAAAAATTTTTTTTTGTAAATCAGGTGGATGAAAAACTGAATATTTTGACAGTACCAACAAACGACTGGAATAACTACTTCCAAAGTTGATTTGAGCACATGCAAAAGTGCATTAATCTTCGTTGAAAATGCTTCAAAAAATAATAAAGACTTTAAAAGCTTTCTACTAGTTTATTTCAGCTCTATATGTTCTATATAAAAGACAACCCTCGTAGAAATTTTGCGGATATTTCTTCCGTAGTCATTCTTCACATTGCTTATTATATTTTCGCCCAAATTTATTGTAGCTGCTGCATCTTGAAACAATAAATATAATTGGAAATTCCTCCTGCTTTAAAGGAACTAGTACTATCAAGCTACATATGCCGGAATGTACAGGGTCCGGCAACGAAGCGGGGCCGGAAGATTACACGCGTATTTGAAAGTTAGTCAAATATTTAGTCATCGGATATCCTTCCGTACCATCAAGCGCACGTTTTAAAAATATTTTGTTTTACACAGGCTGTTCCAGATGGAAATGCCAGACTAAAGTTGCATTTTTTTAAATGGAACACCCTATATATTAATAGATAAAATGATCCGCGCTTGAAAGCTGGTTACATCGATATAATGTTGTATGGGTCTAAAGTTGATAGTTTCTGTGTAAATAATTATTTTACTTAATAAATTGATACATTTCAGTTGGCTATTCTGCATAAGGAAATCAAAAGATTTGAAACCAATAGAATAGAATATTTTCTACTAGTATGTACTTTCGTTGCTACGTGAAATAAATTCTGCAACTGCTCGCGTTATACAGGGTGTTCACAATTTCGCAAAATCGAAGAAATCTCGTAATTTTTAAATGGAACACCCTGTATATTTATAGCTCATTGAAAAGTCTTTTTACGACGCTTTATATTTATACCTCATTTGATGCACCTAGGATGGATCATTTGCTAATTATTTCTTTTTAGAGTTGAATTAATGAAAAATGCTTGTATTTTTAGTAGCTAATTTGCGCTTTTAAACCTTCTGTAAGATCGGATATTCAAAAAATTATCCATAAATGGTCTATAACAAGAAGAAACCCCATTGAGTACGAGAAACAGTTGATTTTCACATGATTAGCTAATCATTTTTATATTTTGTACGTCAATTTTATTATTTTTTAACTCTACATTTTTTACCCCAGAAGAAGCGACAAAGTGTTGCGAAATATAGGGTAATTTAATAAAGGAGTTTCTTAATTGACCACTTACCCGAATTTTAATTAATTTTTGATATATATATATATATACATATATATATATATATATATATATATATATATATATATATAAATATAATAACTTCGTGACCTTGGTATGATATGGTAAACCTAATCAGTAGGCGATTAAAGGTCTGTATATTACTTCAAAATATATGTATTTAAAAAAACTCTACATGTTTCGGCTGTATACGCCTTTTTCAAGAGAATACAAAATATGAATGACAGGATATAAATGTCAAGTAATTAAGTTGCTATGGTTTGAATTATTCAAAGATACATTCTAGTAATAATAATAAATCATGCCTTAGTATTCCAAAAAATAGATAACAAGGTGTGAAAATATGTGTTGTTCGCTGCTAGCAATTTGTGTCTCCTTCTGGGTATGAACTTGTGTGTTGGTTGTTGCTGGCAGCTTGCGTCTCTCTATGGGTGTGTGGTTTTGTTTGAGAGCGTAAGTGTAGGGTTTTGTATGTCGGCCCTACGCAACGGCTGGTTATCCGTCCTCTCTAAATTCATGCGACCGATCACTAAACACACGCACGAACGCACCGACATACAAAACCCTACACTTACGCTCTCAAACAAAACCACACACCCATAGAGAGACGCAAGCTGCCAGCAACAACCAACACACAAGTTCATACCCAGAAGGAGACACAAATTGCTAGCAGCGAACAACACATATTTTCACACCTTGTTATCTATTTTTTGGAATACTAAGGCATGATTTATTATTATTACTAGAATGTATCTTTGAATAATTCAAACCATAGCAACTTAATTACTTGACATTTATATCCTGTCATTCATATTTTGTATTCTCTTGAAAAAGGCGTATACAGCCGAAACATGTAGAGTTTTTTTAAATACATATATTTTGAAGTAATATACAGACCTTTAATCGCCTACTGATTAGGTTTACTATATATATATATATATATATATATATATATATATATAATATAATTGAAACGAAATTATCGACCGTGATATATTATAAAAAATTAATTTAAATTCGGGTAAGCGGTCTGTCAATTAAAAAACTCCTTTATTAAATAAACCTATATTTCGCAAGAGAATTTGTTGCTTCTTCTGGGGAAACTACAAGATTAATGAGAAAAATAACAAAAAATAAATAAGAGTATAAAACAGTAGTAAAAATACTTACAAAATGTAGAGTTGAAAAATAATAAAATTGACGTACAAAAAATAAAAATGATTAGATTTAAAAAATACAGTAACTATAGAAACAAGCCTTAAGAACTTTTAAAAAACATGTATATGTAAAAGTTAAAACATGAAAAATAAAAAATATAATGCAATATAAATTTAACAAAAAAAGGACCAAATAACAAAACGATTTAATACAAAAGTATTTTTAATAATATATAATATTATTAAAAATGGGGTGTGAAGAACACAATACAAGTTCATATGTATTTTTGAATGTATCTTCTCCAAAGACGTAGATACGTATTTCACATTTCTACATGATTATCAATACGCCCCTGTTGGAGAAGAGACTCTTCTCCAACAGGGGCGTATTGATAATCATGTAGAAATGTGAAATACGTATCTACGTCTTTGGAGAAGATACATTCAAAAATACATATGAACTTGTATTGTGTTCTTCACACCCCATTTTTAATAATATTATATATTATTAAAAATACTTTTGTATTATACAAAATTGGTAGGTTTACCTACTCCAGTATGTTTCAAATTATGTTGTTAAAACGATTTAAGATAGTCAACTAACAGTGAAACCCAGTATATTAAAATAAATTATACTAAGACCATTAGTATCAGATCTATAATTTATGTTATTTGCGTCTCTGTTAATGTGGACCATTTCTAAAAATGTTCTTTTTTTAATGTTATTTTTAACGTCTAAGATCTTAACGTCAACAAAATTGAAAGTATGGTCACGATCAATGCATGGTCCACCAATGCACAAGATCTCTTACCGATACGGACATTACTTTTATGCTGAGTGATGCGCTGTTTTAGCCACTGTGATGTCTGACCTATATAAACGCCACAACAATCCGAACATGCTATCCTGTAGACAACATGACTATTTAAAAAGAAAGGTGTTATGTCTTTGATCTTACTATACAACATCTTCAAGGTATGGGTGTTGTATTTAGCTATTTTAATGTTATTAAATTGTTTAAAATGTGATACAATTGTATGAGTAAGACCACCAATTAATTATCACTGTCATCATCCTCTCAATCAGAAGTATAACACCATTATAGGTATGAGAAACCGATATCACATATTTGTCATGAAACCTTTCTAAATGACAATCTTAAAGAGCTTTTCAACATATTCGTCAACAATGGCTATCCTAAGCACATACTTAATAAATTGATATTTAGCTCAAACTTTTTTGATGGCCCTACTGAGGACATTCCTGCAGACAGTGTGATTTACAAAAAAATCCCATACATTGGTGGTCTTACTCATACAATTGTATCACATTTTAAACAATTTAATAACATTAAAATAGCTAAATACAACACCCATACCTTGGAGAAGTTGTATAGTAAGATCAAAGACATAACACCTTTCTTTTTAAATAGTCATGTTGTCTACAGGATAGCATGTTCGGATTGTTGTGGCGTTTATATAGGTCAGACATCACAGTGGCTAAAACAGTGCATCACTCAGCATAAAAGTGATGTCCGTATTGGTAAGAGATCTTGTGCATTGGTGGACCATGCACTTGATCGTGACCATACTTTCAATTTTGTTGACGTTAAGATCTTAGACGTTGAAAATAACCTTAAAAAAAGAGCCTTTTTAGAAATGGTCCACATTAACACAGACACAAATAACATAAATTATAGATCTGATACTAATGGTCTTAGTATAATTTATTTTAATATACTAGGTTTGACTGTTAGTTGACCATCTTAAATCGTTTTGTTATTTGGTCCATATTTTGTTAAATTTATATTGCATTATATTTTTTATTTTTCATGTTTTAACTTTTACATATACATGTTTTTTAAAAGTTCTTAAGGCTTGTTTCTATAGTTACTGTATTTTTTAAATCTAATCATTTTTATTTTTTGTACGTCAATTTTATTATTTTTCAACTCTACATTTTGTAAGTATTTTTACTACTGTTTTATACTCTTATTTATTTTTTATTAGTAGTAATAAATAATAAAGAATATTTTTAAAATTTCTAAGTAATAAAAAAAATTATAACTAAAATTTTGCACGTTGGGAAGTTAAGGGTACTTTTTTCATGTGTTTGATGTTTGCACATGCGTAGTTTTGAACGTGTTTTATATTTGTTTATACAGTGTGGTTCTCTGGGGAGAAATTAAAAATAAACTTTGTTATTTTAGTTAGATTAGTTCGGAGTCATAGAGGAAGTTTTAATTCACTTAGCTGTCATATTCATGAATTGTTTTACCTCAGGAATTGTTGAATGATGCAATATTGATCTTTTTTTTTTCTTTTTTAAATTTTTTGTATTAAATATTCATTTAAATTTAGGGGGCCGTGTGTGATGATGTTTCGGAGGGTGCTTCTGAGGGCCCCACAAGGGGGCTTTAGGGTTGTGCTCATTTTTATCCCATATACCTTTACTTTTGTTTAATTATTAAAATAAGTAACTTATAAAGTATATAACTATTATATTTGTCAAGTAAGATTGACTGGCGCCTAAATAATATTGCAGCTCCACGTTTTTCCGATTGAAACCCTGAGAAGAAAGAAGTCTCATTGTTGGATATTAACTGGCTGAGTATCCTAGTTGGGTAGATTAGTTGTGGATTAGGATGGTGGTGCAGTAAATATATAAACCACAATTCATAGCAATATGTTATCTAAATGAGTTTTCGAAGAAACATGTCTCTTCACATTACACTTTTGTGGACGCCTTAAACTGAATGATCAGTCACTGCAATATATTTCGCTATCATTACAAATATGCAACGAATCTGTATGGCCTCTAATCTATCCTACCATGGCTGCCCTACAAGAATTCTCCATAGTTAATAAAAATAGAGAAAAATTCTAATAACAGAAAGAAATCCACTAAAAATAAGAAACGAAAACTACTCCAAAAATAAGGTAATAAATTAAATTTAATTTTTATAAAAAAAATTATAGGATAAATATACAATATAACAATATAAAACGAATTTTTTTAAATACTAAAAGTTGTAACCAAATAACACTGGAAGAAACTAAACCAGTAACACGCCACTATCAAATAGAATTTATGAATGAATAGACTCAATAACAACAAATAGTGGGGCCGTTATAACATGTATACTATACATGATACCACCTCAACGTTTTATGGGGGCAATTGGTCATTCAATCGCTTCAGTCGGCTCTCTGATCATTACATTGCGATCCTGATTGGTGTTATTTTGAGGTTTTCTTGATGGCGAAACGCAACCGAATTTATCAGAATTAGTTTTAATGCGATGAATGTTATTCAAACAAGGAATAGGCCTGTTTTCAAAAGTATCTCGAAAAAGAGATATCTTAGAAACTAATGAGTGACCTTAGAAATACCATTTCACAATCTGCACCTTCTAATCGATTATATAGACCATATTCTTAATTTTGCTCAGTATGACAGACACTTACAGATCACGAATAACTCACATAAACGAATGACACATGCACGTAAGACATATTTACCTGGGCGTCAGATTGTATATCATTCCCTACTACATTCACCTGTCAATATATTTTCGCAGTATGTTGTACTGTATAAGCATTATAAAACTACTCTTAATTATTTCTTCATCGAAGAATATAAAAATAACTGTATGTGGATTATTATGGAATGTCTATTTATAAAATTACTAATGTTTCAATTTAATGTACTACTCATTTTTTAATTATCAAAAGGTTTTTGAGCTTTATTTGTACAGTTTGTCTATAAACTAATGTCACTCCATAGTCACGACTAAATATAAATCTTATCTCTTAGAGCCGGGTCTTACATTCCCGCTTTCAAATACATATGTCAAAACTACTAATGTGAAGAGAATTTCATTTGTACAATACAACAAATTGGAACAACGACGTTTTTGGAGACCCGTTATTTGTATGTTAAATACTTCCCACTATATTTAGGAGAATACTGACCCTTAAGCAGCTAAATATTTCTTTAATTCATCTATAATTTATGATTCTTTCTAAGTATTGATATAAAAGTATATTAACTTACCACCATAGTGTTTAATGAAAGACGTTTCACGAAATCTATTTTTAAGAACCTTTTTTTACGATTGCTGACGTATTGTTCAAAGGAAAAGCTATCATTATATAAATTTCATTGAGACGTAATATCGGCTATAAAAAGTTTGGGGGAAATATCACAAATAATACCCTGACGTATCCATTATAGCTGGTCATTTTATAGTCAATAATAAACTTCATTCATGAATTCAGTTACATTATTTTTTTGGTCATTTGAAGGTTTTTCCATATTAGAAGAGTCTAAATATGACATAAACTGATATCAATGAAATAAACATTATATTATGCGAACTCACCAAATATTATATGAACACATTCTTGCCTGTAATAAACTAAAAATAAACTAAAATAGTTGCATTTTTAAATACAGATGTTTTTAGTTTAACACATTTTTTTCTTATTCTTACGTCAATTATTTTTTATCCTCATTAATTTTGTATAATTATATGATTATATATACCCATATATGTATACATATTTTCGCATCTGCTTTGTATCTTTTTTTAATTTGAAAATATACACAGTGTATCAGTAATAACGCTAAGAAATAAGTAATTTAAACTTCTAGTTTCAAAAATTCTTTTATTGTAAATGCCACTACAATATTGTTTCGCCATCAGTATCAGTAATATACTTAAACACAAGTACGATAATAACAATAACAATACTTCTCATAATCATTTGTTATTTCCCCGTAAAGCTAAAATTAGTAAGTCGGAAACTAAATTATTTTTAATTTAACATTGAGTTTTTATATTTCACTTGAAAATTTAAGTAAAATTACGCGATATTCTTAAATTAAGTTTTGTCATTTTGTCAGATATACAGGCTGTCACATAAAAAACGCCAACAATCATAACCATTATTTCTTGTCCAATTTTATCGAAACAACAAGTAAATTTAATAGCATTAAAATACTACAAAATAGCAGAGTTTTATTTGTTTTCAGTTGTTTTCATTAATGTCAAATGATAGTTAATTTTATTAGTTTAAATGACAACATATATATTTTTGGCTATATTCGGATTGGATTTTTTTTTTCTGAATTCAACGATGTATAACATGTCTATTTTTGATAAACGTTTATTGAAAGAAAAATAATAAAACACAATAAATTTCATCTTGGTTTTCCATTATTTATAAATTTTTCGAGTGTACCATGAAATAACAAAAATACGATAAAAGTCAATAAGTGTGAGTATAAGTTTATTAAATCTTCTTTATTGTCCAGTTTGAACTTTTGCCACAACAAAAAAGCGTATTTTTATAAAAATTAATAACAATGAATTAACAACGGACATCTTACAAGAGTTCTTTGAATGTAATAAAAATCGTCTTCAAGCGGTTCGTCGTTACAGTATTCGGTTTCCTGACAGAGAAGTTCCAGATTCGAAATTATTTTAGAGAATTGAAACGAATTTAAGAAATTATTCATCATTTAACAAACCTAAAACACAACAACGTAAATTCTCCGAAGATAGGGAATTAAATATTCTTCTTGCAGTACAAGAAAATTCACGAACTTCGACTCGCGAAATTGCACATAATAGTAAACTACATAATAATAAACTACAGTCCATAGCATTTTAAGAAAACACAAACTTAAACCGTATAAAACTCGAGAAGTTCATGCATTAGAACGAAATGATCCTGACCGAAGAACACAGTTTCGTCGTTTTTATTTAAATGCATTAGAATTAGAGCAAGACCTGAATTTTTACAGAATGATAATTTGACCTAATGAATGCACTTTTAACAACAATGGTATTTTTAATAGAAACATACATCGACAATGGATCCAAGACGATCCGAGATTTGTCGTTGATAATAATTTTTAAAGACGTTTCAGCGTAAATATTTGGTGTGGCATTTTGGGTCATCAATTAATTGGGACATTTTTCATAGATGGTTGCCTAAGTCAAAAAAAAATATCACACATTATTAAACGAAAATCTCTAAAACTTTTTAGATGAATTAGCTTTGGCAGATTTAAATAGAATATTTTAACAACAAGGTCCTTCGAGTGGCCTGCACGTGCACAGGTTCTTACGCCCCTCGATTTTTGGTTGTGGGCTTATCTACAAGATCGAGTTTATTTAACAAATCCAGAAAATGTTGACATTTTAAGACTTAAAGAATTATTAACGCTTGTCAAGAAGTACCTGCCGTTTGTCTTTTAAATGTGACTCGTGGAGTGATTAGGAGAAGTGAAGTATGTATTGAACAAGATGGCGAGCAATTTGAACAATTATTTTTAAAGTGTTTTGTTTTGTTTCTTCTAGTACTTATAATACTTATTAACAAAGTTGATTTTAATAAATGTTTTCTTTTCAATAAACGTTTACCAACAATAGACATGATATACATCGTTGAAATCAGAAAAAAATCCAATCCGACTATAGCCAAAAACATATATGTTACCATTTAAAATAAAAAAGTCAAGTATCGTTTGACATTAATGAATACTAATATAAAATTAAATTAAAATACTAATAAATTTACTTCTTGTCTCAATAAAATCGGTCAATAAACACATGGGGAACATGGTTACAGGCAGCGTTTTACTATCATAAATATTTTGATAATATTAAGAACGTAGTTTTTAAATTCGATCCCAATACGAAAATATCACAATTTGCATTAGAAATAACTAAATCCAAAAGTCGATTGTCACAGTTTCTTATAGAATTATAATGGTTAAGATTCAGCGAGCTACATAAACAACAAAATGCACAACACCTGGGACAAGATTGAGGACTGCTTACATACAAAGCCAGATTAAAGTCACCAGCAATGATAGTAGGCTTATCAAGCAACAAGATTTCAAGCGATTTACAAAAGAGTTCAAATTCATGTTGATTAATAGAAGAATATTGGGGCAATAAAGAAAGAAGGAGATGGAATTTAATGTGCATTTATAAAACAACTATGTCAATTGCGGGCATAGTGTCGATAACTTCACCACTAATATCGTCTGTGAGAGTAACCAAAACTCCACCACCAGTAGAATGGTTAATCAAAGAACAGCTTCGGTCACACCTAAAAATGTTATCATTTGGAGGTAATAATTCAGAACAGTTTATGGAATCATCAAGCCATGTTTCTGTCATAACTATAATATCATAAAAGCATTCACAAGCAGCAGTAAAAAACGAATGAGTCTTAGTGCAAAGTCCTCTAACGTTTTTATAATAAACGGAAATATTGTATGAAGCTGTTGGACTGGTTCAGTTTAAAGAAGAAATAATGGAAGGTATACCTTTATTCTAGTTTATTTTTTTAAGTTTGACTCTCCTGCCTTTAGACGATTTTGTAGCTCTAATTTTGCTTGTTTGTATATTTCTATCTACATTGGGGTCCTGTCACGAGATATTGATAAACCAGAAAATTTTGGATTGGAGACAGGAAACCGTGGTAAGACAATATAATCAAATAATTCCAAATCCCCATCTTCGAGTACACAATGATTTGCCTGATGCTGGCCTGTCGAGACTGAAGTCGAGATCTCCTCAACTACTGCTAGCAGAACGACTTATAGCAGAAGATTTCAACCCAAATGATAGATGGAGAGAGTATTGGGCAACGTTGAAACCCGCTCAAGCGGGCCATATCATTGATTCTGCCTTACCCTTACCAGGAATGGAGCTACCTCGCCATGAGTGGAAAGACACTCAATAGAATAAGAACGTCCCGTGGAATTTGTCGTGACTCATTCTATAAATGGGGACTGACTGATACAACAACTTGCGAATGCAGAGAATCTCGCCGGACTATTCACCATATTACAGCTGAGCGCACCCTTACAGCATATGGAGGTGAGATGACTGACTTCTTTGAAGCGACTGACTCCGCGTTAGACTGGATCAATAGCCTCGAGTTTAAAATTTAACTTTTAGATGTACGTTAGCAATACCCTAAATAAATAATAATAATTTGGATTGGACTTAAGTTTAGTTATATTGCGTACGACATCCAAAACAGAAGACTCGTTCGAAAAGACAACCTTGATTGAACAAGTAGTAGATGTCTTGCTTGAATCAAACTTTCCCAATCTGGAAACCTCCATAGCAGTATTAGAAATTTGGAATTCTGTACAGATATCACTAACAAGTTCTCCATCCAAATCATTTTGTTCCTTATTGCTATCACACTTGGTCTCTATGCAACCGAAAACCATGATATTTGTCTTTCGGCGCTCACGATCCGTTATCTCTTGGATAATTTTCTCGTCCTCAAGTAACGATGACGAGGTAGAAGGAGGGTTAGGCAAGACAGTCTCCTTTAGAATTCTTATTTCCTCTTGAAGAGAAACTATAACTGATTTTAGACTATTTAAGTCGTTTCCTAATTGCAATCAACCTTTACACGTCCACGTAACACCCGTTTTTAAATTAATTCTATGACCCTCAGCGGTTGTGATTTTAACGCAATCAATATTCAGACAATGAAGACAGGCGGTCGCACTATTGTAGTTAAAAAAAATGGATCGATTACAGATTTCACATACATATTTTTCAAAATTATATGATTAACATTATCATTATTGAGTATATTTATTTTAGGGAATAGTGCATCTCTATTTTGTGTTCTATATTAATCGTCGTGTAATAATAATTCGAAAATGCAAATTGCAGGTTAGTGGAATAATATAAAAATTATCGATAGTGAAAAGATGACCTTGAACAACCTGTATAATAAAATAATGCAGAATTTCATAGTAAGACATAATACTAATTAATAATACTTTTTACACCCACTCTAGTTCGCCATTTCACAAAAAAATGTGCTTAATTTTGTAAAATCAACTTGAAGATCCTGGCGAATGCCTAAATTAATTTTTTTATCGACTGACTCCAGAGCCAATCCCTTTTAAAACAGAAAATTGAATAATTTATACGGAATTTATTCTGGAGATTGGCCGGAATAAGTGAGTTCTAGTGAATAATGGGTGTATAAAAACATATAAATGGATTCAACTGAAAGCAAATATTATTCATCGGCTAAACTTATTAAATAATAACCTCTCGCTTCATGTCTTGGAAGAGGATTATGTAAATTGAGTAATTGTTTAAATATGTAAAACATTCAAGACGAAATATAATATAGAGTCATCTTATTTAATTAATAAGTTACAGATGTAGTATACCTTATAAAAATTAGATTTCAATTCAATTCAAGCAACGAAAATACTCTTTTCCCTCGTGACATATTGCCCAAATTTTAAATTTAGACATATGTATATTTAGGATATGTATCTAAAATAATAAGTTTGCGCTTAATTGCGATATTTCAATGTTTAGTAGCCGTTGCAAATATTTAGCGGGATATTGGGCGGATACTTTAAAGAAACGATCAAGTATCAAACATATATCAGGATATTAAGTAAAATTCACGTTTATACACTTTCCAATTGCTTTATTTTATTATTACACATAATATGTTTCGCTACAGCGTAACTTCATCAGATGTTAAACTATTACTAACATGATGTTCCTAACAATATGGTTATTTCTAGACATGAACGAGAGCTGATAGTTATCTTATTACATTAACAATTATACAATTGGAAAACTATAATTTAGAAAATAATCATTAATAACTCTAAAACTATGAGAGCTAGGCATAGGGAAACCTACAACTACAGGCTGTTCCACTTAAAAATAGACGATTTTTCTTTAATTAAGTCTTTAAGTCTTGATGAAATCTCTCCCCTTGTTCATCACTTACAGCACTTAAATTTTCGGGAAATCTATCAAGATGACTACGAAGGAAATAAAGCTTTATGCTCATGTTACAACCTAGGTGGTGAAATTTTTTAAGCATTGATTGCACTAGATCTTTATAATTGCAGGCTTTTTTGTTTCTTGTTCGCGACCATCGTGAATGAAGTCCAAACTTCTTTCTCAGCTCTCAGCTTCGTTCATAGAGTTGATGAATTTTGCATCTCTCATTAAAGCTCTAATTTGAGGTCCATCAAATACCCGAGCATTAATTTTTTTCGTAACTTAGTCGTGGAAACTTTTCGCATATGTACTGGAAGCAGTTACCTTGCAAATCTAGAGTTTTAACACATTGCTTCGTAAGACCTAATTTGATGTGAAGAGGTGGAAAAATTACTTTTTCTCTGTCGACTAAAAGTTGACTTATAATATTCTTTAGTTTAACATCTGGGGATGTTCTGGGAGGTCAATATTTCTTAATCCAGTGTTAGTTTCTATCTCAACTATCCCATATGCACAAAAACCACGGAAATTTTGTATATCCTCTTTGAAAGCCAAGTAAAAAGTTTACCACTTTGAGATCCACACAGAAGACACATTTATGGTCTGTATATTCTAGTAACTTTAAAACCTTCTCAATGTCGTCAGATATTTCCTTTAATTTAACGGAATATCTATTAGGAATTGAACCGAAAACATTCCCTTTGTGTAGTTAAGACACACTTGAGGTTTCTACTGGAACTGTCGATAAACAAACGCCACTCACTTGGATCATATTGTACAACGCCTTTTTTAGTTAGCAAACCTATTGTTACAATAAACAAATTAACACTCTTCTTCAAAATATTGCACAAGATCACTTTCCCTACTACGATAAAATATTATCTTCGTACTTTGCTCGAATAAGTCCTTTTCATCTTGAAGCTAGCAGTTCCGATGATTTCTTTGATAGGCCCAAATCCCTTACTAAATTATTTCATTCTGCTTGAGTAAAACATTGTGGTCCATCATTAAAAATTATATCTCCATAGTCACATTCTACATCTGAATCTTGCTCCTTAATAGCATCTGCAATGCTTTCGGCATACTAATACTCAAATGAAGGAAGCTTTTCATAAACTGGCAAGGATATTTCATCGGAATGAGGCACTGGTTGAATCGCGGAATCGATATTAGGGTATACAATTTTATTCTTATTCTTCTTATTATAACCGGGGGTCTGAACTAAACAAAAATAGCAATTATCTACTTGGTTTTTCGGTTCACGCCATATCATCGGAACGTCAAAAGCTAATTTCTAGCGTTTTCCCTTCCATCACTGCCGTAAATTTTCCACACAAGGTTTACCCATTATGTGGAGCCCATGACTTGTCCTGAGCAGCAAGTTTTACGTCAAAATAAGCCAAACACATTTTCTTAACGAAAGCAGTAATAGTTATCCTTTGACTGGGACCGCTGAACCTGCCACAAATGTCGCAGTTTGAATCGGCACTATTTACACATCTTCGAATAGTAGACATAATGTAGTTTCTTCCCTAACAACTAACATGTAACGTTTTATTATCACTCTTATTTACGTTTAAATAGTCCATCAATTTTAATAAAATCTCATTAAACCCTAATATCTTCACTTAATGAACAGGATTAACTAGACTTGCATCTCTTTATAATTATTTATTATTTAATTAGTTCATTAAGTTCTTAAATATTATCAGGTACAATTGTACATTATGCTAATGAGATAAATGTATTTGAAATGTCTTTCAATTCTTTGAACAATTAAGAGTTTACTGCATTTACTTAACGATTTTCAAGAATTTTGAAATCGGCAAACAAGAAGTGCCGTAGAAAGAAAACTTGACGTGGTAGGGACAATGGGTTTCATATTTGGCATTAGCGTACCAATATTAGTTAAGATCATAGGCAGCAGAAAAATAAATTTAATTGTTGGCCAGGGTAATGAATAAATTTCAAACACCCTGTAAGAAATTTATTAAATATTTAGACATTTCTCAGAATCTTATAGTTCAGTTAAAGTACGCCTTGGATATGTGGTTTTTAAAATGCGCATTGGAAGAAAAAAAATTTCACAAAAATCAAAATAATTCAGAAACTGTTAATTTTTACAAAGAAAACCTTAATATAAAGTGTTACAGCACTTTACAAGGAAACTAAAAAAGCAATTAAATTATATAACCGTCCTTTTAAAATATCGAATTTGGCTATGACTTTCGTTATAACCGGAAGTGGTTCATGAGTGTAAATATTTTATTTTAACGCATCAAGTATCAAGATTTCGTGCCACAAATTTTCAAAAGTGCCTTAAGGCGTTAACATAAAAAATTTCTAACGAACGGGTTACGTGAAAAATCCTGTATATGTATTGAAATGATTAAGCAAATTTTTACTACTATTTCCTAAAAAAAGGAATATTTGTTTATAATTATAATTTTGTTATGAATATTCAGAATAATTAATCCAGTTTATATAATATACGTGATAGAATATGTTAATTTACGGAAGTCTAAATATATTACAAAGTACTGTAGGAAACTCTATATTGGTGTAACCTTAATAAGAAGTTCAAGTTCGTGATATGTATCGAAAAATGTACGTGTTTTAGTGCCGCTAGACATATCTCGCAATTTACGTACCCATCAATTAATAGTTGGAAATTAAAACATGAAATATCTATTTTTAAACACAAATAAATTGCACATCAACATTGAATACACTTAATAATCTTCACAATAAATATATGTGCAAATAGCACTCCCTGTCCCTATTTTTATTTGCATATATGTACATATATTGATAAGCAGATGTCACTTTTGAATAATTTGTATATTTGCTATTATTATTTATACTTGTATTTGATCTACGAGGGGGTATTAATATATTCTGAGCCTACTATTGAAACGATATGAAGTTGTTACTTCTAAAAAAAGGATTCTTATTGGTCTGCAAATCAGCCCTCCACAGCTTCTAGTTCCTCTTCGTTACACAAAAATTGACGTTCTTTTAACCTTTTTTTCAATCGAAGGAACAGATAATAGTCTGAGGGGACTAAGTCTGAGGAATAGGGCGGGTCTTCCAGTAATTCGAACCCAAGATCCCGAATTGTATTCATGGTAATGCGCCATTCGTGTGCAGGGACATTGTCCTGCCAAAACAACACACCTATCGCTAACATGCTACGTCTTGTTTCCTTAATTTTCTTTCTCAGGGTGGTTAATAATTTAAAATAAGAATCTCAAGTGATGATCTGACCCTTTTTTTAGGTAATCGATTATAATTATTCCACGGATATCCCAAAGAACTGAAGCAAGAACTTTTCTAACGTATTTTGGAACTCGAAAGTTCTTGGGCTTGGGAGTGCTTCCACTCCATCGATTGCTGTTTTGTTTCTGGGTGGTAAAAATGAATCCATATTTCATCCATAGTCACAATACGGTTCAAAAATCTGAATCTCCTACAAAACGGGCACAGATTAACCGTGATATTTTCACTCTTGCTCGCTTGTGTTCGGCGTGTAAGCATTTAGAAATATCTTCAGTGCCTCAGCTATATGTTTCAGCCCAATTCGACGGTTTGATAATATCATGTCCTGAACTGCGTCAATATTTTTGGGGGTGGACACCGAAATCGGTCTTTCTTATCACTTCTCACCTTCAACCTTCCTCTTTCGAATGAAGCAATCGCATTTTTGACAGTCGCATATGATGGACATTGATCGCCAAGTGTGTTAAGCATATGTTCCTAAATTTCTTTATCAATTAAACCTCTTCAAATACAAGTATTTGATGATGCCTCGATACTCCAATTTATCGATTTTAACATTTGCATTGGTTAGTTCTAACTCTTGTACAAACAGCTTTACGCTGTCCAGATGATTTAGTTTTCTCATGTTGGTAAAGGCTACCAACTTGGTTTCTTGAGGATTGACAGTTAATCCCTCCTCAAGGCACAATCTTTCTACAATTCGCAGAGCATTTCGCATGATACTCACCACTGTCCCCGGGAATTTCCTCTGGGACACTATGACAATGTCCTCGGCGAACCCCTGCGTCCATATTCCCTGGTCATTTAATGTCCTGAGGAGATTATCCACTACTAGACTCCATAGTAGCGGTGACAATACGCTTCCTTGAGGACACCCTTTTGTTGTCCTCATGGAGATCGTATTGTTTTGCATTTTGGCATGAACTACTCTGCTACAGCATGTTATGAACCCGGTTGCATGTGGTGCTTTTTATTTTTCGATTTCTTAAAGATCGAATAATAGAAGACATCGAGGTGTTATCGATAGCTCCCTCTATGTCTAAGAGACTGCAAGTTCAACTTCTTTGTAGTGTAGGCTCCTTTTGAACCCTCTCACCAGACTATGCAGGGCACCCTCACCTGATTTTCCCATCTGGTATGTCCATTGCAGTGAGTGTAGAGGAGATCTATCCAGAGCCCCTTTTTTAATATTTAAATATATCATTTTTTCCATGGTCTTCAACATAAAAGAGGTAAGACTAATTGGTCTAAACGATTTAGTGTGGGTATATGTTACTTTTCCGGGCTTCGGAATAAACACTACCCTAGTTTCTCTCCATGCCCTAGGGATGTAACCCATAACATGACTAGACCTGAATATCTCTATTAGAGGACCCATAATTTCACAAATTCCCTCTTGAAGGAGCTTGGGAAACACTCCGTCTGGTCCTGCGAATTTATATGGTTTAAACGATCCTATCGCCCATCTAATTAAATGGGGCTTGAAGATCTCGTTTGATGTCTCCCAATCATTCCTAGTCGCCCTCCAAGAGGTGACAACTTGATTGGTATCACAATCATCCATACGCTCCGAACCTGGAAAGTGTACCCCCTGAAGATACTCTAAAGTCTCTTCCACGGTAATAGTACACCTCCCGTCCGATTTTTGTATAGATCTAATTGCGTTGGAAGGATCTTTTTTTGAGAATTCTGTTTATTCTGGCCATGTCATGAACACCTTCGATGTCCTCACAGAATTTTCTCCAGCCCTCCTTTTGCTCTTTGATTTTATCATTGTATTTATTGAGGACAGCCTTGTAGGCTTCCCAATTACCTGTTTTCTTCGCCCTATTAAATGACCGGCGAGATTCTTTCCTTAAATTGGTTAACTCTGCATTCCACCAGGCAGCCCGCTTAGCTATACGGCGCTACCTAAGGGGACAGTTATTTTCATAGCAGGAAAGAATGGTCCGTTGCAACCAGTCAACAGCCAACTCCAGCTCTTCCACATTCCCTATTCTAACAGGGATATTTCGGGTCGCAGCTAACAGGTCTTCCTTGTAAGAGCCCCATTCTGTTCTCTTGGGATCCCTGTATAGTCTGGGTTCCGTTAAATCTGTACATAATTCATAGCTGACATACGCATGATCAGAGAGCGACGGCTCATCGGATACATGTCACCCCCTTACAATAGCCCGTATTCCCAACGTACATAAGGTTATATCTATAACTGATTCCCCCCTTGATGTCTTAAATGCCGGTTTATCACCTTGATTCAGACAGTCAAGTTCAGTACCACAGAGAAAGCTAAAGAGAGGCTTACCCCTATAATTGTTATCCTTGCTGCCCCAAGCCTTATGATGAGCATTGGTATCTGCGCCGATAATCAATTCCAGATTGTATGGGTAGGTATAGAGACGCAATTGTCGTCTCCAATATACCCCATCGACACTCAGTCTGATCTTGGCTGCCGTCATGTTCCCACTGCATAGCTGCATGATAGGCATCACGTCCAGGTCGACTCTGAAACAGCTACAAGTTCTAATTTTAGTGTCTGGGACACCAACTAACAGCTCCCTTCCCCTAATATTTAGTCCTCCCACCATGGCTCTTGGATGAGGAGGATATCGATATCTTCAGCCAACGTCCTTTGACAAAGTGCCGCTGTGGCTGTTTTCTTTTGTTAAAGATTTATTTGAAGAATATTCAACATTTTGACCCTTAGAGGTTGATGTCTGAGGTTCTTCTAGAGTACCCTCATCCTGCATCACCGGTTTCTGGTCTTTTTTGTTTCGAGGGTTACAAAGCTAGCCCTCTGAAAGCGATAGTAAGGTCTCCAATCAGTCCTCTCCAACGTTTCCTCAGACTCCTTGTCAATCCGAAGGCCCACATGTAGGCCCTTTTCGGAAGACCTGGAACTGAGGGTAATCCATCTGTCCACTTTAAGCCCTGGATTTTGCCTCTCGAGTCTTTTCAAGCCCACTGTCAGATCCTCTTTTTTAGTCTCTGACAGAAACGCTAAAACTCGTTGCTATCTCCAAACAGTTTCCTTTTCCAAGTAATCTCTCGTAGTGTTGTACGAGTCTTCATTTGCACAGATGACTCCATAGTAGCCGTCCATAAGACGGGAGGATTCAAACCTCGGCGCCTTCTGCGCCCTATCTATGACCATCATCAGGGCCTCTTCTATAGCTCCCACATTTCCCTCAGTCACTAAGCTGAAACTTCGTGCGCTTAGTTACTTTATCCTCAGGAGTGCCCCTAGCCGACACGGTTCGCTTAACGGCCCCTGTTGGCTTAGGTTCTCCCTGAGGTTCTTTTTGGGAAAGGGGGAGCCTTATTTTACTCGTATCCACCCCCTGTTTCCTCATCTTCTTTAATTTCTTTCTTTGTGCCCCGGAAAGATGTTTTCTTTCCTTGGGTGCACCCTCTGTTTTCGCAACGTTCTCAGTTTCAGTCCGTTGCGTTTCAGTTTTGTTTTTTGGAGTCTCATCAGTCTCCATTCCCAAGGGAGTCTCTATAGACTCCTTAGGTTTGGGTTCTCCTCAGACTCCATCTTTCTAATAATTTGGTTTGTTTCTCGGTTCATATAATCCCCACGAGTATGGAAGAAGTATGAGGTCAATGCCCGCAGAGCTTCCATTACAGGCACAAGGCGTAAATACAAGGGGGTGCCGCCTAGTGCCCCCAGGGGAACGTTTGAGACCACATATACCCCAGTGGCCATTCAGCTCTAAGCACGTTGCCTTACACCGTAGCTTGGGTGAGCTGGTCCGCGGTGACAGCTTTCGCTAAGGATTAAAAGGTTTTTAGACCTATACATCCCGCTTACGACTGCCACTAATCAGGTCCCCCAAGGGAGACCTGACCGTCACCTTATCCGCCACCTAGGGACGCGCCTGGTGGGTAGCTCAACCCCGCGGAATAGATCCGCGAACAGGACAGTGGCACTTTTAAAATATCATTATTTCTTGTCATTATAACAAGATTTTGTTTTGTTCAAGGAAAATAGTCTAGGCTAACTAGATATCCATACCCTCTTGTATAGATAATAGACAAGAAAATCTCAGGCACGTAGTTCAGATTATTGTTTGATTAATCAAACTCAAATATATATATGAAGTAAATCAATATAGAAAGATAAATTACCTTTTCTCTTATACGAGAATGCGATATCTGGTTTTTAGTTTAATCGGAAACTAACGAGAGTTCAATTAGTCTTTACGTCCGGGGTAGCTATGTATTATAAAAAGCATGTCGTTACTAATTTATAAATGTCATGAATTACTACTTACTTGACAGAAGTTTGACTTAAGTTAAAACATACATTACCTATTTTCTGTGTGTCAGTTAATAGGTTACATTTAATAGGTTATATTAATAATTTAAGCACAGACATGCGTTTACAAATCGATGACTGCCCAGGACATAAAGAATAATTGAACGCTTGTTACTTACCGCTAATTAGTCTTTTATATGCAGATTCTACTGCATCATGATCTGTATTATCTCTTACACAAATACTTTCACCGAATATGAACTTGTATTGTGTTCTACACACCCGATTCTTAATATTATTAAAAATGTTTTTGTTTTATAAAATATTGAATTGAGTTTGAATGCCTGTATTAGTTTCTGTACGTTTAATTAATATTAAACTTAACGTCTGCGTTAGAACATTGGTAGTTTTGAAGTCTATGTACGATGATGAATGAAGTTGTTATGTTGTGAATGTATCTTCTCCAGCAGGGGCGTACCGATGATTCTGTAGAAAAGTGAGATACGTATCTACGTCTCTGGAGAAGATACCTTCACAAATATATGAATTTGTAATGTGTTATTCACACCCTTCAGACACATATTTTATATTATTAAAAATACTTTTGTATTATACAAAATTGGTGAGGTTTTACCTAGTCAAATATGTAAGATTTTGCTTTGTTCAAGGAAAACGGCCTAGGCTAACTAGATATCAATACTCCCTCATAATATCGTCTAATTCTACAAAAATACATATATTAACATCGGTAATGTACCTTTTTGTTATTTTTGTATGCACCCTATAAATGCAATCTCCCAACCACTACTTGATCTTTTTTTAGATTTTCTGCTTGTACACCCAGCTAATTCAAATTTCGATAGATACAATTTTTAAAAAGCAGACTATCCAGTTCATTATAATTAATTGTTAAATATAGATTGGTCATTCTTGGAAAATTGTACTGATATTAATATAGCTTCTAGTTTATTTTATAATATGCTGCACTCTGTAATGGATTGTCATTAGAGACCGGACACATCAGGCCGAAATTACAATGGACCATAATAATAGTCCAAAACATCGCTAAGTACAACACGCAGTTATTGAATAACACTATTCATTCGATTAACCGTACATCTGGTTTTTGTCGTTGAATTGCGACGCAATTACTTCAATATTATAGTTAAATTCCGTTCTTCATGGGCGTAGATAGACGTGGGGTTTTTTAATTTATTTAATAACTTATTTTATAATTTATTTTATAATTTATTTTATTTATTACTGGATGAATACAGTATTCATCCACCTGATGAAGCCATTGTATGGCGAAACAATATTGTAGTGATTTACAATAAAAGAATTTTTGAAACTAGAAGTTTAATTACTTATTTCTTAGCGTTATAATGAAGTTTCAACAAGTATCTCCTTCGTCAATTGACTATTTGATATCACATTATTTGATTTTTCATAGCAAACTTTTCAAAATGTGTCATACCAGTTTCCGAACCCTGTCTAATGAATTTTACAAAAAAAAATTGAAGAATATTTGGTAAGATACTAATTAATGTAGTTCTATCCTAATTACTAACATATAAAACAAAATATTTGATCACCTAATGAATATTATTTAAATGTCATGAAATTAAATTCATGTCAATATTGACATTAATTTCCATTAATTTCCTATTCTTGTTGCAAGCTGATTTACACGCTAGAATACATAAAAAATATTACATAATGCGAAAATATAAAAACGGTTTGCAAAACACATTAAGAAAATCAATATAATAACATACAATTAATGCTACTGACATATTATCATTTGTGGAAAGGTATAAACAACAATTATGTGATATAAAAATAGATATATACACGTATATTTACAAAGATATTTGTTGGCAATTGTCATAAACCGCATATCTAAAGTGTGCTGTTAGTAATTTATTACAATTGCTTGCTTACTTTTGTTACAAAATGGAGCAATAAAATGATAAAATCTTCATTGTTAAGGCCGGTATTCATTCTCGTTAACCTTCATAGGTCCCATTATCTTTTTCATAATTTTCCTTTCAAAAATTTTCAGACGCTCTTTATCTTTCAATATTAAACTAATGGTTACAGAGGTTCATTCGAGTAAGAGTAACATCGCCGTCGGCTCGTCCTCGCGCGTATATATATTTTGTAAATCGCCGCCGGACAATGTAGAGCGCACTTCACTCGTTTAGAGGAATAAATTATTACTGTTAAAAGCCGAAGCGCGCCGAAACCTATATAAATGTAAGAAAGGTATAAATTTATAAAAAATAGTGTAACGTTTACCGTTTTAAACGTCTTCCGTGAAGTCACAAACTGGGTAAAATCGGTTAAATATTTGCAATATATTATGTGTTTCCACAGTAATGTCCGCAAACCGAGTGCATTACGGAGAAAAAATGTGCTTTTATGCTGAAAACGAGCGTTCTACATCTACTGATGTTACATTTGCATAATTAAAATAATCTTCAAAACAACTTAATGGTTCTATTGCCGCACCTTCACAAGTTTATCTTAAGGTGGCAAATCAGAATTTTCCTCTAAAACACTTTCAAACCTTTCTAGAACACAAACATTTTTTGCGTCTTCTACAGCGCATAGCTGTGCGTGAACATATTGCATTATTTGTAAACATTCCACTAACGACACCAAAGAATTTTCTAATTTTTCTATTGCCTCCACTAGTCGATGTAACATGTAAAATCCATGCTTTAAATCTTATGGCGCAATTGATACCTAAATGTTATCCATGAGTAAATGCTTTAGTAGCTCATACGAAAGCAGTGTTTCTAAAGTCCCCAAAACATACAAAAAAAATTCACGAACTGTGTCCCTTAGTGCCTGAATCACCACAGCCGATTACTACGCGTTGGGGAACATGGTGAGAAGCTGCGTTTTACTACTGCGAACATTTTGATTATGTAAAGTAGGTACTTTTACAATTCGATTCGAGACACGCTGAAGCTGTCAAGAAAAGCCGGAAAATGTTTCAAGATAGTCGGGTAAAAAGTGATTTAGAAACTGTTCGCATGTACTACTATGGACTAGCGGAGGGAATTGAAAAATTACAAAATGATTCGATGTCGTTTGTGGATACTGTTCAAATTGTAGATGATGTTCACTTACACTATACTTTATTATATTGCCATTGTACATTAAATTCAGAAATCTCTTTATCAACTTATGAGCTACATCATAAAATGGTCTCTCTCTGGTTATTTGTGACATTCTAAAATTATTATTTATCACTGTAAACCAACGAAGTGCACGGAACGGTGTTCGTACGGCGACTGAGAAAATGTATAAACGCGATAAGGCAAGCTGCCGGTGGGATGTTACTCAAATGAACCTCTCTAATAATGAATAATATCGTTTTTCATCAAATAAAGGTCGAAGCAATACAAAAATAATCCTAAACGATATTTTAAATTACTCTAATTTTGTTATTTCATTCATAACACGTGTTAATAATAAACCAAGTGTACACGTCCATATGTACGTAGTGTTTATATTACATTAAACCATTGTAATAGAAAACACACGTTTACAATTACTCGGAAGTATAAGAACACGTTACCATCCTCATAATAAGACTTAAATTCTCTCGATTTTCCCTAAACCAAATTGAATTCATTTAATCTATCATTTTGTTTCTATGTCAGGTGTTGCGTAGACAGATAATTGCGATGTCAGTCCGAGGACCTCGTGTGGGCGGCGTAATTCACTTTCGTTAATTTGCCTAATCCCTACGTAAATATCTCGAAAAACTGAGGAAAATAACGAATGGACCTGTGAATTTAAACTTAGAGTAATCAGATATGCTGCAATTGTATTAGCAATAAAATGTTCGCAGTACTTAGGATTCGTTAAAACAAATTAGAATCAAGGAAAGGAAATGAAAACTTAAATTTGACTACCTATATTTTTCTGAAACGGCTTTCAATTTGCAAAGAGGATTCGCGAAGAGCAAACAAAAAGACTATAAGCAACTATACCTCTCAGTTCAATACTCTATTGTTTATGAATCGCTTCGAAATGGATTTAAATAATCAATGTTTAGGATCACAATTAATTAAACATTTTTAGGCCCGGTTTCATCATGGAATTAATGGGAGGTTTAACTTTAATTCCTAATTAAAATAAAAATATCAGTTTCATAATCCGTAATTATCTTTTAATTCTCCGTTAGTACTAATGACACCAAAATGAATAGTTAAGGTTTAATGGCCTGGTTAAGTTAACCTCTATTTTGTTCGCTTTTTCGAGTGACATTTTTTGATACTATACCTAACTGCCTGTTTAAAGTTTATTTTGACACATTTTTTAATATGCATCATCCAAGCTCTTCAAGTTCAAGTTCGAGTTCATCTGAAGATGAATATATATCGTATTTAGAAGAAGGAACGTTTATAAAGAAAGAAAAGATTGTTTGGGTAGTTTTAATGAAAAAAAATTGTTTGTTTGTTTCCGATACAAATAGGTATTATCTGACTATATATACATTTTTTCAGAAATAACTTTAAACAATGTTTTATGGAGGTGGATCCATACAGCCAATGCAACAGCTATTATTAACATTGAGATACTACGCCTCTGGTAATATGCAGGTAGCTGTAGCAGACTTTATGGGGGTATCAAAAGCATCAGCATGCCGAATAATAAAACGAGTTTCCACAGCCATTGCTTCCCTAAGCGCTCGTTACATAAATATGTGAGAAAATGCTATTGAAATGAAAAGACCTGCAGAGATATTTTATGCCATAGCTAGGTTTCCCAGAGTAATAGGTGCAATAGATTGTACATTGATAAAAATTGATTCACGTGGTGGTGATGATGCCGAAATATTTAGATCGAGAAAAGGTTTGTTCGCATTAAATGTACAAACTGTCAGTGATACTAAATTAAAAATTAGAAATATTGCAACACGTTGGCCCGGAGCAACTCATGACCAAATAATTTTTAACAATAGTAGTTTAAAAAGAAAATTTCAAAATGGTACTTTTGGAAGATATATTTTGGTAGGTAATAGTGGATATTCTTTACAGCCATATTTAATGACTAAATTACAAGAAGCAAGAACACCAGCAGAAAATTTGTATAACTAGTCCATAATAAGAACAAGAAGTGTGAGAGGCAGTATGGTGTGTGGAAACGTTGTTTCCCAATTTTGAGGGTGGGAATGCGACAACATGTTGACCGGGTCATGGATATTATTGTTGCTACTGGAGTGTTGCATAATATCGCAATAGATATGAACGATTTATATCCTGAAGAAGAGGTGGCAAATATCGAAGATCTATATGATGAAAATGATAATGTTAAACATATTGTTAATAATGCCAGGCATTATCGACAACTTTTAATAAACGAGCACTTTGCCCAATTGTAGGTATTTTATTATAATCTAATTAAAATTTTATGACTTGTATTATATGTATATTTACTTATAAAAAATAAATTCCTTAAACTATATCATTGCTGTTTATATTAACATATTTCGGAATGTTTATGGTACACTTATCTTTTGATATTCTTCACTGCAGGGTCAAGTAAAAGATAAACAAGTTTCATCATTGATGTATTAGGAAAATAATTAAAATTTTTACAATTTGCTCGTTACATTCAACTTGTTTTTATTTAACTTCTTTGTGACAAAAATTGAAGAATATCATTGTCAAATCTTTAAATACTTAACAAAGCTTCAAATCTTAAAATCATGTTATTACAATTATTGGACATAAATAGAAATGAAACATCAATATTAAAATACTTTCAAGATATGTATTGAAAAAAATGTTAAAAATATGTACTAGTTGCACTTCATTTGTTTGTCCAGCTGTACTTTTTTTGTTAGAAATTCCTGGTCTAGAAGCAACATTTTCTTTGCATATTCTTCAGCATCACGTTCGCTTCTTGTGACACGTTCCTTGGAGTCCTCCTGAAAAGTGATTTCCATAATTTCTAGTTTTCTCTTATAATAAGCATCTGCTACTGGATTATGTGATTGTGGTCGTAACTTCCCATTAACTTTTGGTTTTATTTTTTTGGGAGTATACTTGCTCGAGTTAGTTGCTTCAGGTTCAGAATCTTCTAAAACCTGGAAAGACATAACATTAAAGTAAATATTAAATATATTATTATTACACTTTTTATAATGGGTGCTACGTAAATAAATTCTTAAAATTGAAAAATGACAGCCTACCTCTATAACTGTACCGTTTGTATTTGGCATTAGTATTTCATTACCTCTACCTGTAGTATCACCTCAGCCACATGTTCTTCCACAAATGATAACTGTTTCAAAATATATTAGTTCATACATATTATACTTTTCAAGACTTACATTTTCTATAGTTTCTGAAGACATAGCTACCTCCTGAATTTCTGTAGTATTTCTGCTAGACTGTACCTAAAAGAAACCTACTTAGCAATAAAACAATAATAAAGTATTGAAATCATTACTGGCTCATCAACTATCGTGAATAAAAGTTTGTTGTCCTCCACAACATCTATATCCATGAAATTCTGTAATTGAACAAATTTTTAAAAAAATGTATGAAATAAATATCTTGCAATACATTTGTTGTTTGACTGTCACCATCAAATCTATTTTCAAAGCCCACCACCGTCTTGAAGTTTATAATTTTTAGAACTGCTTCTGTTATACAATCTAAATCACCAAAACCAGGGCCACCACCTGTACCTGTCCGACTAAGTTTAAGCTTAGCTACCTCTTTCCTAGCTTTGGCCTTGAGGTTGTCATATTTTGTTTTAAGTTAGCCAATTGACCTAGATAGTAGGTTTTTGGCATTAAATGCAGCTGCAATTTTTTGCCAAGCGATTTCCTAGAAATATGATGTATTTAATATTTTACTAGTTAATGTTAAACATACAAACCTTGTCTCCTAAACTCTCGCAGGATTCATTATAGTTTATTTATTTGCAGAGAAAATATTTTCAAATGTGTTAATTAGGTTAGTTTTCAAAGCAGCTGAACTAAATTTAAACACGAAAATAACAAGTAACTTCAATCATGTCAAATAGTAATAGGAAATGACTTCAGGGCTGTCAACATAATTTTAATTTCTATAATTACTGCATTAGCTAACAAATTGGTCCCCACCTATTATTTTAATGGACTATTAATGACAGCATTAACTTTAATTCTCAATTAGATAATTCTCCGTTAAGGGTTAACGGATCTATAAAATACGAAATACATTTTTATTTATTAATTTTGTACTTCAAGTTGAGTAAAGGAGAATTAATATTAACCAGCAATACTTTATCAGGATTCTCTTCTGTAAAATTTGTTCTCTTTGAATGAAATACATCCCTGTAAATAGAAAACATCATTTCTACACCGTAACTGGTTGTAAGTGCATGCTGGAAATATTCCTTTATTTCAGCGTATTTAGCAGTTACATTTTAAGGAACTGCCCTCATACACAATTTCCGCAGTGTTATTAAATATGGATTTCTATTAAAAACTGCGTCCAACTCTTGCCGAAGGCCACATCCGAAGTCACTTGGAATATTTTTCAAATTATTAATAGCCGCATCTAATGTGGTTAATCCATCATTTAATGTGAGATATTGATTTTCAAAATAAATGATTAGTTTTGACAAATTTCCTAAGTGTTGCTGAAGAAAGTACAACTAACTTTTTAAATTTGGAATTTGTATTAGTTCCTTGCACTCAGAAATACTTCAATTCATTAAAACATGTAACTAAATTTTGCAAACTATCAAAATTCGCTGCATAAAAACTAGTAGCTTCAAACCATGTTCCCCATCTAGTTATCTAGCCTCCCTGGAGAGGGAGGCAGTGAGTGACAAAGATGGCAGTTTTTCCCTGTGAAGAGCTACTCTCAATGGTGCTTTTCTGAAAACGTTTTGAAAAGCGGATACAAATCTATAAACTTTCGGAAAGATGTCTCTGATATATTCACAAATTCTGTGGAGAGCATGTGCTACACAAGTAATATGCAGCATATTAGGATATGTTTCCTTTAATAGTCTCCCTGTTTTTAACATATATGCAGTACTGTCACTGACAAATAAAAGTATTTTTTCTTTGTACCTGTCGTCCGAACGACGCATATGGTGCATATTCTCGTAAATTACTGCTCGAAAATACTGTTTCCGCATCAACTGTATTTATAACTTTTGTTGCTATTACATATGCGTTATATGGAATAGTTGGATGTAGTACACCAGCTACAACATTTACCACACAGCGTCCTAATATATCGACAGTTTCGTCGGGACTTATACATAGGTACTGATTTGAAAGATGGCTTCTAATGCATTCTACTGTTTTCATGTAGCACATAATATTTGCATAAGGTGGATTCATCAGGAACATTTCGACCAGTATATTTTTGGAGAAATGTTTTGAAGGTGGGATTGTTAAGTTTTGTGAAGTTCTTCGTTAAAATTATCAGATTCTAACGGGTCTAATTTCTGTGTACGTGTTTGCGTCGCTAAGTAAAGTTTTACGTGGGATTTCATGGAATTTTTTAACAATATTTTACAGATTTTGCAATAAATTTCGGAATCACTGGCAATGGACATACAATCAGTTTGACCCTTAATCCATCTCCCCAATGTTTCACTATGCTATTCTCGACGTTATTCCATATCATATCTGAAAAAGTAAGTTAAACAATATTCTAAATTACAAATTTTTAGACCCGAAACTGTATAGGTAACAAAAATAACACAGTGGGAATTAGGGTGAAGCTATAATTCCGACCCTGGTCTATAAAGGCCCTCGAAAAACTCACCGGCCAGCTCAGAAAATAATTGCGGAAGCGTCGTGGGCCAAAACAACGCATAGATTGTAAAAAGGGCACCACTACGTTAGATCTGGCAAGTTTACAGGTCAACGCAGAATCACCTTTGGGCCATGAGGGCTTAAAAATAAAATAAAGGTGTTCGTATTACCTGGTTAACAGCGTCACTAAAAGATCTCAAAACTAACACTTTTGCACATAAGGAGTTACAGAAATAAAACACAAACAACGATATAAAACAATAACAACAAAATTTATTAAGGGAATAAATACGTCAAAAATAGCTATAATACACGATAAGTGTTCTCATCAAAATTACAAAAACTGCTGAAATGACTAATTCAAATAAAAGTATAATCAAAACTATAAACGACCCAAAAGATAACAGCATCAGCTGATATCAAACGGTATATTGACATGAATTAAATGCAAAATAAAAGTAATGACTAAATTAAAATAACAAATCTACAAAATCGAGAACCAGTGAGGCTGGAGATTCTCAAGAAAGTACAAAATTAATGAAGCTAACACTTCCTCAGAGAAGCTAAGGATTCTCAAAAGTAACAACAAATCGACCTAATAAGAACCGATAATTAACCAAGAAATACTGTAATAGTACATACCAATAAATCGATATTTTTTTTGTCGGGATCTCTACAAAATTACAAACGATGTACAGATTAACTTCTAAAGATCTTAATAAAGATTTAAATTTATTACACACAGATCCAATTTACTAAATAACTAAATATAAATAACTAAATAACGCGAAGCGGCAGATCGTTACACGATGCGATACTTAAATTAATAAGAACTAGCAATTATAATATAAATTAATTAAACGTAAACGGCTAGAATTAATACCCATAAATTTTGACAGTTAAGACTTGAAAATATAAAATTAAAGCGACATCTACGCATCAAGTAACACAAGTTCCAAAATCGCTATAAATGTCGTGAAAGAAGTTAACTTGATCACGCACAAAATCTTGATCTATTCATTAACGACATCGATGCTGAAGTTTCGTGGTTCAAACTAGATGGCAGAGTAATCTCGAGCACGCCGTAAATAAGTTAAAAATACCTGTTGTTAATTTCACTAATAAAGATGCAATTTGCCCATCCAAATTTAATTAGACCTCAATTGACTCGAATACATTCCAGTAAAAGTGTCGGTCTGCTTACGAAACTCTAGCCCGAACGGCCACACCCAAGCAAGGTGTCCGAAATGTCCAAATTTTACGGGAATCCACGATAAAAGGCAGGCTCTTAAAAGACGACGATACTAAAGAGACACAGGATTCCTAAAAGACACACAAATAAGCAGTCTCAAAACACGTATCCCCGCTCACAGGATCAAGACGAAAATTGCTCGATATCAATCGCGTGACGCTAAGGGACGGGAAAACGAACTATAGAGCTGCAAAATAGGCCAGCTAAAATTCGAAAGACCCAAAAGTGCGAAAATATCTAATTCAACGTTACGAAACAGAATGACAATATGAAAATTAAAGTTACGGCAAAGAGCGATATTATTAAATTTCAAAATAAAATCCAAAAAGCGAAAAATTTACGTAACAAAATGAAACAGACATGCAATATACACGTCTGTAACTGTACACATGGACATACACCTCGTATTTTCCAGCATTTACTTCTGCTTAAGACACGTGTTTCTGCCATCTACTATTAGGCGTCATCAATTAAGCTAGTGAAGTAAGTAAAGCTTAAACAAATCGCCTCATAAGGTATACCAATTTTGTCCTATCAGGTGGCGCCATATAATCTAGTGACATCTGACGGACGAAAGACATTATGCCGAAAGTGGCAACACGTGTCTTAAGCAGAAGTAAATGCTGGAAAATACGAGGTGTATTGTCCATGTGTACAGTTACAGACTTGTATATTGCATGTCTGTTTCATTTGTAACAAATGTGTAATACGTGCTTAACGTATTGATATACTTAAACCTTTTTTGTATAAATGTTCTAAATCTAAATATATGAAAATTAAAAATGTATACGTAAGTAATTTAAACTTAACAAAATTCACTGGACACTTACGTCAAAATAATTGGGAGAAGTAGATTCGATGAAACGATATTAAACAGGATCTATTACAAAAATTACGAAGTATGTAATTAATAGTTAAAACAATGAAAAAAAAACTAACTCACCGTACTTTATTTATCTTACGAAATTTAAACTAATAAATAAAATAAATGATAAAACCCCGCCTCTATCTACGCGCCTAAAGAAAGCAATTTTACTGTAATATTAAAGTAATTGCGTCACAATTCGACGAAAAAAAACAGATTTGCGTTTAACTGAATGAATAGTGCTATTCAATAACTGCGTGTTGTACTTAGCGATGCTATAGACTATTTATAACGAGCCATCGAAAAAATTCATAATTGGGGTAGATTGTGAAATTGGGTTGGCACTTTAGCCACTTCCACATAATGACACATTACTTGATGCTTGACAGTTTCATTTGGTTTCATTGTAAAAAAAGGTTATGGCATTGAAATGATACTACAACAAAAAAGAAAACAAAGAATTTATTTAATATCGAAATCATAATCAAAATTTACATATAGCTACAGAAGTTGTTGAACATGTTGTCCATTTACATCTAAACACAAACCAACTCTAACGTTTTAACTTTGAAAAATTTGACACAAACTTATAGTTTCAATGTCAAATAATAAATGTCATTATGTGGAAGTAGCTAAAGTACCAACCCAATTTCACAGTCTACCCCAATTATGAATTTTTTCGATTGCTCGTTATAGTCCATCGTAATTTCGGACTAATGCGTCCGGTCTCTAATCATCTTTAAACTTAGGATACAGGATGAATAAGGCAATCAGCATGGTATGTTATGCCGACAATGCAGTAATACTTTCCGAAAATGAGAATGACTTGCAGAGACAGCTATTTAGATTCCACCAAATCAGCCAACAACTTAATCTGGACATATCCATCGAAAGAACTAAAAACACGCCCAGCGCAAGGGAACCACTCAAATACAAGCTGGTAATAGAGAACAAACCGGTAAAGCAAGTTATGCAATTTAAATACCTCAGCATAGACTTTTCTAGTTCTCATGACCGGGCAAAGGACTTAAGAAACCATGCTATAATATCAGGCTGCCTAAGGGAAACTGTATAAACCAACTCTTATATGCGAAGGGAGAGTAAGCTTAAAATATACAAGACATGCGTAAAGCCGATAATATCGTATGGAATAGAAGTAAGTGAGGATACCAGCAAAACCAAGAGTATGCTGCACGTCGCAGAAAAGTCAGTACTAAGAAGAATAAGCAGAAAAACAATAAGAGATCGCGTAAGAATTATTGACGTCAGAGAGCAGTGTGATATACAAAATATAGTCAAATTGGGAAGGCAGGGGAGAAGAGAGTGGTATAACCAAGTAAAAAAATGACAGATGACAAACTACCACGCGTCGTATTATAAGGTAGACCAGCAGGCAAAAGTCCACCTGAAAGGCTACCAAAGAGACAGCAGGCAATCCACATCTCTCGAAATTTTACAGAGGCAAGCTTGGAACTAACAAATCAACTAGATCTGAAATAAGTAGAAGCGGAAGAAGAAGATATATCATTTTATTTCATACCAATTTAGATTAATTTAGAATTAAAATCGACAGATTTTTCCCTAAATATCTAGTAAATTCTGATAAATATCCTAATTTGTTTTCGTCTTAAACAAAGAAATTAATAAAGAAAAAAAATAAATTCTATAACAAATTTTCAAAAGGCAAGGATAATAATAATTATCTCAAATACAAGGAGTTAAGATTACATGTTAAGCAAGCAATCTATTGACAAGGAGTAAAAAAAGCTTGTTTTCTTCTCGCAGCAGTCGACTCCTGGAGATGTCCGGGCTTTCTGGAAAAAATCAAGTCTACCCAACGACTCAGTTATAATGGGATTGAATCTGACAAACTAGAAGAAGTGTGTGATGTGCTTGCAGATTTTTTTTTGGAATAGTATATGATACGACGATAATTTTTCTGAACTTAATCTATTTCATTTTACAAATCCGGAATAATGTAACAGCGACATTGTGTTTTCTAAACTTTCCTCTCTGAAATGTCGTTTCAGCCCTGGACCGGATGATATTACGGAATATTTCATCAAAATATGTAGTTGTACTTTATCTCTTCCCTTATCAATTATTTACCAGCTCTCTATAAAATTAGGATGTTTGCCCAATCAACGTAAATTTGCTCGCATTTTTCCAATTTTCAAGTCTGGTGACAAATCATAATTAATAATTACCGTCCGATATCGTTACTAACAAATATTTCAAAAGTTTTTGAGCACATTGAATCAAGCTCTATCTATGACACCTTGCGTGAAGTAATTCGAGTAAATCAACATGGTTTCGTGTCTGGCCGTAGCACCCACACAAACTTATTGCAATTTTGTTGCTATATTAGTGACGCATTGGAGCGAAAATCTCAAGTAGATACCGCTTATGTGGATTTTTCTAAGGTTTTTGACCGTGTTGATCACAAGTTATTGCTCCACAAACTTGATCTTTTGAAATTGGTAAAAGTTTGATTTTGTGGATTGCTTCCTACCTGTCTCATTGGACTCAAATAGTTAAGTTGTCATCTAAAACATCCAGAACTATGTCGGCTATTTCCGGTACTCCTCAGGGCAGACACTTAGCACCAATTCTCTTTCTGCTTTTTATAAATGATTTATATAAATACTTCACTTGTTCCAACTTCTCGGCCTACGCAGATAATTTGAAAATGTTTAAATGTGTGAACTCTTGCAATAGCGGTAGAGCGGTTCAGGATGATATTGATTTACTAGCGACGTGGTGTATGAGCAACAATATGTCTCTTAACCTTGGTAAATGCCATATTATCACTTTTTCAAAGAAAAATAATGCTTATATTTTTAATTACATGTTGCAAGGTACTGCCCTGTAAAGAGTTGACCACGTTACCGACTTGGGTGTTATTTCTTATGGTAATTTATCTTTTAATTTACATACAGATCATATTATAAATAAATCATCGCAGTTTTGCGGCTTCATTAAACGTGTAATACAGTGACTTCACGATCGTCATCTATATTATACAAATTTATAATTTCATACAGTAAATAATAAAAATAAATTAAAACACTTGGCTTGTTTCACTATGAGATTTATTTAAATTCTCTAACAATTGTTTCGGCTGTTATGCCATTCTCAAAGAGATCTATAAATCTAACTTAAAGACTATCGCACTTGTTCTTATATGTTGTCTGTTCTTGTGTGTAGTGGGGGTGGTACTATATTGTGTATTACGGTGTCTATAAAGGGTGTATTGGCATATTCTATCTGTGTGTTGGTGATTAATAGATTTTGTTTTTTCGCTATTTTTATTTCTAATATTTCTAGGAGGTCCAATCTCTTGCTTTTTGTGATATTGTGTATTAAGTCGCAGTTATCTATATCGGGGAAGTGGTTGAGTTCTATACAGTGTTCGGCAAAGCCTGTGTTTTTCTCACTATATAAAATTGACTTTTTGTGTTCTTTAACTCTGTTTTTAATGGCTCGTCCACTTTGGCCGATATAGATAGCTTCACAGTCTTTACATTTTAATTTATAAACACCTGATTGGTCCATTTTATCTCTTTTATCTTTGTTGTTGCTAATCATTGTTCCCAAATTTGTTTTATTTACCCAGCTTATTTTGATATCTAATCCTTTTACTATTCTGTTTATTTTATTAGTGAGTTGTGGTATGTATGTAATTTTGTGCCATCTTTGTATATTTTCTGTTATTTTCGGGTATAGGTATTTGTTCTTATTATTTTGTATTTCTTTACGTTTTAACAGTTTATCTACGATTTTAGGGTCATATCCATTATTTCTTGCGATTAATTTAATTGTGTTTATTTCTGTATTAAAATCTGTCTTGTTTAATGGTGTGTTTGTGGCTCTATGTATATAACTATTGAATGTTGACATTTTTATTTTCATCGATTGTTTCGCGTTTGCATGTAATATGTTGTCTGTAAAAGTGGGTTTTCTGTAGATTTCGAATGTAAGCTTATTATTATGTCTGTTTATTGTAATGTCTAGAAAGTTTATTTTCTTGTCTTTTTCTGTTTCTTTTGTAAATTGTATCTTGTGGTTTATAGAATTTATTACTTTTAGGAACTCCGTTAATTGCCTATCTGTACCCTTCCATATGCAAATTACGTCGTCTACATATCTGGCCCAGAAATGGACTTGTTGAATTAATACCGTGTTTTCCTTGAATAGTTCTTCTTCGAATTTATTCATGTATATTTCTGCTAATAGCGGGCTTAACGGGTTTCCCATCGGTAATCCTTCTATTTGTGTGTATGTTTCATTGTTGAATTTGAAGTAATTCTGGTTTAGACATAAATTTATGTCTAAACCAGAATTACTGGTTTAGACATAAATTTATGTCTAAACCAGAATTACTTCAAATTCAACAATGAAACATACACACAAATAGAAGGATTACCGATGGGAAACCCGTTAAGCCCGCTATTAGCAGAAATATACATGAATAAATTCGAAGAAGAACTATTCAAGGAAAACACGGTATTAATTCAACAAGTCCATTTCTGGGCCAGATATGTAGACGACGTAATTTGCATATGGAAGGGTACAGATAGGCAATTAACGGAGTTCCTAAAAGTAATAAATTCTATAAACCACAAGATACAATTTACAAAAGAAACAGAAAAAGACAAGAAAATAAACTTTCTAGACATTACAATAAACAGACATAATAATAAGCTTACATTCGAAATCTACAGAAAACCCACTTTTACAGACAACATATTACATGCAAACGCGAAACAATCGATGAAAATAAAAATGTCAACATTCAATAGTTATATACATAGAGCCACAAACACACCATTAAACAAGACAGATTTTAATACAGAAATAAACACAATTAAATTAATCGCAAGAAATAATGGATATGACCCTAAAATCGTAGATAAACTGTTAAAACGTAAAGAAATACAAAATAATAAGAACAAATACCTATACCCGAAAATAACAGAAAATATACAAAGATGGCACAAAATTACATACATACCACAACTCACTAATAAAATAAACAGAATAGTAAAAGGATTAGATATCAAAATAAGCTGGGTAAATAAAACAAATTTGGGAACAATGATTAGCAACAACAAAGATAAAAGAGATAAAATGGACCAATCAGGTGTTTATAAATTAAAATGTAAAGACTGTGAAGCTATCTATATCGGCCAAAGTGGACGAGCCATTAAAAACAGAGTTAAAGAACACAAAAAGTCAATTTTATATAGTGAGAAAAACACAGGCTTTGCCGAACACTGTATAGAACTCAACCACTTCCCCGATATAGATAACTGCGACTTAATACACAATATCACAAAAAGCAAGAGATTGGACCTCCTAGAAATATTAGAAATAAAAATAGCGAAAAAACAAAATCTATTAATCACCAACACACAGATAGAATATGCCAATACACCCTTTATAGACACCGTAATACACAATATAGTACCACCCCCACTACACACAAGAACAGACAACATATAAGAACAAGTGCGATAGTCTTTAAGTTAGATTTATAGATCTCTTTGAGAATGGCATAACAGCCGAAACAATTGTTAGAGAATTTAAATAAATCTCATAGTGAAACAAGCCAAGTGTTTTAATTTATTTTTATTATTTACTGTATGAAGTTAAAATGTTTCACCAAGAAGTATCTGCAACAACAGCCGAGAAATTTATAATGCCTTGGTCAGGTCTATACTCGAGTATTGTTGTGTTATCATTGGGTTCATTAGATCGGATTGAGCGAATTCAGCGTAAAATGATAATTTTATATTCTTTAAATTAAAAATTGGTGAAAACTTATATAATTACGCGAAGAGATTACAACTACTGGGTGTTGAATCGTTGGAGAATAGAAAGTGTAAAGCATTTATTAAGCTTGAATTGCAGCTGTTACACAATTACATAGACTCTTCTGCTCTTCTTTCTCTGTTGAAAAGCAACAGAGAAAGAAGAGCATGTTCCACCGTTTCGTGCTCGTTCTGGTTACACGTTTCATATTCGTTTCCATCGAACTGAATATGGTAAGCATAACCCCATGGACTGAGTTTTATTGGAACTAAATCTTTTATCTGGAGTCGATTTGCATAATATTTCAAACCACTCTAATTAAGTATTTTCCTTTAATACAACTCCAATGAACACTATACATGGTCAAACAGTGTTGCCTTTATTTAATTAAATATACATAATTCTCATAATAAATAAGATCTCTATATTGTGAACAGACAAATACATAATATATTTTTTTAATAATAAAATGTGGAGTATATTACAATATGATCTCAAGAATGCCAGATATCCATATTGTTCCATTCGAATATCATTGTTTTTGAAACGTATTATTAAAATAATTACGTAATCGACATCCTGAACACTTTTCCAATACCGAATCTAAGAAATGCCCAGCTTATAGCGAATTCAGCGTAAAATGATAATTTTATATTCTTTAAATTAAAAATTGGTAAAAGCTTGTATAATTACGCGAAGAGATTACAACTACTGGGTATTGAATCGTTGGAGAATATTTCAATATTGCTTGAATTGCAGCTGTTACACAATTACATAGACTCTTCTGCTCTTCTTTCTCTGTTACTTTTCCATGTTCCACCGTTTCGTGCTCGCTCGGGTTACACGTTTCATGTTCGTTTCCATCGAACTGAATATGGTAAGCATAACCCCATGAACTGAGTTTTATTGGAACTAAATCTTTTATCTGGAGTCGATTTGCTTAATATTTCAAACCACTCTAATTAAGTATTTTCCTTTAATACAACTCCAATGAACACTATACATGGTCAACCAGTGTTGCCTTTATTTAATTAAATATACATAATTATCATAATAAATAAGATATCTATATTGTGAACAGACAAATACATAATATGTATATATTTTTTAATAATGTAATGTGGAGTATATTACAATATGATCTCAAGAATGCCAGATATCCATATTGTTCCATTCGAATATCTTTGTTTTTGAAACGTATTATTAAAATAATTACGTAATCGACATCCTGAACACTTTTCCAATACCGAATCTAAGAAATGCACAGCTTATATACACAATAGGAAAACAAAATAATTAATTTTGCAGCGATTGTTAATGAGGTTCATGAGTAATTAATGTTTTACCGTACTATATGCCTCTACAGTTTATAAACACGTTTTAATGATTTTATTTCGTTGGTTAGCAACGAACATACCAAATTCGACTTTATAATTTGATCGTTAAAGACGCTTCTAAAAGGCGATGATTGCTTATTAAATTCTATAACCTTCGACGACTGCAAAAACCCAGACTTAACTAATAACAAATAATATCGATACTTTAGAAGAATAGCCTGTCGTAACAATATTTATCCAGAAGTAAGTAGTCACGATCTTAATGGTACTTAATATATCCTTACGTAAGAAAACGATGCGAAAGATAATATAAATACTGCAATCATTAACTACAATGAAATTGCACAAAGGAAAAATCTTGATCAAAGTAAATAATAAGTGCTTTACCGAAAACCATATATTTTGCAATTACTTCGTTATTATGAAAATAATATGGCGTTAGAGTTACATATTTCCACGAAAGCTTTGAAAAAGTTTTCTAAAAAGAAATTGTGATAATAATAATACATATTGTATACTGTATAAGCAAGTGTCCTATTTGCAATACTTATCAATAAGGAAGTGTATCAAATTTTCTCTAGTCACAAGGAAAATTAAATAATGTGAAGTGGAGTAAATGCGAGGTAAAATTTCACTAGTGTAACTTTAGATGTCAATGAAAATGTTATTATTATTTTAAAAATTCTGTAAAATTGGCAAACGTTCTTTGGTCCTTAACAAAATGATGCCTATAACCAAACAAAGTGAATTAATTTTTAGACTATCTGTTTTTAATTTTTTTTTAAACAGCGTCATTATATCACATTTGCCCCGTGAGTTGAGGTTTATGTGATAATGGACTCTCTCCTGGTGTAGCGTTTCCAATAGAAGTATCTGTGGGGCAAACGTAATAAATATAATATTTCTGCGTATTTTGGTTTTTAAAATATTTTTAATAATAGCAATATTAGAAAATTTATGACAAATTTATTTCAAACATGATTAATTAACATAACTAGGAAAAATAGAATCTTGTACAAAAACTTGTGATTTTGTAATATTAAATGTAAACGAACAATTAGAACAATTAGCTATCTGAACAATAGAGTCTTCTTTCTTACTAGGCAAGTTTATATTTTCAATAATGTCAACATTATTAATGGTTGGATTCCTAATGGAATCATCAACTTTCTTCTCATTTTTCTGTATCACAGTTGAGCAAACAGCCTCTGTAATATTTTGTTTATATAAAATTCAGTCAGCTATCTGTACTTTATTTATCATTGAATCGGAAACATAGCTTTCTGCCACGGTAGAAGATTTCCATCCGCCGTGTCTTTTCAGACCAAGAACATCAATTCCTGAATCGGCTAATAATGTTGCCGAGGTCCTTCGAAAGGAATGTCCGGTGTAGGTAGTGGGGTTCTCCAATGACAAGTATTTCGCTATTTGGCTAGGAATTTTTGCGAGAATGTTTTTTCCTACAGGCTGATTTCGACATTTACCAAAACTGTACTTTAAGAAAAATCTATCATTGGTAATATTTTCTAATCTCAGACCAATGTATTTTTTAATAATTAGCATAAAATTAATTGGATATTCTTCCTTCGCAATAATTGTAAAAGAACGTTTTAATCCATTTTTAGTATCCGGTATTTTAATTATTATTACAGCATTTTTATTTTCCACATCTTGAATTTTCATTTTAACTAGTTCATCTTTCCTACAAGCCCCAGCAATTCCCATAATCATAACAACCTGCAAAAAATTAGTATAGAATGAACACGAATTAAAAAGAATCATTCTGTAAACTTACCTTCATCAACAAATATGTATCGTCGGAAGTTTCAATAAGAAATTTATTCATTTCCTCTCTTGTAAAGATACTAGACTTTTTAGTCTTAAAACCATCATTTTTACGCTTCAAAAATCCTTTCAATTTAATATTTTGAAATATCTTCATTTTCGTTAATAAATATGCTAGTTTTTAACATGGAGTATTCACACCATAAACTGTTTGGTGATTTTAACTTCATAGATCTATCACGAAAATATGCCAGCATTACACTTTCTGAAATACTCTCCACACACCTCTGGTGACACCAATCTTTGAACATTTTATAGGTTTCATTGTATCTGTTTTTAGATTTCTCCGGCAAAATCTCAGTACAAGCTATAATAGCATCCACCTCTATTTGATTCATGTTTATAAATTTTGAACTTTTGAAAATCTATTGCATATACTTTGACATTTATCAAAAATATAAATTTATATCGACACAAACATGGTTACCATAGATACGACAAATATTCCTGACTTGATGTTACTAATGTGTATACATATAGTAAAAGTAAAGTGGAAAATCATTCAAATTCGTCTATTTAAAAAAAAACGTAGGTATGACGAAAAATCTCATATGCACCACGGTTCGTACAGTACACTTTCATGGTCTCGAATACATGCAAACCTCGACCCTACGGGTCTCGGTTTGCAATCGTATTCTCGACCATAAAACTGTACTTACGAACCTAGGTACATAAATAACTATTATTTCGTAAAAAAATAACAGAATTATACATTTTTTTTTTTAAATAAAAAATATTAACATTTTTAACTAGCAGAACATTCTTATTTTTATCAAAATTTAAACATTTAGAAACACATTCAAGGTAACTAGAAGATATTATAACCGTCAAACTTCGCTGAAAAAGTAAATCCCGACCCTCTTCGATCCTCTGTTGGCTGTGGAAGGATATTCAATATACTTGCGCTGTCTACGAAGTCTTTATCTTGAACATTGGGCCAAACAAATTTAGATTTATTCGATCTCAAAAACCTAACAAGCCATTCTTCATACTCCCCTTTCTGAATAATTTTTCCCACAAAGTGTTTCAGACTTTTTTTGGTTGCGTATTGCACTAAAACCCACTTATCAACTTCGAGAGTATGACATTCATTGGAATTTACGCTTTCTTCTAAGTTTTGCAATCCCTGTAAACATTCTTCATCTTTATCTGAATCTTGATTAGCTATTGATTCGTCATTTGATTCACTAGACGAATCACAAATACTTGTTATTGCTTTCTGACGAGTTCTTTTCTGCTTCTTCTGTATTTCCGCGGCCCCGTCTTTCGGTGCAGTAATAACTTGAGCTCCAGGAGCCAACTTTCTTTTTGTTATTTTTGTTGAGGGTTGATGTTGACGAACGCATTGTAGCAAAAGGTTTTCAAAAGTAACAGTTCCATTTGAAGGCGCAATATCGTCAGACTTGGTCGAAGGGCCTGGTATATTGGAGACACGGACAGAATTTATCCCATTTGAAGTATTTGGGAGCTGAATTTGTGGGTCATCAATATTTTCTACAGCGCTATTAGTGACTATAGTATTTTGGGAGTTCCATCGTTTTAATGCTTCGATGTCGAATTTTTCTCTTGCTACGACTCTGTCATCAAATAGCACAATACCGGACTTTCTAAAACCACTAATTATTACATTTGCCTCGATGTCTTTTCACGTTTCTGCAATAAGTATTGAAAACATATTTTTTGGTAGTTTGCGCCCAACATTGTGTCTCTGCCACGTAACCAGGGATAAACTTGTTATCCCAGGTTGTTTTTGGAGATTTAAATACGGAAACGTCGAGGGGTTGCAACAGGTGAGTTGTGTGAGGTGGTAATTTTAGAATGGTAATACTTTGTCGCCTTGCAAAGTCAATAACTCGAGTGCTGACATGTGAGGAATGCCCATCGTATATGATGAGTACTGGCCTCTGTTCGCCCAAAGCATGAATAACAGTGTTTTGTAGGTAGTTGAAGAAAATATCAATATCCAACCACCCTTTTTTACTGTCAGCGTACGACATTCCAGAGAAGACATCGTCAGGAGCTTGCCGTTGGTCCCAGACATTACCACCTTTAAAAATGATTAATGGTGGACCTTTTTCTCCAGAAGCACTGGCCAATAATGAGACAGTTGTATTTTCACGACCAGGAGTACTAGTAATACGGGAGCAGGGCAGTCCTCTTTTGCCGACAACTTTTGTTTTACTAGGATCTATGGCGAAACTACTCTCGTCAAGGTTCCAAATTTGAGAAGGCCTCCCTTCAAGTTGTAGTTCGGCTAAAGTTTCTTTCAGAAGTTTAAAATATCCATAAACTATGAAAGGGTCAGTGGCTTTTTTTCTTGCAAATTCTATAGATTGTGGTATCTTCAGACTTAAACCATGTCTTTTCTTAAAACCAAGAAACCAGTCAGTCCCTGGCATGCCATTTTTAAATGGAGTATTTAAAAGTTTATGCTCCTTTACAAACTTGAAAACTAGCTGTAAAACTTCCTTTTTGGATACTCCAAATCCCCACTTCTCTAAAGTGGTAATCCCTCTCGCTAGTTCAAGCTCTTGATTCCAATCCAATACATTTGATCTGCCTTTCTTTTGTTTTTTTGCGCCCCGAAGACCTTTTAAACGGCTGTAAGTAAATGGTACAGTATGGAATTTTATAGGTTTTGGAGGCTTTGTAGATAGTCACTCGACCCGCTTGTATTTCCCGTATAGCTACTTGTAGGTCTTCTGCGGAGTAAACTGGGTCATCACGCTTTCTTTTATAATTACGAACCATTTCGATCTGTAAATTTATATGGGGTAAATGTAATATGCATAGGGGCAAATGTGATATGCCGTAAATAACATTTGCCCGTTGTATCATTTTTAAGGGACAAATGTAACATACGGTAGTATAAAGAAAGACGCAAATACCTCATGAAATGTAACATTCACAATATAAATTATACAGTTTTTCCACGTCAGACCAAATTTTTGAACAAGCTGGCTCTAAAAATTCCAAATGCTTCTGCGAATTCAAGAAACACCTGTTGCACTCGTTCTCTAACCTCAAATACGTAGTTCCAAGAATAAACAGCTGATTCAATAGACGGCCGGTAAAGTCGCATTCCAACAGGCTTAGAGAGATCAGGGATGTAAGTTTTGATATTGTTTTGCTCAAGAAAGCAGTTTTGATGAAAATTTACGAAATTTTGACCTGGTATCACATTATCCCATTTTGACAATTACCCGACGTTACCTTATTTATAAATTTAATAATAGGGTAATTGTAAAGAAGAAAACAAACTCTAATTATAGCAGAACATAAAATAAAAACACTTCCAAAAACTAAATAACACTTCTCAAAAAATCAAAGAGAATTAAATAAAAAATTTCCCTAAAGAAAAATAACTGTAAACAATAGCGAATGATTTTATTAAAACAGATGTCCAAACGATGACCTAACAGAAAAGCGCAAAAATTAGAGTTATTTATACCGTTTGGTAATTAATTTAGTGTATTTAATTTTGCCGTTGATGCAACTAGAATAAGTATAAATTTGTTGATTCAATTTAATTAAGGATTACTTGCATAATAATGTATTTCATTTGTTTTTTATATTTTATATAAATAGCGTCATAGAATATGTAGCCCTAAGTTTAGGTATATAAACTAAATTTCGCTTGTGTACGAGTACTCGAGGCCTTGGATATACCTATGTTATTTTCTTGTATTCTTTCCTTACATTTTTGTGTACTCTAAGATATACAGTCTGGTCTTATATTGGATAGTCCAAAAGTTATAGTTATCTAACTTTGCCTTTTGGATGCTATAAGTAAAAATTATGTTCATGTTTAACAGCTATATATTTATTTAAATTATTATCAGAGAGCGGACTGAAGCGATTGAATTACCAATTGCCCCAATAAAACGTTGTGGCGGTATCAGGTATAGTATGCATGTTATAACAGCCCCACTATTTGCTTGCTCGATTGCATTCGTCGAGCTGATGTTTTTTTCCGTCGTTATGAATAGTACATTGTGTGTATTCCTTCACTAATTTAACGCAACAGTGGCGTGTAAGACGGAATATGCATTCATATATTATTTCGATGACTTCGTTAAAATAGTCGCTTAAAAAATTATATCCGCTAATTTCCAAATTTTATTCTTGTGTTTACATGCTGTTATACATGCATATACATATATGTATTTATTGTTTGTGAGATAGTATATTTTCTATTCTCATCTGGTTTCGTTCCTTTCAGTGTTATTTGGTTAGAACGCTTAGTATTTTAAAAAATCCGTTTTATATTGTTATATTGTATATTTATCCTATAATTTTTTGGAGTAGTTTTCGTTTCTTCTATTTAGTCAATTTCTTTGTGTTCTTAGTATTTCTCTTTATTTTCATTAATGGAGAATTCTCGGAGGGCAACCATGGTAGGATGGATTAGAGGCCATACAGATTGTTTGCATCTTCGTAATGATACCGAGATATATTGCAGTGTCTGTTAATTAAATTTAAGACGTCCACAAAAGTGTAATGTGCAGAGACATGTTTCTTTGAAGACTCATCAAGATAACATATGACCATCTGCACCAGACACTTTTAACGAAGAACTATGAGAAGCTTTCATGGCGTCAATGCTTCATTCGGACGACAGGTACAAAGAAAAAATACTTTTATTTGCCAGTGACAGTGCTGCATATATATTAAAAACAAGCAGACTATTAAAGGAAACATATCCTAATATGCTGCACAGAATCTGTGAATATATCAGAGACACCTTTCCAGAAGTTGATAGACTTGTATCCGCTTCTAAAAAAGTTTTCAGAAAAACACCATTGAGAGAAGCTCTTTACAGGGAAAAACTGCCATCTTTGTCATTCCCTCCCTCTCCAGTAATTACTAGATGGGGGGCATGGTTCGAAGCTACTAGTTTTTATGCAGAGAATTTCGATTGTTTACAAAATTTAGTTACATGTTTAAATGACAATACTCGGAGTATTTCTGAGTGCAAGGAACTAACACAAATTCCACATTTGAAAAATCAGTTATACTTTCTTCAGGAACACGTTGGAAATTTGACAAAACTAATTGCTTATTTTGAAAATCAAAATCTCAAATTAATAGATGGATTAACCACATTAGATGTGACTATTAATAATTTGAAAAATATTCCAAGTGACTTCGGATGTGGCCTTCGGCAAAAGTTTGAAGCAGTTTTTAATAGACTTTCAGATTTGATAACATTGCGGCAATTACGTATGGGGATAATTCCTCAAAATCTAACTACTAAATACTCTGAAATAAAAGAATATTTCCAGTATGCACCGATCACCAGTTGCGATGTAGAAAGGACGTTTTCGATTTACAAGGATGTATTTCATTCAAAGAGAACAAATTTTGCAGTAGAGAACCTTGAGAAAGTATTGCTATTAAATAATAATACTCCTTTACTCAACTTGAACTACAAAATGAACAAATAAAAATGTATTTCGTATTTTGTAGCCGTATATATACCCGTTTTATTATTATAAGTATAATTATATAAATAGAATTAAAAACTTTAAAAATACAAATGTTCAATAGTACGCTCGTGAGCGATGAGTCATCAACCTCTCGTGTCCGGTCTCTACTTATGACATTAACAGGTTCAATTGTTCGTGGATTTGGACGATTATAACGACCGAACAATGGAGTTAATACACGTAAAGTAGCTGCGACTGAACGTTAATTTTGATAAAATATCTGAATAATTTATATATGTTGAACAGTGTGTCGTTCCATGGTGAAGTGGTAAACACAGACAAGCATAAATGTAAAAGAAAAACACTCAACAAAACTGGCATCTGAAAGAAATCTCCATTTACAAATGCGTCGTCCCTAATGGAAAACCTTTTACAAATCACAATGCTTTACAACTAAATTTGAAATACCGCAAAAATGTGTTTAGAACAAGCTTCTCGAACTATAGAGTATGTTGATGTTGAAATTTAATTTATAATCGAAATGGTGTTAAAAGCATGTAATTTCATTAAAAGAACTAAATTTTGGGGCTTTCAAATTTGAAATGAATTTAATCAATAACTTTGATTCTATTATTAATCTACACATTATGGTATGCGAGATATATTCCAAGATTGTTTATTGATTTCATTATGCAGAGTCAATAGAAATTAAAAATTCGTATATTTTGTATATTTTCGCATTCTCAACCGTATATTAAAACAGTATTTTGTCCCATTGTTAATTCTATTTTTATCGTTAATGTCTGGGTATTTAATTCATTCACTCGTTCGTGCTTGCGCAACGGTCACGTAATAAAGCTTTGCCGAAACTTAGAAAAAATTAACAACTTTTCCCGAGTAAAGTGGATTTAGTGTCATGACAACAATTGTGGTCTGAGTGCGGCATGGTTTCTATAAAATACGAAAGTTATGCTTTAATATTCACGCTGTTAACAATAAGTTCCAGTTCCGTAAGACCCTATTCTTATATTAAATAAAAACGATGTTTATGTTTTTATCAAGACTACCTACAAGCTTGTAATAAGGTTTTTAAGTAAAACGCGAACATTTTTATTATTAGGTGATGAAACCCAATATAAGCAAGAATATTGATAAGTAAAGAATCTAAATTGCACTGCGCAACATAGGTGTGTTCTTGATAGTGATAAAATAAAAGAAATAGTATCCGTTATAGTATACATGTTATAACAGCCCCACTATTTGCTTGCTCGATTGCATTCGTCGAGCAGATGTTATTTCCGTCGTTATGAATCGTACATTGTGTGTATTCCTTCAAAAATTTAATTCAATGGTGGCGTATAAGACGGAATATACATTTATATATTATTTCGTTATATCCGCTAATTTCCAAAGTGTATTCTCGTGTTTACATGCTATTATATGTGCATATACATATATGTATTTATTGTTCTTGAGATCGTATATCTTCTATTCTCTTCTATAAGGGATTGTTTCTGGTTTCTTTTCTTTCAATGTTATCTGGTTAAACGTTTAGTATTTTAAAAAATCCGTTTTATATTGTTATATTGTATATTTATCCTATAATTTTTTATAAATATTAATTTTAATTTACTACCTTATTTTTGGAGTTGTTTTCGTTTCTTCTTTTTAGTCCATTTCTTTCTGTTCTTAGTATTTCTCTTTATTTTTACTAACTACGGAGAATTCTCGTAGGGTAACCATGGTAGAATGGATAAGAGGCCATACAGATTGATTGCTCATTCGTAATGATATCGAGATATATTGCAGTGCCTGTTTATTAAGTTTAAGGTGTCAACAGAAGTGTAATGTGCAGAGACATATTTCTTCGAAAACTCATCAAGATAGCATGTGACTAGCTGCACGTGACACTTTTAACGAAGGACTGTGTGAAGCTTTCATAGCGGTCAATATCCCATTCAAAAAGCTTAACAATCCAGTCCTCAAGAGGTTTCTTACAAAATATACTGATCGTCATATACCAGATGAATCTACTTTACGTAAATACCACTTACAAAAATGTTATTTGAAAACCATAGAAAAAATACGAACCTACCTATCTGTCATTATCTTTGAGTAAGTGCAGACGAAACAAGGAATATATTGGGACGATATGTATTAAATGTGGTTGTTGCTATTCTTCATCCGACAACTAAAATATTGCTAGTCGTAAATAGTGAAACAGTTGCAGAAGTAATTGATCAATGTATTCAGAATATTCTGTCATCGGACAACAACTGTAAAGACAAGATGCTATTGTTTTATATTGATGCGGCAGCTTATATGTTAAAAACAGGGAAGTTATTAAAGCAATCTTATCCAAATATGCTACACTTTACCTGTACAGCACATGCACTACACAGAGTATGTGAATACATCAGGGGTGATTTTCCAAATGTTGATAAGTTAGTTTCATCATCAAGGTATTTCTCAAAGCTGAGACAAAAAGTTAATGCCATATTTAGCAGAAGTCCAGATTTAAATATCATATGATCAAAAAGTCTTTGGATCGCGATAGCCATGAAGTGTAAAAACCATCTATAGAATTATTTACTTCTGTACTTTGAAGTACACATAAGTCACAAATAACATAGATTTTAGGTTATGGTAATTAGTTGCATTTTATGTATATTTTATAACCAGCTGACTTGAAAGTTGTCAAATAAACGTCAAAACTAATTGAAATAAATAATTTTGTAGATATCTCGTAAATTCCACGGCAATAGCGATCTAAAGACTTTTTGATCATACGATATATTATATCAATTCTGCACAGAGACGATTGAAAAATCTATACATTGTATTGTGCAGTATTGTGCACTTTTGCAACATTTTTTAAAGACCGTTTTAACACTTAAAAGAAGTAATTTAACACAGGAACACCTTGAACAAATTTTAGTTGTTAATAGTAATGTTTTACACTTTCCATATTTCACAGAAAATACATCATTTTGAGTTTTGTTCTTTGTAAATTATTTTTATTCAAAATTCGATACGCAATTCGCTTGTGAACATTACTTTTGTTTCAGAAGTAGTTGCTACCGGTTACAAAACCATTTATTACATTCGCTCAGTTGTGCATTGACAGATACATATTAACTGCATATGTAGGTATGTGCCACTGATGTATGTAACTGACCACACGTATCAAATTGTCGAAACTCACGAATGGCTTACAGAAACAAACCTATTGCGAATACAAGGCAGACGCCTATGGGCATCAATCGCTCAAGTCCACTCTTTAGTAATAATTTATAAAACGTCATGAAAAACTTACGGTTTAAATTCCTGTTTATAATAAACCCGTGTTGCCGACACCTGGCACGCGAATGGATCTCAATCCAATCGGGGTACAGGTGCAGGTATATACGGAATGTGCCCCAAAAGTAAGATATCCTTAAGAATTGATTGCAATCGAAGCCTGCGCCGAGGAAATTCGGGAAGCCGGGCTACACGAACAAATAAATCAACATAACGACTGATAGTCAGGCAGCTATTAAAGCCATTATAAATCCATTTACCAGGTCTAAACTGGTGAAACATTGTAAAGAGGTCCTCCTTAGACTGGCACAAGACAATACTTTGTCACTAATATGGGTGCCAGGACATGAGGGAATTAAAGGTTATGAGTTAGCTGACGAACTAGCCAAGGAAGGTGCCTAGTAATAGGAACTTCATAGGACTAGAACCTGTATGTGGAATCGCCAAAAATTCCGCTAGAATGGAGATCAGGTTATGGCTAGAAACAGAACATAAAAAGAAATGGACATTATGGAAAGTCAACTCAATACTAAGACACTACTAGAGGAGGTGGGCACTAGGCTTTTAGCCAACCTAATTCGAAGTAATAAAAAATAAATTAAAATTATTATCGACTTGATAACCGGACATTGTCCTTTCAGGAAGCATCAGTACAGCATGGGCTTAGTTAGCGAGCCCTGCTGTAGGAAATGCGAAAAACAGGAGGAAACTAGCCTGCATGTAATATGTACTTGTGAAGAACTGAAGGAACTGACAGAAACACTTCGACAGTACTCGAAGTTCCACATAGGAGGATCGTAGTTTTTATCGAAGACGCAAGACTAACAGAGTGGAAATAAGATATGTATTGGGAGTGGTACAAAAAGCACTGCGTCCACCCCAAAATTTAGGAGAAGAAGAAGAATGGAAATAGTCTACTTCAATATTTTGAAAGTACAATGGGCCAATTTTATATTTTAAGTAAAATATTTCAAACCGTTAAAAAAATGTAAAAAAGAAGAAAAGAAATTGAAAACATCTGGTATTGTAATCAAATTTATTCTGATGAAGACAAAATAAAAGTCGAAACGTTAAAATGAGCCAGATTTGCTTAACATATGGATTTTTTCGTACGACTCGGCAGACTGCCAATGAATTTAATAATAACCACCCTGACAGACCAAACATATCACATGTGACTATAGCTAATGTTATGAAGGATTTTAAGAAATGTAAGCCTAATTTCTTTAGAAAGCATAACAGATAGAAGCAAAATGAAATTGTTGATCAAGAATTAGATGTACTCTTGGCTCTTCAAGAAAACTCTAAACAAAGTATTCGGCAAATGTCTCGTGATCTAAATTTAAGTATTAAATTTATTAGAAATGTTTTGAAGAAATTTGCTTTAGTGATGAAGCTGTATTTACTACCAATGGAATTGTTAGTTCCCAAAATTCAAGATATTGGAGTAAAGAAAATCCCCACTAGTCAATTGAATGTAGAAGCCAATATTCAAAAAGGGTTAATGCGTGGTGCAGTATAAAAGGGAATATAATTATTGGCCCGTTCTTTTTCGATAATAACATAAACGGCGCAATTTTTTTAAAGTTTCTGAAGACATAATTTTTAGCGTTTTTGCATAGTATGCCAATTTTAGAAAGAATGCACATTATAATAATTAGATGGTGCTCCGTGTCATTCTTCTGCACAAGTGAGCAATTGGCTAAATACAGTGTTTCCAAATAAATGGATTCGTCGGGCAACCCAAGATGATTTATCATTACTTACGTGGTCTGCAAGGTCTCCGGATTTAACTCCTTTATATTTTTTTCTATGGAGATTCTTAAAGGAAAAGGTCTACAAAACTAGACCACGACGTGTAGAAGATTTAAAAGAGTGAATTAGGCAAGCTTGTCAAACCGTCACACAAGACATGCTAAGAAATGTTTGCAAAAACACAAGGATGCGATCTATCAAGTGCGTGTAGTGCTTAGAGGCACACGTTAAAATTTATTAACTTCAAAATTATTTTTAAGTTAATTAATTAAATACTGTTGAATTTAAAATAAATAATTACAATAAAATTAAAATCTTTTAATACAGTAGCAACGGTATTATTGAATTCATTCTTGACGAATAGTTCGGTAATTATTACATACAATTAACTAATTTTCACCTTTTCTATCTATTACTAATAAAGATATAGCCATGGAGGCACTAGTTTTCAATATGCCCTCGTATATATAAAACTTACAAGCATTATCGACGGTACTATATTAGTTAATAACAAATTAAAAACGGGAAGCGGTCTGTCAATTAACACTCATTTAATTTCTATCTCTCTGATATATATAAATATATATATATATATATATATATATATATATATATATATATATATAAATATAATATTTTCGTGACCTTGGTATGATATGGTAAATTCAATCAGTCGGCGATTAAAGGTCTGGTTTACTTCAAAGTATATATATTTAAACAACTCTACATGTTTCGGCAATGATGCCTTTATCAAGGATATAAAATATAAATGACAGAATATTCTGTCATTCATATTTTATATCCTTGATAAAGGCATCATTGCCGAAACATGTAGGGTTGTTTTAAATATATATACTTTGAAGTAAACCAGACCTTTAATCGCCGACTGATTGAATTTACTATATATATATATATATATATATATATATATATATATATATATATATTACTCTCAGAATTTCTTAAAAAAGATTTATGTGATATTTATTTCATCAACGAACACATTAGATGTGGAATTCTCCGCTACTCGCCAGATACAAGAAACCAAATTAAAATTTATACCAAACCTTCTATTCCTTAAATAAATATTTGGAAAGACCATTTGTTCCGTGATTATGAAAACAGTTATATGTACTTTCCCTTTCCTTTCGACTATTATTTTAGATTATTTTTTTTCTTTTATAACGACGCACTTCATTTTCTATTACTTTTTCTCTTTCAGCTAATTTTTTTTTCTCTTTCGCTATTGCAGACTTATTCTATACAATTTATTTTGTATAACAAAATTACAAAAATAATAATAAATTACATCGCAATTATAATATAGCATAATCTATGCATGACGTAAAGTATATTTTTTTAAATAACATGTAGTGAATGTGTTAAAGTTGCAGAAGATTAAATGCAGGGTTCTCTGAAGCAATATTATAGTTTCTCATTACCAAGTTCAGCCCCCTTCAATTACTTGATATATTTTACATCTATATAATTACTAGAGACAGTTGTTGAATAGCACTATTCATTCGGTTAACTGCACATCTATTTTTTGTGTGTGGTTAACCGAATGAATAGTGCTATTCAGTAACTGCGTAATGTACTTACACATGTAAATTATTTATATCGTCCGTTGTAATGACGTCATTTCAGCCCGATGTGTCCGGTCTCTAGTAATTACATTAATCCTTTCTATTGAAGTTTTCCTTTCCATCCAAGTTGACTTACAGAGGTATTATCCACTACAATAAACTATCGACCCTCTGCAATATGCTTTATTAAAACATCATTGATTCTTATTTTCGACATATTTGTAAAATGTTTACCAAAACAACAGAATAATAAGTATGCAAACTCGAATAACCTGCTTACATTACTATGAAACAAAATACAAAACAATTCCTGCAAACTTGTTATTCTAGATTTATACACGTAAGAAGAAATAGAATCTAATTTGTTTACAAAATATTTGCGGCATTGTAATATAATCCTTTGCGTCTATTATTCTCGGAAGGGTGCTGTAAAATGGAGCATAAACAATTTTGCAGTTGACAGACATCAAACACATTTCGATTTTATTCTGAAAACGGATTTTTATGATATAGAGAATAATACAAAAATATATGTAGAAAGGAAAAGGTGATCTTCAATTTATAGACCTTTATTAAGAACAAATCTTGTATCTTGTATCTAAATCAAATAAGCGTACGCTGAAGCCAGGCGAAAATAATAAAAATGGATTTTAAGGATCTGAAATCCAGAATTGCATACACCAAAGACTAAATATTATACATATGTAGTACACACATACGCAATATTATATATATATATATATATATATATATATATTCAGTGTCTCCCGAAAATAACGGATAAATTCTATAAAATGATTGAAAAAAGTGTTTTTTTATTTTTGGATTTTATTTTACATTGGAATTTCAATTCTTTCGGCTTCAGTAGGTATCATTGTTGCTATCTTATTTCTCGAATCGTTAAACAAATAACACACACTCCACTTCAAAATATCAATAAATTGTATTTGACATTTAGCTACAAATAATTTCCATTTGTTTGCATCATTTATATCAAGGCTTGCGCGAATATTGGCACTTTCATTTTAATACATTTTTGTTGGATATCAGTTATTTATCAACCGATTTTAAAAAACTGTTTTTTTATTGTTTTTAGCATAAAAAATTATATCAAATAAGGTCATAAGGAGTACTTTGCTATGTGAATTTTTAAAGTTGTGATTACTAGCGCTTGGGAATTGAGGGGTGGAGGGTAGAAAATTACATCTTTAAATGAAGGTTTTAAAATAAAAATCGACATGTCCGAAAATTTTTCTAAAACAGTTTTTTTCAACCTTTCCATAAAATTTATCCGTTACTTTTGGGAAACACTATATATACTCTTGTACTTTGTTTTATTTATTTTATTATAAAACACCGAACAAACAACAAACAAACTGGATGTAGGTTATTTACAACTGAAAAAAGTACATATAACTGGGGAGGCATTTGCAGATGACGTCATTGTTATGTTGGCCAAAAATAAGAAGGACTTGCAAATAAACTTAAGTGTCTGGAACATAGCAATGAAGAAAAATGAAATGAGAATAAATAAAACTAAAACGAAAGAAAAGTTGTTTGGAGAAAATAGAGCAAATAGAGAAAACAGAAAATAGAGGAAGAAGAGTAAATCTGAACATATAAATAGATGGAAAGGAAATTGAACAAGGTCATTTCCAATACCTAGGAGTAACCATAGATCGGACAGGCACACAGAAAATAAACATTAATGATACAGTACAAAAAGTCAATAAGTTATATTATGCAATGAACACTAAATTCATAAACAAAAAGGAAATATCGAAACAGACAAAACTAAAGTTCGCCGACACTATATACTGTGTGTATATATATATATATATATATATTGTAGTGAGGCATACCCATGAACATAAGAGGCCTAGATCAAAAATACAGAATTTAGAATTAAAATGTTAATTTTAGAATATAAGTTACTGTTGGAACTGCATTTTTCACGTGCCAAATCAATAAAGTTAATCCCGCGTTTTTAATAGCTCAAATTTTAATCACATATTTATTTATTTACTTGTAGTCATTCACTTAAGTCATTTTCATATACATTATTATTTCACTGAAGATATTTAACTTAATTGATTGGAATTATTTGTCACATATTATGGTCATAGCTGTACCGAATTTGAATTATATAAGGCGAGAATTATGCCAAGTGTAAATAGGTATGTAGCGGAGAACTGAACATTTAAAATACACTTTTGTCCATTGTAAAATTAAAACAATAATTTATGTGAAATATCTAAACGATTGATAATAGTAATTCATTTCATTTTATAAATTAATTAACGATATTAAATAAATATAAACAAGCATTCCAAATAAGACGCCGGGATATGAAAAAGAAAAAACAAGAGAGAGTTGGCTTGGGTAATGAAGTATTTTTGCAACGCGTCGAGTTTTATAAAAGTGTGTTCCTGAAATTAAGGAATAAAATAGAAAATAAACTAGTTAAATCTTACCAAAACATATCCGACAAGTTTCCTATCCACCAGACATCGTTTTACGAAGTTTAACCAACCCTAGACCTGCCTGATCGTTGTAAACGAACTTCCATCTCCGAAGGGACGCTAACCCCGCTTAGAACGATACCAGCATTTCTCTTCAACCAGAGCCCGTTATCCTGTGTACAAGACCTAAACCAAAGATCCTAACATCCATCGACCATCCAGAACTCACAACAATTATCAAATTGAGTACCTATTTATTTATCTCCTAAAATATAAAATTTTTTATTTACATTTTTAAAAAAGAAAAGAATCGTTGATATTTTATATGAATACCTAAAATGTTAGCATTTAATCTATATACCTTTTAAAACGGAAAAATACAGTTCTTTTTAAGTTTGAATTATCCTTACATAGATCAATATTTAAGCATTCATAAAATTATAAACAAATAACCTAACATTAATAGCAGATCGAATCACGTGACTGCTCATATTTATATATTTCTATATCTAGTATCAAACTTACCTTATATTTGTTGAATTGATTAACTCATTAAATCAGTTATTTTTACATTTCATCCTCTTGTTTTATTCATTATATAACATCGGGAAGTTTTACACTTAGAATAACTTGATTTAAACTTATATCTATCTTCTATCAAACCCCGAACTCGCATACACGATAACATTATCACCATAAGGACTCAGCTAGCCGGTAATTTGATTAAGATATACATAAAGTATTTAGCAATAATTTTAGCACTTGAAGGAGGCCTATATAAGTTAATACATTATTGTATTTATGTTCTGAAATATTACACCTGTGTCAACCGTATAAATAAAACTTAACGCCATCTATAGGTCACCTTTATAACTACACTTGTGTACATTCAAATTATCTTATTTCTACTTTTCGGGGCAAATTAAGTCATTATATTTTATGTTTTGGTTGTGTATTTATTATACGACCTTTCAGCTTTTCTACAATTTATATATATACATATATATATATATATATATATATATATATATATATATATATATTGTTATGGTTCATACTGCACTCATATATCCGCATCTGAAACGGAAAAACAGATAAAACAATGCAAATAACAATTATAAAAAGGGTGAAATTAGCGAATTAAGATTGTAAAATTAGTATCAACATGTTTATAAATTAATACAAGGAGAACAGTAATTCAAATTAACTTATTTTTATTTTTTTATAACTTATTTTATATTTCTATTTAAATTTCATAATTCAAATATTTCGCGCGATACTACCGGTATCTAATTTATCCACATTGAAATATTGTATTGATACTGATTAGACACGCCCTCTTTTTAAATTTAACCTAAACACGCAAGAATGCAACTTAGAACACATAATAATGACATAACCTACATTTAAAAGTAAACAAAGTGTATTTGAAAATTATTTAAAAAATTTTATAATTTGATTAGGAATGTAATATCAATTTAATTCAAAACACCAGCGATGCTATGATAATAAAGTTTCGAGGCTATTTGCCAATATGAAAATAGGCCATGAAAAAATAAATGAACGTAAAGGACGCCGAAAACGAATTTTACAATATATGGCCGCGTTTGTGCATTTATCCAAGTTAAAAATTAAATTACCATAATCAAACTCAACAGATCTTATCGAAAATATCTATATTTGAAACGCAGAAAATTAGCCAACCTTTTTAAGTAAAAACCAGCCTCTCATCATCGAAGATACGCCGAATATTGACGATAGCATCTTTACAAGTATCCAAACTGCAACACGTGGGCCTTTTGGACGATCGGACGACGCCAAACCCATATCCAGAATTCTAACGCCGAACTTGCTGCTGCTCGACTACAACGCCTCCAGCCTGAGCCAACACGCAAAATCTTGGAACACAGGTTCTTGAATGATCCATTTATAATTTCATTGCCTATAAAATTTACATATTAATAAACAAGTTCATAATAACCTATATAAACTTTAATAAAACTTCGGTATTTATTATCTATGTATCGGTTACCCTAGCTTAATAAATACAAGCATAATTTAATATCCATATAACACCGTAGTACTTACCATATTAGTATAAATAATCCAAAATATTCTTTAACTTAGTTTTCTTTGTTCACCAACACTATATTAGTAATATTATATTTACACATTATTATTATTATTATTATTATTATTATTATTTACACACTATATTAGTAATATTATATTTACACATGTTTAGATCGTAATTCTCTGTATAGACACATGTCTAGGTTATGATAATTGTTACAGTTCTCTAATTTTTGTCTCAATATATTTTATTTTTATCACTTTAAACTGTTTTATTTGTTAGCATTTAGTTGTTGAGTTAAACATATTATATAGATACCTAACTACAATTAGGGAGATAATTCACAGACCGACTTTGAACCTGAGGTATTTTACTATATAATCTATTTTATAATCATGCTTTCCGACTGCTGCTAGTGCATTTGTATGTACACAGAGGACGTAGTTATATTTGTGATTAATTTAATCACTGGCGCCCATTATTTGAAAATTCAACATTTACTACATTACATATCACTCATTATTATAAATAATTTAAAAATCGCCTCCGAAGTATTATATCATTCAACGTAGAGCATTAGCACCTCTTCAATTGGCGCCGAACGTGGAAGCCCGATTAGTGCCTCATCAATTGACGCAACAACGTGGAGGCCGAGAATTATCTCCTTTCAAATATTTATCAATAAAAAGAAACTCGAAAACAACTCAAATATTAACAAATAATTTTTATTAAAAAAATAAGGAAGCTGTAACACGTATTTATGCTTGTTAATTGTATGAAAATTGGTGTATTGTATTGTATATCTGATTTTCCTATTGTCAAGCCTATTATACATCACATTGCACGAGAGATCTTCAACTTTACAGGGACTACAAGGAATTAAGGTTAGTGAATGAGAAAATCAACCTGTTCGTACATATTGCTATTATTTTCCTTCCTATTTACATTGTTTATGTGTGTCGAATAATTGTTCTTAGCTATATTTTTCATAAATATCTACAATTTCTTACATTAAAAAACAATATTATTTATTATCAATATTTGAACACAAAAACACATATTTAACTAAAATAAACGACTCTGTAACATCATGGACAAACGTACAAGAAGTAAGTCAAGAGAAGACCTTGCAGCAAGAGAAGAAGAAGCGGACCAGGGTGATACTTCTACAGCAACTACCCAACCTGAAGCACCGAAAGAAGAGACGAGCATGAATTTCAATACGTTAACCGCACTAATCATGAATTTTCAACAAACCATGACAGAGAAAATAGAATCAATAGAAACCAGTAACAAAACGAATAATGAAAACCTTAAACAAACAGTGACGGAAAAATTAGATACTAATAACATCAGATTAGAAACTAATATAAGTCAATTAGAAACAAATATGAACGAAAAATTAGATCAGCTGAGGAAAGACAAAGAAGAAATTAAAGAAGACATAAGAGGTTTAAAAGACAGTCAAATGAAAATGGAAGAAAGGATTATACATAAAATGGAAGCTTCAAATGAAAATTTAATAATAAATTTAACACACAAAATAGATACTCTTAATAAAAATTTAACAACAAGCATAACACAAGAATTCGTGATTATTAATAACATTGTTGACACGCATAAAGAGATAATAATCACTCAGGTATGGGAAAATCAACAAGGGAACATAACTACTAACAAGGTACATAAGGAAAACATAATAAAAACTGCATCTGATCATAAGCCTAACAAACCGCTTACATACAGACATAAAGATAATTTACACAAACAATTTTTAATAAATGACAGAGCCTATCAAAACTTTTTATTAAATAATGCAAAAGAGTATAATAATTTTAACATGGAGAAGACGGGGATCAACAATATAAATTTAAACAAGTCTCATATAAAAATCAAGAACATTAACCATAATTATGCAACCAACAACACACAAATAAAGAAAATTTATATGCAAAACACAACTTTTAGTTCACTAAACATAACTATACACAACAACACGGATAACACGTTAATTAAAGAAGAGATGATTAACGATTCTATAATATATGAATATCTAACTGTTAACTATTTCCTTAAGACATTATTAATTATAAAAAGCAACACAAATTTATACACTTACACAAAATTGGTAACTACATGCACACTGATCAACAAAAACTTACACAAATCACAAGGAAGAGGTAATATGACATTTTTATACGGGGATAACAGCATTAATTTCCTTAAAACAGTTCGTCGAAAAATAAATACTTGAATAAATAGGACGACAGAATCTCGTTATTCTAATCATATGATGAACTAAGCTTTTTACGAGGATACGATTCATAATTACTAAAAATTGAACTAAATACACTTATGCTAAATAGTAACAAAGAGATGAGAAATACAATGTAATAAGAAAGAACATATTATAAAGTATAATTGATGAACTAACAAGGTAAATAATTAATAAATTAAAGAGAACAAGCATAACTGGAGCTTGAACATTATAACTAATTAACAACAAGTAGGAGATTAAATACAAACAAAATATAGTGACAACACATATTAAGATGGTTAAATAAGCTTACGAAACAACACTTATATAAATAACATTGGTACTGTCAATCGAATTATTTAATGGGGAACACATCCACTTGCAAACATGCGAAAGGTAAATATAATGAAAGTTCAAATGTATTATCATTGAAAAAGAGAGTATGATTGAATATAAATAATAAAGGAATGTTGATATGATTTAACAAGGATATGGTATAGATTTATAAGCTAGAATGAATTAATATATGATAGGGGTGTATAGAAATATATAATTAAATGAATTATTATTATTATGAAAATATATAGACAAAAGTGTCTTCTTATAAGGTAGAATATATATGTTAAAGGAGTGGTATTTCAATGATTAGCGAAGAGTATGAGAATGTAATGAGTAGTGTGGATAAGGAGAGTATTATTTATTATTGAAACTAAAGTTAATATCAAAATATCAATTATAATTAATAATAAAAAAAATATAGAGCAGGAATAATAAACTATTAAAAGAATTATAACGCATGTACCATCAATGTAATTATTTATAAACAAAATGATCCAAGCATAACTTCACAAACAAATACCTGAATATTTTATGTAAGTAGTAACAAAAAAGGAAATATAACACCAATTTATAAATCTCAGAAAACAGCCCAGTATATAAAAGTTATAGATCATAACAACTAACAACATTACAAATAATTAAAAATTTAGAATACTTACTATTAATTACTACCAAATAATCTACAATATACAAAAAGATAACCCAAGATATATACAGAATATGAAATAAATATCTAATTATGAATAACGCAATGTAAATGAAAAACAGTTAATAATTAACAGAAAACAAATATTTACTTAATTAAATAAACAAATGTAACAACATTAAAAAACATAACTCATATTTACAAAGGAAAGAGTATTTAAGAAATCAATTAACACAGATATAATACTGCTTTGCATACAAAAAACCATATAACGTTTCTAATTAAAAAGAGAATACATATTTATAATTTTAATGTTCGAATTTAATTTACTACAATTACTATTTTTAATTATTAAGACACATATTTTAGGAAGTACTACTGGTTGATATTCTTATGTCATTTACCTTATACGGGAAAAAGAAGTATCTTCATAATATTCCAGATATTCTTTTTACGGGGATTCATGTTATGGTTCATACTGCACTCATATATCCGCATCTGAAACGGAAAAACAGATAAAACAATGCAAATAACAATTATAAAAAGGGTGAAATTAGCGAATTAAGATTGTAAAATTAGTATCAACATGTTTATAAATTAATACAACGAGAACAGTAATTCAAATTAACTTATTTTTATTTTCTTATAACTTATTTTATATTTCTATTTAAATTTCATAATTCAAATATTTCGCGCGATACTACCGGTATCTAATTTATCCACATTGAAATATTGTATTGATACTGATTAGACACGCCCTCTTTTTAAATTTAACCTAAACACGCAAGAATGCAACTTAGAACACATAATAATGACATAACCTACATTTAAAAGTAAACAAAGTGTATTTGAAAATTAGTTAAAAAATTTTATAATTTGATTAGGAATGTAATATCAATTTAATTCAAAACACCAGCGATGCTATGATAATAAAGTTTCGAGGCTACTTGCCAATATAAAAATAGGCCATGAAAAAATAAATGAACGTAGAGGACGCCGAAAACGAATTTTACAATATATGGCCGCGTTTGTGCATTTATCCAAGTTAAAAATTAAATTACCATAATCAAACTCAACAGATCTTATCGAAAATATCTATATTTGAAACGCAGAAAATTAGCCAACCTTTTTAAGTAAAAACCAGCCTCTCATCATCGAAGATACGCCGAATATTGATGATAGCATCTTTACAAGTATCCAAACTGCAACGCGTGGGCCTTTTGGACGATCAGACGACGCCAAACCCATATCCAGAATTCTAACGCCGAACTTGCTGCTGCTCGACTACAACGCCTCCAGCCTGAGCCAACACGCAAAATCTTGGAACACAGGTTCTTGAATGATCCATTTATAATTTCATTGCCTATAAAATTTACATATTAATAAACAAGTTCATAATAACCTATATAAACTTTAATAAAACTTCGGTATTTATTATCTATGTATCGGTTACCCTAGCTTAATAAATACAAGCATAATTTAATATCCATATAACACCGTAGTACTTACCATATTAGTATAAATAATCCAAAATATTCTTTAACTTAGTTTTCTTTGTTCACCAACACTATATTAGTAATATTATATTTACACATGTTTAGATCGTAATTCTCTGTATAGACACATGTCTAGGTTATGATAATTGTTACAGTTCTCTAATTTTTATCTCAATATATTTTATTTTTATCACTTTAAACTGTTTTATTTGTTAGCATTTAGTTGTTGAGTTAAACATATTATATAGACACCTAACTACAATTAGGGAGATAATTCACAGACCGACTTTGAACCTGAGGTATTTTACTATATTATCTATTTTATAATCATGCTTTCCGACTGCTGCTAGTGCATTTGTATGTACACAGAGGACGTAGTTATATTTGTGATTAATTTAATCACTGGCGCCCATTATTTGAAAATTCAACATTTACTACATTACATATCACTCATTATTATAAATAATTTAAAAATCGCCTCCGAAGTATTATATCATTCAACGTAGAGCATTAGCACCTCTTCAATATATATATATATATATATTTATATATATATATATATTTAGTGTTAATAAGAAATTAAAATTTATTTTCTTATTTATTTTATTGGCCGTGTCATAATATTAAAATAATAGACATTTTCTTGGTTTAGCGACCTAAAATGAATGTGAAGGGCTTTAAATCTCACCAATCCAGTTTTCAGACCAACAGTACTGAATAAAGTAAAAACAATTTTTTACAATATGAAACAGACATGTAAAAAATTTACATATCTGTAACTGTACACATGGACAATACATCTCGTATTTTCAGATGACAGAAACATATATATTAAGCAGAAGTAAATGCTGAGAATACGAGATGTGTTGTCCATGTGTACAGTTACAGATATGTAAATTTTTTACATGTCTGTTTCATATTGTAACAAATGCTTTATACGTGCATAACGTATTGTTATACATAAACACAACCTTTTTGTATATTTACCGCCATCTGGCACGTGTTAATGGACTACACCTATACGTATTGTTTCGCTTATGTAATAGTTTAGCTATTCAAGCGAAAGGTCGCCTTTTTCGGCAAAGTCTCTTTCGGCCGTAAGATGTCACTTATGAAATAAGTGCCACCTTATAGGATGAAATTTGCTTTATCTTTTAGGCGATTTCAATGAAATGTATATACAGATACAAATCTATTCATAAAGATTTGTTTCATTTGTATCACATTGGTTCACTAGCTTGACTGATGACGCCTAGATGGCAGAAACATATGTATTAAGCAGAAGTAAATGCTGAAAATACGAGATGTATTGTCCATGTGTACAGTTACAGATATGTAAATTTTTTACATGTCTGTTTCATATTGTAACAAATGCTTTATACATGCATAACGTATTGTTATACATAAACACAACCTTTTTGTAAAAACAATTTTAACAGAAAACAATTATCCACCACAATTTATACAAAACATTATAAAACAGAGACTTAATAAAATATATAACAAAACTAAGTGCCAAAATAAAAATAAAACAACCAATGAATTAACATATATCCCTACACCCTATATAACTGGATTATCCGAAAAACTAAACAATATATTTAAACCATTTAATTTTAAAATAGCACATCAAAGCGGAAATACCTAAAATTCCTACACACAAAACTAAAAGACTCAACACCAACACTTAAACAATCACATACAATATATAACATATCCCTGCAAAGACTGTGACAAAGTATACATAGGCCAAACAAAACAGTTACTACAGGAACGATTAAAAGGACACAATTACGCAAAAAATCAGACAGCTTCAAAAAACCACCAGATAACATTAAAACATAATTTTGATTTTGAAAATACAAAAATAATAACCAAGCAAAAAAATACAAAGGCTGGGGAGGTCTTAGAAATGATTCATATATTCAAAAACAACAAAACAATCAACGATCGTAACGAGATTGATGGACTTTCTAAACTTTATTATCCGCTCATTAAACAATAGAAGACAACCCCAACCACACAAAAAAAAAATTCCCATTGTAAATATACTGTATTTTCCCAAACACATGTGCCTGACCAAACTAATTTTAAAACGAAATAAACAATTTCATTTCTGCACAAAGACATTTAGTTACACTAAATATTCCGAGAAAGGCAGTCGACCCTATGAAAAGGTTTCGACATGTCCGTGCCATATATGTTACACAAAATATATGTTTTGACACAAAATAAATTGGTGAGTTTTGTATCCTTTAATTTTCCTTACTTTAATTATTAGTTTAATTTTAATTTTAATTAATTCATACAAATGTAAATATATGTCTTACCTTTCTTTGTTATTAATTTTTTAGTTCTAATCACTTGAAAAAGACTTAATAATAAAAAAGTCGAAACGTCGTAGTAAAAAAATTTAAATTCATTAAAGGTCGCTGAACCAAGAAAAAGTCTATTATTTTAATATATATATATATATATATATATATATATATATATATACCGGGTTCTTCTTTTTTCATTACACATTTGGTATAATGCATTGATTTTTCATCTTTTGGCTTGACACATAGGGATATATGAATGGCGGCATAGTAGGCAAACAGTTATACACCAGTGACATTTTTCCAAATATTTCTGATTTTTCATTCACACTTAAATCTTAAATTAAATATATTTTATTGAAAAACACATAACGCGACTATATAAAAAAATTTTCGTTCTTTGTCCTAAAGTTTATTTTATGATTTTTGGGTTAATTATGCACAAAAACGAAAAGAAAATAGCTTTTTTTCGTATAAAGTTTGCTTTTGTGGTAGTTATAGTAATAGTACTCATTTTTGATTTTTTTTATAAATTTTAATTATTTTTAATACATTCAAAAATACCGCGCGATCAGAGTGGGGTGTTTACGTTCACATAGTGCCGCTAGATGGCACTCGAGTGATAAACAACGATCAGGTGTTTTGTACAAGTCTAGAATAACCTAATAACCTAAGTATGACATTAATATATTGTCATTTATATTTTAAATTCTTTGAAAAAGGCATCATATGCCAAAACATGTAAGATTGTTTTAAATATATACATTTTGAAGTAAAACCAGACTTTAAATCGCCAACGAATTGAATCTACCATATCATACAAAGGTCACGAAATAATTATATACATATATATATATATATATATATATATATATATATATATATATATATATAGTAAACCTAATCAGTAGGCGATTAAAGGTCTGTATATTACTTCAAAATATATGTATTTAAAAAACTCTACATGTTTCGGCTGTATACGCCTTTTTCAAGAGAATACAAAATATGAATGACAGGATATAAATGTCAAGTCATTGACATTTATATCCTGTCATTCATATTTTGTATTCTCTTGAAAAAGGCGTATACAGCCGAAACATGTAGAGTTTTTTAAATACATATATTTTGAAGTAATATACAGACCTTTAATCGCCTACTGATTAGGTTTACCATATCATACCAAGGTCACGAAGTTATTATATTTATATATATATATATATAATAAAAAAATTAATTTAAATTCGGGTAAGCGGTCTGTCAATAAAAAAACAATACAAAAAATAAACAATTTTTTTTAAATTTTTTGTACGTCAATTTTATTATTTTTCAACTGTACATTTTTTTCCCAGAAGAAGCAACAAATTCTGTTGCGAAATATAGGGTTATTTAATAAAGGAGTTTCTTTTATTGACAGACCGCTTATCCGAATTTAAATTAATTTTTTTATAATATATCACGGTCGATAATTTCGTTTCAATTATATATATATATATATATATATATATATATATATATATATATATATATTGTTATAGTACAGATCTGTATCAGGTTGGGGGATGGTTATTGTATCTATTGCTGATGTCAAGATTTGGAGTTTAACGATTGCATTAGGTGAAGATATATTCTAAGGTTGAGCATTTATATGTACATTTGTAACCATAGAAACCTCGATGTTATTTTTTGATTATTAATTGACATGTATTATTTTTCTTATTAAAAGTCTGTGTTGCTTCGTTAATCTTTCTTTAAATTCCATATAAAAGACCGAGATAAAACTGTAAGAATATTAGTATTGATATTAAGTATCTCCTATCGAACTGGGTGAAGAGATTGTAACGTATTTGGCGCTCCGAACATGAGAGGCAATTTATTGAGGTAGTACGTTGAATATATATATTAGAATTTTGTACAGATGTCATATAGTCTGACAGTTTAATAATTAATTAATATTGACGTTTAATTGACAATTTTGATCAAATACTGCGAAATATAGATCATTATATAAAAATAAATGTGCTTACTTGAATTAGTATAAAGTGAATATATTTAAACCCAAAATATAAATATCTGGAGATATTTATTACCAATCGAGTATTTTCCAAAATGATTTTGGACCCCACTACATGAATCCCACCTTGAGAGAGAGAGTCGACAATGTGCCTACGACGCGAGCTAAGCCGGTGAATTTAGTTAAAAACAGAAAGACAACAGTACATTAAAGTAACTATTGAGTGGAGGAAGACCAGTGCATTTTATGACGTCCGAACGTGGGACAATTCTCCGCAGTCCTTCGGGTTAGCATAGCAATATATATATATATGGTAAATTCAATCAGTTGGCGATTTAAGGTCTGGCTTTACTTTAAAGTATATATATTTAAAACAACCCTACATGTATCGGCAATGATGCCTTTATCAAGGATATAAAATATAAATGACAGTATACAAATGTCATATAATTGAGTTGCTATGGATAAAATTATTCAAAGATACATTCCAATTGGAATGTATCTTTGAATAATTTTATCTATCACCTCCTACAACGGCAGAGAACATGCAGCAACGAATCAGAAACGCTTTTCTTCAATTAAGTGAAAACAACATGGCTCAAAATGTAAGTCTGTCGATGCAGAGGCGATTAAGAGCATGTGTAGAGCAGAATGGAAATATATTTGAACACATTTTAAATTAATTTTGTTTTATTATTGAAAAATTACAAAATGTAATTCTAAAACTAATAATAAAGAATTAAGAAACAGGTGTTTGTAAAAGTTACTTTGTTTGATATCATTTCATGGCCAACCAACTATTAGATGCACCGCATATTGAATAATATAAACATAGGTATATCCCATTAAAGGGTTATAACATCGAAAATACTAGAAATAAGTACTATGTTATTGGTATCATTTTAACGACAATTTTACAAGGAATTTGCTGACTAATAAAAAAATTATAGGTTCGATTTAAAAAAAAAGAGAAAATAGCCTTTAAACTTCGATAACTTTGGCACGACATATTTAACACTCTGTATATGTTGTCACGTTGTTCACCCTCAAAATATATAACGTGTTAGTCCATAAATTGGTAACAAAAAAGTTACGTGAGGCACTGCACCCATTTTCAGGCTAAGACTTAAAATGTTAGACGCTGCAACTGTCAAGATTTTAACAAAATTTGCAATAAAACCAAAACTAACAGTTGTAAGTGCACATTGTCATATATCATTGCAAAGATAATTTTGGTGGCTATCATCACAATAAGAAGAAAGTATAGCAATCTATTTAAAAAAAAAAATTGAAAGTGGTTGCGGAAATTTGGAACACCCTGTAAATATATAAATAAAATTAGAAAATGCACTATAGCATACTACATGTGTACGTAAAATTTCATTGTTACAACTTTATTAGTTTTCATGCTAAGCTCCGCCGACACACTATTGCCGCACCCGGTATATATAACACTGAACACAATTATTTAAACTTAGAATATTCTTTAAAAACTAAGTTAAATTCGATTTTCAAGTCAATCAAAATTACAATCAATCAGTCATCTATAAGTAGAAAATAGAAGGAAAGGTAGATCGAGGTTACAAAAGTGAATGGCAGCTAATGAAAACTATAACGTTTAATAAAGAAAAATCTGTATATTCGAATTCTAATTATATTTATTGATGTAGTGCAAACATACAAAATGTCTATTTATAATTTAAACCAATTTAATACAACGACAAAATATAAAGCCCAAGTAGGATTAGAAAGACAAAACAGAAAAATTAGCGTGGGTTTTTGATGTAAGTCAGACGCTAAAAATTTACGCTGAAGAAAATCAAGTATAGATACTTTATTTTCAGTCCAGTCAAGTAGAAACACATCAGTAACGATGTATTAGACGGAAAAGAGTAATTGGCTGTCATATAGCGTTCAAGAGTATGCATATATTCATATATATCTGTGCAGTATTTGGGATGATATTGACTTCTTTTTTCCTTTCTTCTCTTATTTTGAGAACACTCCTATTTTTCACACTATGTTGACGAAACGTTTATGTTTCGCTTGATGATATCTAATATTCTACTTTACTACTTTATCTGCATGACCATCTCTTTTCCAGCAATTTGTATGACTGTGGAAATTTGCATTTTTTAATTCTTGATATATTAAGTTGCTATACAAATTTGTTATTTACGAATTCGATATTCTGTTTTAAGCTTTTAATAATTAATAATAATAAACTGGTATCTTGGATCAATGCAGATGTTAAAAGAAAACGGCAGACGCACAATTAATCATATAATATTCACTGTCTAACCATAAACACTGTCAATTATACGAAATTATGAGTCAGAGAATTTCATGACAGCATAAACGCATCATTGGGGATATGTAAAATGTCCCGCTTGCTTGGTAACCGTTCAGTAAGTACCATTTATATTATGAAATGGTCTTAATATTCACGAACGCTTCGCATATCGTACCACTGCTTATTTCAAGACATTGATCGACCTCATATCTGTTATCGGCGTTCTGCACGTATACAGTGTAACAACTGTTCGTGCAAATATCGCGCAAAATCTACTGCGTGAACAAGCAATCTTGTCTCATGGAATGAACATCACGCCCTGAACAATCTGTGGCGCCACTGGGATTGATGTAGATATGGAGGTGTACGAAAAGGAAAAGCACCAACCTGGAAACCCAAAAAAACACAGAAGTTATTCGTTTAAATTTTAACTCTATTGGGTAAAAATTTAAACGACAGAATCATAGCATGTATGCTCGAAGTTTCCTGAAATCTCGAAAGACCGTGACACCTATTCAGCGTGATCACTACAGAGCCTTAGTCATGGTTTGGCGGGGTATCACCTACGAAGCCATTTCTCCTATTTATTTTTGCCATTTGCCAGTTTGGAATAAAAACATCAGCCCAACTGTATAAATCAACTGTGTTGGTAACTGTGGTGTCTCTAACAGACTCCTTGTTTAGAGAGAAAAAATGAGAGTTTCACCAAAATTGGGCACACACTGACAAGCGACAACGACCCTTAACACAACGTTCTTGAGTTTATTAAGATCTCCGATTAGCCGTCTGGTAGCCCACGCATGAATCCTCTTGGCTATAGATTATGGAACGTTCTCCAAAGTATGTCTTATAAGGAAGGTCAACCAAATTTGGAATCTCTGAAATTAAGTATTCTTAAGGCTGCAACAAAGATGTAGCTACAAACTATGTTCAAATCGATAAACGAATAATCCGGTCGTTTCCAATTCATGCGGACACAGGAGACGAACACTTCTAATTAATTTTATATTGTTTCAAACATTATTTTCTGTACTTTTCGAATACAGTGCATTCATAAAGTAGCGGATAAATTCATTAAAAATTAAAAAGGAAGGTTTTCAAGAAAATCCTCGGACCCGTCGAATTTTATTTTTGGTTAGAGTGTTCTTGGGTGAAGTATTAATATACTAATTCGATAACCTATAAAATTGTATTAAGTAAATATATCAATCTATCTCAGACATGACTTCATATTTTCAAGGCCTACTTTGACTTCGAATGTTTCTGAACACCCGTTATAAGCACGAACAGGTAAACCGTAGTGTGGCAGCGCTCTATCTTTAACAGATTTAAAAGCACAAATACTCCAAGAAATTAGAAACATTACCGCAGATTTCATCGACAACGTTCAAAAAGAATGTCTTAATCGCCTTGGCTATTGTCTGATTGATAACGGTGCTGAATTCGAACATTTAATTTAGATTATGTTTTCATTTTTAATATTTACCAAAGTATTACTTCAACATTTCCTTATGTAAGCACCATTCAAAATTACCTTATCGTATGTAAAAAAATCTGCCCTTTCTAATTCTGTAATAAAAAATGGGTGTTTATATCTAAGTAAAAAAAAAGACGTCATATCGGTTTTTGGAGACATCCCGTATATTTCAGTTTCACGTAGGAAAACTCTAATCTAAAAATTAAAATCGACGGGTCCCAGGATTTCTTAAAAAACTTCCCTTTTCATTTTTATTGAATTTATCCACTACTTTACGAATGCACTGTATACCGTCTGTAAACGTGGTGAGTTAACGGTGGAGACGTGAACGATACCCCAGCTGTACGCTAGATAAGTGAGAAGGGAGATTCCATAGCAGGCGCCATGTGTGTGTGTGCCCAGTCTGATCAAGTACGTCGACGATGGATGCGATATAAATACGAGTACATAGGCAATATGTATGTGTATACCACACCTACTTCTGACCTATTCCTATTGCTTATCCAATCAAACGCTAAACTATACATTGAGTAAACATATCGGGGAAGTAAAGTTGGCGGGGACGCTTCTTGTGCAGCATTGTCGTTAACTTACCACGTTTACAGCGGTATGTATTCTAGTTTTATACGATTCTTTTTCTATAGGCATGCGCCATTAAAATACTAACAGTATTTATGGCTAGACTGTCTATACCAGCGATGCCCATACCGCGGCCCGCTGTCGATATTTATGCGGCCCACCAACGAATTTTAAAAATTGTTCTAAAAACTACAAAAGTAGGTAAAAATCCATTCAAATCAGTATTTCTTAACCTTTTATTTTATTCTAACTTTTGTAATTGTTAGTAAGATATGTATATTTAATTTTGTATGGATGGCAAACACAGTACTGTCAATCTAGCAAAAAAAGTATTGAATGCGATAAACACATTATTTTGCCGTGACTGGCATATGAGTTAGCTTATTATTTTCGTCATAGCAAAAGTCATATAATCTAAACACAAGCATATTGGTCATGTGTTCAGTCATTTGATAAAGCATATGATAAGAGACATAAACAGTCTAAACAGGTTTTAAGTAGATATAAGAGGCTATTTCATATTACAACGCAAGAATATAAAAATGTATGCTTAGTTATAACAAGGATCTTAGCAATTGTGAAACCTACACAGAAAAGTATCTTATACTCTTCAGAATTCAATATAAATAGCATTTTGTTTCCATATTTGTAAATGCCAAAGGAAATTTACTTCGCGAATAAGCCTCACATTTTCAATTATGATTTAATTTCAACATTACTCTGATAGCGGTTATATTATTTCTAACGAGGGAATTTAAATTTTTACATTTAGAAATTAATAAATATCTGAAAACTAAATTATGCCCATCACAAAGAAAGGAATGTATATTGCTTGCAATAATAATAATTAATAAATAACTGGTATTTCGTTAATCTTCACGAGGTATAAATTTAATTAAAATTTTAAAGCTAGGTAATAATTTGTTGTTCAAAAGATGTTCAAAGATTATACCGATGCTTAAATAAGAAATGATATGCATATTTTAATAAATGGCGACCGAAATAACTTCAAAACAAATACGTTTACTGGAAATAAATCCACTTGCGTAAACGAAGACGGGTCTAAAAATACCTATACTGTACTAGAACTTTAACAGCCTTGTTGGTGTAATGTGAGTGTCACTAGACTTTGGCTCTAGGAAGTATTTTTTTTTAATTTGAGTCTTCGGTTTGTATAATCATTGTTGGTCTATAAATACAAGTTATGTGAGACTTAATCTAAACTTACTACTATGCTAAGCGAAACATGAGACGTATAATACCTGTATCCTTAAGCTGACATTTAAAACAAAATTTTAAGGGTTTATTCTTCTTCTTTACCGCAAATGTGACGAATTTAAAGGCGAACCATTGGCTAGTTTCTTCTTGACCTACGTGTTATTTTGACATTGGCAATACGCGCTCAAATTATAGACAGATTTTTAGTGTCGAACCTCCGCGATAAGAAATTAATCGATTTACTCTTGATCAACGTTGGGAAGTATTGAAAACTTGTTTCTAAAATGAATGTTGTGTGGTATACTAGATGATAATTAGTCGAGAATATTACTGCTGTTGCCGAAAGTGCGCGACTATACGTGAGAACCTCAACTAGTCATAGATCTCAGCAACTGAACATTAATGGCACCATTACGATGAGAATTCTACATAAAGACCTGGGCTTATTCGCTTACAAGTTCCAGCTTACTCAGACATGAAGCAAAGAGACCACCCGCTTCATTATCGCTTCTCTGCTAGGGCTGTAGAGCAGTTGGAAATTGACGTCGATTTTGCAAAAAAAAATCTTATTTCGGACAAGCAAAACTGCCATGTTTGAGGCTCAAAAACCTGACAGGTAGTCGCAGAAAAGCCAAGTGATATTTCGAATGACGGCATTATTAGCCCATTTTTCTTCGAAAACGATTATGATAACAGTGTTACGGTCAACACGATACAGCGACATGATAACCGATTCTTTTTCTGTCAAAAATTGATTGACTAGACCTAGACGAACTCTAATTCCAGCAAGATGGCGCTGCGTACCGCACGAGCAATGAAATAGTTGATCTTTTGCCCACTAAGCTCGATAATCGTGTAATCAGCACAATACTGATAGAGTTATCCACGAAATAGGGCCTCAAAACACAGAAAATGTACGCCAAACTTAGATTTACGGGCTGCGCTAGTTCAAAGCAAGCCCGGACGGCTATTTGAATGAAATTATATTCCATAATTAATCGGGAGGCTTACTCTTTTCAATAATATATTTATTTTATAACAACAGTTTTAAAAAGAAACCAGCCGATGACCAATTCAAACGAGACTACGTGTCACTAGGCACTTGCTTCTGGCAGTGCTTTCGGGGTATTTACCACAAGGTGCGCGCTTGGATAGGAATTATGGTTGCTAAAATTTTGTAGTTCCTGATAAAAACCAACGTGGCGCTAGTATCGATATACATCTAGTGACTTTAGAAATTCAGATATGTGTAACGTGTCTTAATTCCAAATTTTGTTGGTAGTGTTATTAACCTATCCTGTATTACAATTGTTTTTGTGTTGTAATGTGCCAGATATAGCATTTTGTGTTAAAAATATCTAATTTTTATATATATAGTGTGTTTTATATTTAGAGCATTTTATTTAGCAGACTTTTGTTTATATATGTATATTTACAGGAAAAGTGCATTTAGGTTAAAGCATTGTTATCAGACAATTTGAAGAACGCCACAGTTTTACAGAATTACTAGAATTTTCAAAACAAAGAAAGCTAGTATTCCAATTATGATTAAGTTTTTTTTGCAGTATGGAATTAATGTACAATTTGTGTTTGATATTATTGCCAGAAATTTGTTTTAAAAAAGACATCTACAAAATATTGTATGCAACAATTTCAAATGAAATTCGTTTTGAATACTTAATAAAGTTCAATAGCTACAAGGAGCAACTTTGTGCCTCTATAAGAAAAGAGTTTATAAAATTAATTATTTTCAATTATTTAAAAGGAGAGCTTCCCGTTTTTTTTATATTTTTTCAAAAGTGTAAGAATAAATATTTAAAATCAAAAAGAAATAATTTCACATTCATGTTTGATAATTTCTTATACAATCGGTCCTTAATGTAATAATTATTTGTACTATTCAATTGAAAACTACCTGTTTTCAATCCATGTATTTATATATTCAGATGTTTGATTCGATTAGATTTTAAATTTCTTAAAGGCTGATAAGCCCTTGAAAAATTCATTTACAACAGTAATGTAGACTTTTCTCAGTTCTTGTTAGCTTAAGCAATCCGTTAATAAAATTAAAACTCATATTGTACAAACAATTACTTTTAATTGTGATATATATTTTGTGACAATGCCTGAATTTTTAAATTCTTGATTTTAATTTAAAGAAAGATTATTGTTTTTTTAATTACAATTATGTATTTTATCATTATAGAAACTTTTAGCTCGTTATATATGAGTATTTTTTAATATCTATCTGTAATAAAATCTCTTCAAATGTCTTAATTTTGCGAATAAAAGTTTAATCCATGTATTTATGAAAATATCAATAAATCTATAAACATATTTAATTGTATTTTAAGAAATTCAATGAATGACAAAAGTGCTATAATATACTTTTCATTAAACTTATTTTCTAAATTATCATACAGCTGATGTAATTTGCAAAGTATAAAAATAAATTTCGGCTGTATGTGTCTCTATTTCCGAGCTTTGCTTTTTTGTTCTTTTTTTAAGGTATACATGAATTAAAAGTGATAAAAACTTGTTTAAAGGTTTGTTCGAGACGTCTACAGCTTCTACATTATTCCACACCGGTGTAGTATGTGTACCATCAAACATATTCTATACATATTACAACGGTGTAGAATAGTGTAGACTGTAGAGGCTACGAACAAGCCTTTAAAATACTATAATTAATATATTACTAAATTTAAAAGCCGCGCTTTTTTTTCAATCGACTGTGGCTCTAACTACAGTTTTAGCAGGAACTATAAATAGACAGGGTACCACTTTTTAACGTTAAGTTTCCCTTCTCCTCCTTATCTCTGGTATAGCGTAGTCGACAAATTTTAATTAAGTGTAAATTAAAGTGTATGCTTGTTATATCCAACTTTGCCTGCTTTCAAACAGTAAAGCAGAGTGGTGGACACACATACACATTTAACATGCCCTATTCCCTAACAAGCACTTAGCTGGTGTAGAACACTGATTTCTAATAATATACGTGCGTACATTAATAGTCGATTTCAACATGCATGTTTTTAAAACTCAAGAAAAGACACAAATCATGAAACGGTATTATGCCAATAAACACTTCAATATACCTGTAAATACCCGATATCCACAAAAATTAAATTTGTATGGGCTGGTATTTTAAATAATTCAATTGTCGGTTCTTTCTATGGGGACATATGAGTAATGTTCGCCAAGAATTTTATTATAAGTTGGCATACTGCCAAGAACAATGTGGTGGATTATGTGAACCTTTAATTTAGAATATTTATTTTTTATTATTATCGGAGAAGAGTTAATTTATTTTCTTTTCATAAGAGTTACATTTATTTTTTTTTACATAATTTAGAATTAATATTTCATTTCGTTTTATTTATACGCGGAAAATATAAGCTTTGTTGTACATCCTCATAAAAGTAATACACCATGCCATGAAATAAATATTTTTCTGTAAATATTCGAGGCGAATTTTATACATATTTCTAAGATGCGCTATGCAACCTTCTCAGGCAATAAACTTACTGACTAGCTATAGCTATAATCTGACTGAACTTTATCGTACCCCACTTCGCATACATTCATTGGCAACCTCGCTATATGTATTTCTTTACTTTTCTCTGTCGCGCTCTTTTCCTCTTCTACTTTCGTACCAGAAATTAAAATTTGTCGATTACGGTTTATACATATATATAAAGTATAAGAAGGAATTTCTTATTTTCTTGGCCGTAATTATAATACGAAATAAAAGTAAATTTACTATAATATCATCTCTTACCTTTTTAACATTTAAATAAATTTTACAGTTTTTGAAAAAGATACTATATATATATATACATATATATATATATATAATAACTTCGTGACCTTGGTATGATATGGTAAACCTAATCAGTAGGCGATTAAAGGTCTGTATATTACTTCACAATATATGTATTTAAAAAACTCTACATGTTTCGGCTGTATACGCCTTTTTCAAGAGAATACAAAATATGAATGACAGGATATAAATGTCAAGTAATTAAGTTGCTATGGTTTAAATTATTCAAAGATACATTCTAGTAATAATAATAAATCATGCCTTAATATTCCAAAAAATAGATAACAAGGTGTGAAAATATGTGTTGTTCGCTGCTAGCAATTTGTGTCTCCTTCTGGGTACGAACTTGTGTGTTGGTTGCTGCTGGCAGCTTGCGTCTCTCTATGGGTGTGTGGTTTTGTGTGAGAGCGTAAGTGTAGGGTTTTGTATGTCGGTGCGGTTCGTGCGTGTGTTTAGTGATCGGTCGCATGAATTTAGAGAGGTCGGATAACCAGCCGTTGCGTAGGGCCGCCAACCCTTTCCCGACAACTTCTTTACAATTCCGTGCAGTACTTCGACGGTCTGACCCCCGCCCCAACGAGGCAAGGCGCAGACAGGCGAAGCGCACCCTGTACGGGGTTGCTCATCGCAACTAAGGGAACACTCTTAGTGGCTACCTCGGTCGACGATGGTCACACTTATGCCATCTTAACGTTTTCCGCCGAAGCGGGGGCATAGCACACACGTCGAACGTGTGTGTGCTGTTAACGGCAACCTAGCCAGGTTGTCGCCCAGGACCGGTCCTAGTGGTGTGTGCATTGCGCGGCAGTATTCAATAAAATGATTATAAATAATCTGACTGATAGGGCAGTAAAACTATCACATACTAAATACAGAAAAGATAACATCAAAAAAATTAAAACAATCCTAACTGATAATAATTATCCACCACAACTTATAGACCAAACTATTAAAAAAAGAGTACACCAAATATACAACACTGCAGACACCAATAAAAATTTGAACAATGACACAACATATATCACAATTCCATATTTTCCACAACTATCGGAAAAAATTAAACACACTTTAAAAAAATATGATATAGCTACAACATATAAACTTAGTAATACTAATGAACATTTATTTTCAAAACTTAAACCTAAAATAGAAAAAAATCGAGAAACACATGTCGTATATAAAATACCATGTCGCGATTGCGATAGTTACTACATAGGCCAAACGAAACAATATTTATACAAAAGAATACAAGCCCACAAATACTCTAGAACAGACAAAACTGCATTGTCTACACACAAACTACAACGCGATCACCATTTCGATTTTGAAAACACACAGATAATTGATAAAGAACAACACACAGTGAAAAGACAAATTAAAGAAATGATCAGTATTAAACAGGAAAAAAATTCAATTAACAACAGAAATGATATAAAAAATCTAAGCAGTATATACTATAATTTAATTTTGTAACGATCTACAATTTACCATCATATTATATTTTTGTTTTTTTTTGTTATATACCTTATGTTATTTAAATATCATTTAAATATCATATACTTTTGCTTATCATGATGACTGTTCCGTGTTTTGATTCCTGTCTAGTTGTCCGAGCAGGTTTTCGTGGTTTTCCTTCTCGTTTTGAGCGAATGCCGACAACTTTGTATCTTAAGTCGCTCCACGGGCGCATACGTAATAATAACTCATGTCTTGCTTTTCCCTGCCTATCCCTGTTTTCTGTTTTTTGCTGATGTGGTCCTCTACTGGGTTGCAGCCTAGCATATGCGCTACAAAACTCTAGGGGGGTCTGCCCGTTGGGCAGTCAGGTGCCATTCCGCCTTTCCAGCAAGAGTGAGGAACCTTGCTACGCGGCGCTATCTCGTCGCCGCGCAATGCACACACCACTAGGACCGGTCCTGGGCGACAACCTGGCTAGGTTGCCGTTAACAGCACACACACGTTCGACGTGTGTGCTATGCCCCCGCTTCGGCGGAAAACGTTAAGATGGCATAAGTGTGACCATCGTCGACCGAGGTAGCCACTAAGAGTGTTCCCTTAGTTGCGATGAGCAACCCCGTACAGGGTGCGCTTCGCCTGTCTGCGCCTTGCCTCGTTGGGGCGGGGGTCAGACCGTCGAAGTACTGCACGGAATTGTAAAGAAGTTGTCGGGAAAGGGTTGGCGGCCCTACGCAACGGCTGGTTATCCGACCTCTCTAAATTCATGCGACCGATCACTAAACACACGCACGAACGCACCGACATACAAAACCCTACACTTACGCTCTCACACAAAACCACACACCCATAGAGAGACGCAAGCTGCCAGCAGCAACCAACACACAAGTTCGTACCCAGAAGGAGACACAAATTGCTAGCAGCGAACAACACATATTTTCACACCTTGTTATCTATTTTTTGGAATATTAAGGCATGATTTATTATTATTACTAGAATGTATCTTTGAATAATTTAAACCATAGCAACTTAATTACTTGACATTTATATCCTGTCATTCATATTTTGTATTCTCTTGAAAAAGGCGTATACAGCCGAAACATGTAGAGTTTTTTAAATACATATATTGTGAAGTAATATACAGACCTTTAATCGCCTACTGATTAGGTTTACTATATATATATATATATATATATATATATATATATATATATATATATATTTAGTGTTAATAAGAATAAAAATTATTTCTTATTTATTTTATTGGCCGTGTGCATAATATTAAAATAATAAGCTTTTTTTGGTTTAGCAACCTTTATTGAAATTCAATTTATTTAACAAACGACGATTCTTACCTTTCATTTGTAATTTTTTTTTAGTTCTAAAATCACTTGAAAAAGACTTAATTATATACAAAAAAGTCGAAACGCCGTTTGTTAAATAAATTGAATTTCGATAAAGGTCGCTAAACCAAAAAAAAGCTTATTATTTTAATATATATATATATATATATATATATATATATATATATATATTAAAATAATAAACTTTTTTATTGGTTTAACGACCTTTAATGAATTTCAATTTTCTCTACGACGTTTCGACTCTTTTAATTATTAAGTCTTTTTCAAGTGATTAGAAACAAAAATTAATACAACGAAAAGTAAGAAAATATGTTTACATTTGTAGGAATGAATTAAAAATTAAAATTAAAATAATAATAAAGTAAGGAAAAATTAAATGATTACATTTGTATGAATGAATTAAAAAATTAACATTAAAATAATAATAAAGTAAGGATAATTGAATGATATAAAAACTCACCGATTTATTCCGTTTTAAAACACATTTTTTGTACATGTGTGGTTCGGACTTGCACTGAGACCTTTCCCGGGATGACCGCGTCACTTCGAATATATTGTGTGACGGTCATCCCGGGAAAGGTCTCAGTGCAAGTCCGAACCGCACATGTACAAAAAATGTGTTTTAAAACGGAATAAATCGGTGAGTTTTTATATCATTCAATTATCCTTACTTTATTATTATTTTAATGTTAATTTTTTAATTCATTCATACAAATGTAATCATTTAATTTTTCCTTACTTTATTATTATTTTAATTTTAATTTTTAATTTTTAATTCATTCATACAAATGTAAACATATTTTCTTACTTTTCGTTGTATTAATTTTTATTTCTAGTCACTTGAAAAAGACTTAAAAATTAAAAGAGTCGAAACGTCGTAGAGAAAATTGAAATTCATTAAAGGTCGCTAAACCAATAAAAAAGTCTATTATATATTAAGACACGGCCAATAAAATAAATAAGAAATCTAATTCTTATTAACACTAAATATATATCTTTATATATATAATCAAAAATTAATTAAAATTCGGGTAAGCGGTCAATTAATTGACCGCTTACCCGAATTTTAATTAATTTTTGATAATATATCACGGTCGATAATTTCTTTTCAATTATATATATATATATATATATATATATATATATATATATATATATATATATATATATATATATATGTATATATATAGACAGGCTTTTTCACGTAAACCGTTCGTTAGAAGTTTTCTATGTTAATGCCTTAGGACGCAAATTTGTAATCTTGACACTTGACACTTTATAGTAAGGTTTCTTTTGTAAAAAATTAACCGTTTTTTGAATTATTTTGATTGTGGTGAAATTTTTTGTTTTCTCAATGTACTTTTTAAAACCATATATGTCAGGCGTATTTGATCTAAACTACGTCATATTTCTACTGGAGGCAGCGAAAGGTATAATATTCCTAGTAATGTCGAAACATTTAAGAAATCTCTTACAGGGTCTGAAATTTATTGATTATTTAAGTAATCTTTAATTAAAGAAAAATCGATTTTTTTAATGGAACACCCTGCAGATGAGCACGCCATAGTAAGTAAATTTTGCATCATACAGGTATAGGTTCCCCTATGTCTATCTCTCATAGTTTTAGAGTTATTAATGATTATTTTTGAAACTGAGCATTATCAAGAAAAATCGTTGTAGTAAGCCAAGGATTGTATAAGAACATAGGATAGCCAGATCCCTATACCGGCAGTGTTGTTCGCATCGAGCCGTGACTCCGCCTCCTGTGACGTCACAAACGGATCAGTCGCACCGATAAATAGTTGAGGTCTTGGGTTGCTCGAGTTAAAGTAAAGTGTTTTAATTTAGTTTTCGCCGTTACCCTTTGTAAATTAGCGACTGAAATGCCGGGACGTCGTTGTGCGGTAGTTGGCTGTAATAACTGTCGTATTTCTACGAAAATTACCAATAGAGAAATCGTTTATCACAACTTTCCAAAGGCGACAAACTTCGTATCCGATACTGTCCGTAAAGAATGGATAAGGCGCTGCAAACGAGCAGATAAGTGGAATCCAAATACTAGCCAAATTTGCTCAATCCACTTTAATGCAAACGATTATGAACGTGATATGCGGAACGAATTATTAGGTAATAAATGTATTTATACGTTATGAGATAAATTATTCTAATACATAGTAATTATTGCTAGGGTTACCTGTACGAAAACAGCTTAAATACACTGCTGTGCCTAGTGTAAATCTTCCACAAATGTCCAAAGATATAAAGAAAGTTGCGACAAGAGGGGAAGCATATTCAAAAAGAAAAAAGGAAAATGAAAGGAAAGAAGAAGTAAATAGATTAATTGCCGAACAATCGATAGCTTCATGTTTAGCGGCAAGTGAGCTGTCAACAGCGTCTTCAACAGCAGAATTTAAAACCGATAAGCCTTTAACTGTCCCAGCAGAAAATAAATTATCTAAACAATATGCGGAGCTTCGTGAAAGTCACACTAAATTATCTACAGAGATGGAAATTATGAAACGCAAATTGAATTTGCAGAGAAAACAACTTTTATACTATAGAAGAAAGAACAAGCAAGATAAACCTGCACAAAAACAGGAAACGGTAAAAATACTGAGAAAACTCTTAACAGAAAATCAAATTTCTATTCTTCTAAACAAAAAGAAACGCGTTAATTGGACTACTGAAGAGATTGCAGTTGCTTTTACTATTCGTTACCTCAGCAAGAAATGCTATATATTTTTACGAACTAAACTTAATTTTCCGTTGCCAGCGTTGTCATCTTTGAGAAAGTGGGCATCAAAAATCAGAATAACGCCGGGAGTTTTAGAAGATGTACTAACTTTTCTAAAGGTAGCAGGAGAAAATATGTCTGCAAGAGAGAAAACTGTAGTCATTTCTTTTGATGAAGTCAAAGTTAAAACCACTTTAGAGTATTGTGTTGGTGAAGATTAGGTGCTAGGTCCTTACAATTTAATGCAAGTCTGTATGGTTAGAAGCTTATTTTCCACTTGGAAACAGCCTATCTATCTAGACTTTGACAAAAAGATGACAAAGGATGTGTTAATAGATCTGATCACCCAATTGCATAAAATATCATATAACTGTGTTGCAATTGTAAGTGATTGCGGAAGCAGTAATGTTGGTCTCTGGAAAGCGTTGTCCGTTGACATAAATAAGACCTATTTCGAGCATCCGCAAACCAAGAAAAATGTTTATGTTTTCGCAGATGCGCCCCATTTACTGAAACTTCTCCGTAATTGGTTTTTGGACACAGGATTTATATTGAGAAGTGCTGGAAAGAAAGAGATAAGAAAAGAACCTTTAGAAAGTTTGATAGAAGTAACCAATGTAGAAGTAAATTCCTGTTATAAAATTTCTGAAAAGCATATTACAGTTGAAAAGAGTAAAAGACAAAATGTAAGACTAGCGGCTGAATTGTTATCACATAAGACCGCCCAGGCATTATTACGATACAAACCAGGCCCTGATAAAAAACTTGCTGAAGATGTCGGAATGTTCATAGACAATATTAATTCTTGGTTTGATATTTTTAATAGCCATGTGAATAGATCTCCTGTCCCTGACCCTATGAAAGCCCCTTCTGGAATTTATTTACAGGACCAAGAACAACACTTAAATAAAGTTAGAGATTTAATATTTGACATGAGAGCTGAAGGAAAAACACTTTGCAATTTTTTTAGAAAGGAATAATAATTTCTATAGAATCGTTGAAACTACTTTTACGAGATATGAAGACCGAATTTGAAGATGTACATTATATATGTACTCATAAACTTAATCAGGATTGTTTGGAGAATTTTTTCTTCCAGCTTAGATGTCGAGGGCCGAATGAACATCCATCTCCATTGGAAGCCATCAAAAGAAGAAGAATGATTATTCTTGGGAAGAATCCTGGTATTTTAGAAGCACAGGTACATAAAATGTGTTTATTAATTCTTTACATATTCCTAGTATTATATAGGTACCTATCTACATAGCTATACTTTTTTTTAAAGGTGAACACACAAGAAGCTGTTCCTGAAGAATATATAGTGGCCACAGTTTTGGAACAAGCGAAAGTTTCACTTGAATTACCGGAAGAGAAGTTTGACAGCAATGCAACTCAAAGTAGCAATGGAAGCTCGTTTTCATCATCAGGGATTTCAGAAATATCTGATGCAAAATCACCAGAAACAACGGACGATGCATTTGAGTACATTGCTGGTTTTATAGCGAAGAAATTTAAAAACAGTCATCCCCAACTCGGCGATTATACTTATAAAATTAAAGCCGATTACGCCTACAATTTACCCTCATGGGTACAACAGCTCTCTTTTGGTGGTCTTATTAAGCCCTCAACAGATTTCTTAAGTACCATTAAACAGTGGAACAAATATTTTGAGATATATCATGGCGATAATAAACTGCGGAAAGAAACACTGGTTGTTAAAAGACTAGCTTTAACAATTAAAAAGCGAGAAAATTTGTGCTTTGTTATTATAAAATTATTTTGTAAATTAAGAACTGTTATCCGTATGAATTATTTAAATACAAAAAGAATCCTTGACAATGTTAAAAAATCGAGTAAACGTAAGCTTTCTACTAGTACACCGTCAGACACTCAACGAACACTAGCTAAAAAAATGCGAAAAACCACTACTTGATTCGTTTTTATTTAATTACTGCGTAATAAAACATTGCTATATACTGACTCTTTTAATTGAAAAATATATATTTTTTGCTTTGTATAGAGAATACATGCTCATCGGCTTTCTTTATTTATGTTTATGTACCTAATAAATGTGTTTATTTGAAGTTGGAAAAGTTTTTTTTTGAATTATAAACCAAAGTATAACCTTGTGGCAATAAAAACGTGTATTATATTTATAACAGTACACTGACGGATATGTTATTATCAAATGAAATATTATATACCATAATAATAGCACTAATATAACTCGATAATTAATTGTTGTAGTAGCTAAACACATTTTATAAGGTGCTTTACAGTAGTGAACGCGTTTAACCTGGTCCGTTTGTGACGTCATGGCTCCCCACTACGCGGCGAAAATATTGCGGGATCGAGCAATCCTATGTTCTTATACAATCCTTGGTAGTAAGCCTTGAAAAGCAAATCCGATCTGTCAAAATTGTCACAAGTGTATTTCGTGTCTAACTGGTTTTATATTGTTCACAAATATCCAAGACGAATTAAATATTTATTCTAATAGAGATATTTTGAATTTATTCTATATTCATGGCTTTCTTTATATCGCAGATTATTTTGAACATTTGCGAATATCATTATTAACGCATTATGTGTCTTTAATATATTGATTTTATTCACTTTTTGGCTTGTTAATGTGTGGTTATTTTTGTTATCTCATATGATATAAAATATTTTGTCAATTTTGAAATCTATTTTCTTTTCTAACCTTTTCGCAAGAAGTTTGATGAATCTATATATATATATATATATATATATATATATATATATATATATATATATATATATATATATATATATTTGGTATAATTCCAAAACTATTTAGATTTTTTTCCAAAGCTGTTCAAATCAAAAATGTTCAATTTAGAAAATAATCATTAATAATTTTGAATTTGGTTTTAGATCAGATCAGATATACTTTTTAAGGCTTACTTCTACAATTTTTCTTGATAATGCTCAATTTAGAAAATAATCGTTAATAACTCTAAAACTATATAGTGTGATGACTCATCCAATAACGCGTCACGCGTCATGCCTCTGGTGTTTTCTCGAGGCCTACGGGAACGCTCTCGAAGAGTATTCACCAGATATAAAAGCCGCGTCGAAGAAGGGATGGACATTCATTGAATCCTAGAGTCTCGCGCAGTACACATAAATATAGATACATAAATGTACTTATTATTGTTAATAGTTAGTTTTATATTGTCATACGTTTTAATATTAATATAGTGTGTGTCTAAAGTTATTGTTAGTTTTATTTAAGAACCCGAAAAGACATACTTTACAATAGATATAGACATAGGGAAACCTACACCTATACGATGCAAAATGTTTATCTACGTTCTATGGCGTGCTCATCAACAAGTGTCCCATTTTAAAAAATCGATTTTTCTTTAATTAAAGATTATTTAAATTATCAATAAATTTCGAACACCCTGTAAGAGATTTATTAATTGTTTAGACATTACTCAGAATACTATACCTTTCGCTGTATTCATTAGAAATATGAAGAAGTTCAGATCAAATACGCCTGAGATATGTGGTTTTAAAAAATACATTGAAAAAATAAAAAAATTTACAAAAATCAAAATAATTAAAAAACCGTTAATTTTTTGCAAAATAAACCTTAATATAAAGTGTTGCAGTACTTTACAAGGAATCTAAAGAAGCAACAAAAAGTATAACATTTCTATTTAAAATATCAAAGTTAGCTATGACTTCAGGTATAACCGGAATGTAAATATTTTATTTTAATACATCAAGTATCCAGATTACGTGAAAAACCCTGTATATATATATATATATATATATATATATATTTACGAAATAAAATGTTAAGTGTTTCTTTAGGAACAGTGACCTAATAATTAAGACAATATTTAAGCCTTAGTTACGTTTCGATAGTATGTATACTACCTATGTGAAGCTGTAATTGAAATTAGTGAAAATACAATGATTTTGTTGTTTAAATACTTACGCGTTCATTTTCGAAAGGGTGAATTATGGTTGCAGTGCCGCCTAAGGGGGTTTATATGATTGGTAAATACATTATTAAAAAATTATTTATATCGGTACTTTCTAATATATATCGGCTTTGTTATTTTTCTCAGATGCTATGATATTGGTCCGCTCGCATTACCAAATACATATTTAATTTAATTTTTTTGAATTCTTGAAATTCAGCTTTAATTAAATATTTTAAAAAATATACTACTATTTAACGTTTCGACATTTTTGTCGACTGTGTGGAGACAAGGTGTAATATTATAAACTTTTACGAGTTATTCCGTGTCTGAAAATTGCTAATACTATCATCGCCATGCTTAGCAACAGAACCATCCAAGTAATTATGGGCAGTATGGTAAGCCATCAAAAGAATCTTAATCAAGGCTCTATCTTCGCACCTCTTCTCTTCAGTCTGTACATAACTGACATGCCTGTTACTGTATCAAGGAAGTTTGGGCTTTCTATTTAAATTAATCAAGTTATAGCCACTTCAAATTCTTATTCGATTTTATTGTTTTAATTTTTGTACAGTCTGTATAAGATGACAAGTTTATTATAATTTTGATATCAAATATGATCTATTGTTACACTTCACTGTAAATTTCGCCTACATAAGTTAAATACTTCTTAATTATTTGAAACATGAAAATTAGGTTAGATTTTGACAAAATTCAAATTATTTAAAAAAACGTTAAGGTTTAGGTATTATAAATCTCATTAAAACCGACACTTATTTTGATCGGAGAATCCAAAAATGCAATAATAAATCACTTAAAAACCCAACTTTGATACTTTTAGGGATTTTGGAACAACCTTTATAATATGAAAATAATTTTAAAAGTAACCATAATAGACCCCCATATACAGTATTCCGCGCCGTATAGTGTGAATAATCCTGTATAGAAATTTTGAATTTTTCCCCAAAAAATGTACGAGTATGATCCCTTAATTTTGCGGCAGAGTGTATATTTTACTTTTAATAACTAACTTTTTTTTTCTTTTTTCCAGTTCGTATCTGGCGTCGTACTCCTATGGACTTTGGCTCTGATCAGCATAGACAGACATCGATGTATAGTAATACCTCCATATCGTTCCAAAATGTCACCGAACGAAGCATCTCTATTTTCTGCAGTCACATGGGTTTTCGGCACCATACTATTTATACCAGTACTCCTCTGGTTCAGGGAACAAAATACTAAAGACGACAAAGTCGTTTGCACATTAGTATTTCCTCGATCTGAAGACATCGATATTTCCATTTTCTTCATAGTCCCAGTATTATTTTTTGCATGTCTTTTGCCAATGATAATACTAGTTTACAATTACCAAAAAATATTTCGCAAGATTCTATCAACAAGAAACGCATGGGCCAATACCTGTGTAGTTAGTACAACTTGCGAAAGTAAAAAAACACGAGGAAAAGTCAGAAGACAAAGTGAATTGAGCGTCTCCGATATCTTCACCCCATGGCCAAGGAAAGTTTCCCTATCTCAACAAGAAGAAATACGAATAAATAAACACGTTAAGGTTGTCCGCGTGCTATTTTTAAACGTGATTCTGGTGCTCATTATGTGGTTACCTATAACGGTGGTGATGTTCCTCATATTTGTTGATGGCAAACGTGCAACGGAAAACAAAAATTTCTTTCTTAAATCACATCACTTCATTGTAACCTTGATAATAGCATTCCTAAATACTGTTGTCAATCCAGTGTTGTACGGTGTGTTATCCGACAGTTTTAGAACGTGCTTATTAAAGATGCTATGCAGAAAAAGTGACAATGAGAAAAGCACCATCATCAAAGAAAACATAACTCCGAGTAGCGGCAGGAATCAGGGTTCTTTCAAACTGCCACGAAAACAAAGTCTAATCAATTCCATCAGTGAAATTCCGAATGACATAGTATAAGGAGGACAATTTTATTACAGGTTATTATTAGTTTATCAGTGCAAGAAACACATAAAAATCAACGCGAAGAAAGCAATGTACGTTTTAGTAGTTTATTGACTGGTCGGTGTGGCCCGTTTTAGTAGACTGTTTGTAGACTTTACAATTTGTTTCGCGCGTATTAAATAAAGCAAACTAAATTTGAACTTTTATTTATGTATTTTTCATTCGATGTAGTTATCCGTACATGAAGATCCTATCAGAATCGATGATGCCGTAAACACGACGAAACGGTTCACTTAAAGACATCTTTAATAGTATTTTATTAACATCCAGCTGTTAGATGTGTTGTCTCGAAAATTGATACACAGCATTTGCCGGGAACGATTTTATCAAAATACTATGGCAAACTGTACGTATGCTAAAATGTACTTACATTGGAATAATGTTCGTTTTCCTAAGTGACGATATTATAATGGGTGATTCATTTAGAACGTAGATTCCCAAAGTGGCCTATATCGACCCCCAGGAGTCGATTGAATTCTATTAATAAACGAGTAAAACTTAAAATGTGTTTTTTATGTCTTTCGCACTATAGTTATAAATTTAAATCTTTCAAAGTGAGTAGCACTATAGAACATGTCAAGTGGTCTACGAGACAAAAAATTTGGGGACCCTGATTTAGAAGTACTTTTTTCAAAAATTAAAAAAAGGTTTTTAAAATTAGCTGTCACGAGACGCCTGAAAGATGTGAAACACCAAAATCGATTATTATTTAAAGAAGAACATATAAACTAAAGTAAAGAAATATTTGGAGTTCATAAAAAAATATATTTTTCTTATTGTAAATATAATAAAACAGAGATCTTTTAATAATACATATATGCTTTTCCTTAGATTGTCACTATCACTATTACTTTCACTATCGCTCATATTTAAAATCAATAAAAGTTGCAACGTATTCGATTGGAAATACTTTGTTATGCTCGAAAGAACGCACCGATTGAAATGAAAACTTGAGATGATTCCGTGTACACAAGTAAAGCGACTATAGCGCACACCAATGGACACACAAAGACACACACACACGTAAAATCGGCGAACGCCTAGTGTATAGCTTATAGGCATACACACAGGTTATAGCGTTCACCGATATACACGCACACACAGTATACGCGCTGCAGAGAGATGGAAACGCCAGCGATATGGCGAAGAGAGGGGAGCGTTGACTGAGGGGTAGTCCTGTGATGGTATTTAAGAGCCGAGTTTACCCCCATGGCGCGCCATTAGATGTTTCACATCAAAAATTCAATTTTATTGGGTAATCTTTATTATCACACAAAAGAACCATTCTTTACATTTATTCAATATTCTTTTTTCAAATGTTGGTCGTAACCGCGGTTAACATCCTGAGGTTCCAATTTTCGATGACCCGTTCGCGCATTTCGAGCGAATGACGTAATTGTAATATTGTAATATTGGCTTCCAATTCCGCAATTGTAGCCGGCTTATCCATGTAGCCTTTGGACGTAGCCTCAACAGAAAGGTCTGAAGGTGTAATATCACATGTTCTAGGCGGCCAATTCACCGGTCGGGAACGTGAAATTAACTGTTCGCCGAATTGTTCTCGCAATAATGCCATCATTTCACGGGCTGTGTGGAAAATAACGCTGTCTTGTTGGAACCAAACGTTGTCGAGATCATGGGCTTGAATTTCAGGCAGCAAATAGTCCGTTATTGTGGCGCAACAACGGGCGCCAAAATGAGCCTCATTTTTGAAGAAATATAGACCGATGATTCCACCAGCCCGTAAATCACACTAAGCCGTCGTTTTGTCTAGGTGTAATGGCAGCTCTTGAATCTCTTCGATGCTCTTCAGTTCAAATACGGCAATTTTTCATATTGCCATTTAGCCAGAAATTATCGCTGAACAAAATTTTGGTCGAAAACAGTGGATCTTCTTCAAGCATTTTAAGAGTCCAAAATCTGAAACAATTCAGTTCTTGCAGGAGTTGAATTTTATATGCTTTTAAACCAACATCCTTACGTAAAATTCGCCAAGTTGTGCATACGACAGGCCAAGCTATTAAGAACGGCACCAACTCGATTCATCACGGTCTTCGTGTACACTCTCAGCTACCGCCGCTATATTTTCTTGACTACGTGCTGGACGTAGTTTCTTTGATCACGTATTATCCAATAATGAAAATTGGGTTTTAAATTTTTTGATGGTATAGTGAATTGTGCGTTCGATATGCCGATTGTGTGAACCATGCGTTGCTCTAAGTGCACCAAACACGTTCCTCATAGAACGCTAATTTCCATAATACAGCTGAATAAGTCTTTCCGTGATGAAATGTAAAACAATATTGAACAAAAATACCATGATAGTTTGACAGTTAAATCTGTCATAATGTCCCCACTGGAAAAGTACCTCTAAATAAATCACCCAATATACGAAAATAGAATCTGATGGATCTAAATACGATTATGTATTTCATGATATATGTATATTTAGACTTATTTTTCTATTTTATAAAATATTTTGTGAAATAGGTATTTTTAAAAATAGGCTTAATTATTTTAGTTAAGGCGAATTAATTCTTATATATTTTCTTTAACAGCAACGATGGAATTTATATTCATATTTCTTCGATTGACACATCTAAAACATCTTACTGGATACTGTAGCTACGCACAAATTTAAAAAAGGTATAAACACACAGTGTATTCGTGGATATCTGGGAAAGTGTTTCGTGATCCTTGTGTATATTAGCTTTACTATGCTCATGTTCAACACTGTTACTTATTCTTACTGAAAATGACAACATAGTTGTTGGAAGACGTATATACGATACAAATATTAATGTGGTAAGCAGTTTTACACCTTTTTTAAGACATCTAAAACGCTTCAACTACAATACACTATTTTTGTTTAAAAACATATTTTTACAAAGAAAAATGATGAAAGAAGAAGATTCTTCTTCCTTTGTAATCTTTACAAAATTCCGCTACTTTACACTGTCCGTACGGCTTCATAGATTCAGATTTGATATTTTATTATATTCTCTAACCAGGCGTTTCTTTCAAAGGATGGTGGGAGGTGCAATATAACAAACTTCAAATTTGTATTGTTTAACCTAATTCTGGATATAATTTCCAAAAATACAAGGTAAGCGCCATATATGCTCGCCCTGGCAGAAATAAATTACAGTGTGGCTGTTTTCAAGTCAATATCGTCTTGAAAATGGCATCTCTTAAGATCCTTTATTCGATAGGCAAATAAATAATTATCATTAGAAGCCATGTCAAGACTATATCGTGGATGTACAATTTTCTGAAACCCACATTCGCAAATTATAGCTTGTGAAACAACAGCAGTACTGCATTGTTATGCAGTAATCGAACACCTTTCGACAATTTTCTCTACGTTTTCACTAATATTGTGTTCCAATTTATGCAACAAATAAATATAATTAATATGTGCTGTTAATAGTTGTATTGCAATCTTTGAGCTCTTACAATCCCAAAATATTGTGACCATAATCTTTTTCATTGGTTGAACGGGTTTTGCCTTTATGGAACGAGGTTCGCCGTGATTCCATCAACTCCTTTTCGAATAGAGGATCATAATACAGAACCATTGCTTCATCTTCTGTGACATGAACTGAAAAAACGTTCAACACAGCGCTAACGTTGAAGAACAGAAAGAAGTTGTGGTACATATCTTGGTAACTTAGTTTATACCCAAGTGATCGTTTGTAATTCAACGAATACTTGTTTCAGAAATCTTAAACATTGCTGATAATTTCTTCATTCAATCGATTCTCCAATAAATGAAATCTTTTGTGGCATTGCTACTTCAATTAGCCAATCGAATTGCCTCGCCATCTTTAAAAAATGCTTACCCTAAACGGAAACATTTTGCCCACTTTTTTAAAGTAGAATGCGAAGGAGATAAATCAGCAAAGTCCTCCTTTATTCAAAATTTGATGGTCGTCTGGTATTCAAGTTTTAAGACATTTTCATGTACTAGTGACATTACCTGATTGCATAATGATAACTATAGCTCACGCAACTTTACAATTTATAGCGCAGACTTAGCACATGTGGAACTATAACACAAGATACTTTGGACAAGTTTGATCATGAATAGGCCTATCGGGCCGAGAACATACGAGGCTTGCCTCATAAAACTTCACTGCCTCTAACAACTTTTGTTGAGCTTTTGAGGCTTGCCTTTTTCCTGCCTTCTTCTGTAAATATTTTTTGTCTTTTTGTATCTGATATTATCATAAAATGCCATAAGATCTGTAAGTTCCAATTACATTTCTTTCTAAAACTCAATATGATAGATTTCGTCTAAAGTTCCATACAATTCTCTTAATTCAAGACTATTCGGAAATTAAGAGAATTGTATGGAACTTTAGACGAAATCTATCATATTGAGTTTTAGAAAGAAATGTAATTGGAACTTACAGATCTTATGGCATTTTATGATAATATCAGATACAAAAAGACAAAAAATATTTACAGAAGAAGGCAAGAAAAAGGCAAGCCTCAAAAGCTCAACAAAAGTTGTTAGAGGCAGTGAAGTTTTATGAGGCAAGCCTCGTATGTTCTCGGCCTGATAGGCCTGTTCATGATCAAACTTGTCCAAAGTATCTTGTGTTATACTTCCACATGTGCTAAGTCTGCGCTATAAATTGTAAAGTTGCGTGAGCTATAGTTATTATTATGCAATCAGGTAATGTCACTAGTACATGAAAATGTCTTAAAACTTGAATACAAGACGACCATCAAATTTTTAATAAAGGAGATGACGTTTTTGCTGATTTATCTCCTTCACATTTCCGAATAGTCTTGCATGCTCAAAATATAATTTTTTTTATCTCCAAAAATATTTTGTTTTGTTCTTCTGTCCTATATTGTCAGTTTTACTTAATTATTTTCGTGATGTATATATATATATATATAGAATAAAATAAATTAAAAGCTGGCAAGCGCTCTGTCAATTAAAAAACTCATTTATTAAGTATCCCTATATTTCGCAACAACTTTGTTCCGGAGATAAAAATGTAGAGTTGAAAAAAATAATAATACATTTATTATTTTTTTCAACTCTACATTTTTATCTCCGGAAGAAGCAACAAAGTTGTTGCGAAATATAAGGATACGTAATAAATGAGTTTTTTAATTGACAGACCGCTTGCCCGCTTTTAATTTATTTTATTCAATATATTACGGTCGATAATTTCGTTTAAATTAAATTTATATATATATAGTGGTAAATTCAATTTGTTGGCGATTTAAGGTCTGGTTGTACTTCAAAATGTATATATTTAAAGCAATCCTACATGTTTCGGCAAATGATGCCTTTTTCAAGGAATATAAAATATAAATATATATACATTTTGAAGTACAACCAGACCTTAAATCGCCAACAAATTGAATTTACCATAACATACAAAGGTCACGAAATAATTATCTATATATATAAAGTGCTATTAATCTACTTTCTCTTCCGCATATTTTACACTTGAATACCCATTAATATCTCTTTTACTTAAGCTATTTCTTTGAAGTTACAATTTATCGATCCATCATGATTAGTGTATTAGGATGCATTTTTTTTTTAATTTTAACCTCCATTAAAATTAGTTTTAACTCTAGATTGAAATTAAATATTGAACAAGACGTCCTCTTACTATAAGCCTTTTCTTTCATTGGAAATTAAATTAAATTTTTCACATAAAATATATAAGATTATCTAAACTGAATGGAGCTTTATAAAATTTAACTTTGGATGTAAAATTATAAGCTGCCCTAAAAAGTATAAATAATAAAGGAAACCTCTTCACTCTTCAGTAATTTTCTTTAATTTTCCAATTTCGCATTTGTAGATTAAGTTGTATTTCTTTGAAGATGTATGGTAGTTTGTAGGTCATAGCCAGAAACATTATTTTTCCATGATTTTCAAAAATATATCTCTGGGATGCACTTCTTGCTACTGTATATATTATATATAGGAATTTCTTAGTAACTGTACAATAAATGTAGAATATGACCAATTAAATAATCTCTTCTTATACATTATGAAAAATATGGTAATTAGGTAAGCGCTAAAAATTCTTGGACTGACAAAAAGGAAATGTTTTTCATTATTTTTTCAGATAGGTGATTTTAATATAGACATCCTCATTGTATCGTTTAATAAGTAACTTTATATCTTTAAAAAAAAACTGAATTTTAGTATCCCAAGAACTAAAACTCTCACTAAAACTTGTAAAATATATAAATAATAGATACTAACAAATTGCATGTGTAGAGAGAATAGTCATCTTGGCAATTATATACAACAGTCAACAAAATATCCACTTAATGAAAGTACTAACAAACAACATTAATATTCTTTTCAATTTTTGCCATCACCATAAACGAATTCAGGTTATAGGTTGTAGTATAACTTAGCATAAAACACTATTTAATCCAACAATTCCGTTCCTAAAGTTGATTAGCAGAGCTTCTTCACTAGCTTAGAGAATTCAAACCCAATTTTCTTTCCCTATTCTATCATTTTTAATTAAAATTTATCTAAAATGTTTTCGTACCAAACATTGACACTGGACCCTCAATTTAATGCAAATGGTGCACTCAGTTTTGTCGAATGAATGCATTTTGCAGATCTTTCAAAATAATATCTCTGGTGTACCACCAGGGTTGCTATTATATTTGGGTGTGTGAGTTAAAGAATATCTACCTTTTATTCAGCCCACAAGACCGCCAGTTTATACTAGTACATATACAGGGTGGGGAAAAGTACTGTATATCGCTTGCAACTCTTGAATGAGCAATTTAATTAAAAAATTTCTTATACAAAAGATGGTTCATATAATATTTGACATCACTTGGTAGCATTCGTATTTTTTGGATTCACTTAATGCAAAGCCAAATAATTTTTTTTTTACTTAAATAGCGTCATGTATTTTTTTACATATTTAAAAGACATTATTTTCGTGAATATAATGATATGCAATATATAGAGAGTCATATAAGAAAATTTTCAAGAAAATTATCAAAAACCTTTATGATTGCGAGTGACAGCTCAGTTGTCTTAATTTAATAGATTATTCTGTTTTTAAATGTCAACATGACATAGTATGAAAAAAACTGACAATAACGCATCATTCGTTTTTTTTTTTTCATTTATTCGGTTGTAAAAGATTAATTTGTGTAAAAAAAATTATAGTTATTAGAAAAAGAACAAATTGAAGTTTTTGTTATGGTTTGTAACCGTAATAGAAAAGGTACGCAAGCTGAGGCATGTGATTTATTTAATAATAAGTATCTTGAGCGGATGTCGATTAACCAAACAACTGTAAGCCGTATTGTAAAACGGTTTAATGAGACTTGTACCGTTAAACACACTCCAAAAACCGGCAGACCAAGAGCAGTAACTGACGGAGATAAGGCTCTAAACGAATTATTACATGTTGCGGAGAATCCCAAAATTTCCATCGGAACTCTAGCTTTAACTAATGATATGTGGCCAAAATCCGTTCTGAAAATTCTGAGAAAAGAAAATGATATACCTTTTAAAATACATCTTCTACATGAACTGAATGAAGATGATTTCGATAGAATCAATTTGGTGAAATTATGTTGGAAAGGAAAAATAATTTTCAGTTTTTTCAAAATATTTTATTTTCTGATGAGGCAACAATTTATTTAATGGCAAAATCCGCACTGGAAACTAAATACATGACTGAGCATAATTGGCACCAATATTATTAACCCGTTCTTCATAGAAGGAAATTTAACCTCTGAAAGGCACTTGCATCTATTGCAAAATCAAGTACTTCCTGCTTGTGCAACCTTACTTAATGGGATTCCTGAGCACATATGATTTCCACAGGATGGTATTCCACCTCATTATGGAGCAGTAGTTAGAGAGTACTTAAATGAGGTGTTTGTAGGCAGGTGGATTTGGAGAAAAGGTCCTATCGAATGGCCGCTAGGTCTCCAGATTTAAATCCTTTAGATTTTTTATGTGGGGCCATTTAAAGATTGAAGTCTACCGAAATCGACCCAATAATCTCGAGGATTTACAGCTTAGAATTCAGATTGAAGTCAATAGGATTTCAATTGCACTCCAAAATATTTTGCAGGGGTTTAGAGACCGACTGAGTTTGGCAGTAAATGGTGTCCATTTTGAGTACTTAAACAATTAATTTTGTAAAGTTCTTTTTTTTTCTAGTTTTTAAATTAACTCGCCGTTTTTGTTTGTATATTACAATAACACTTCATTTTAACAATGGTTTTTTTTTAAAGCTTTTTGACCATTTTCTTGATTTTTCTATTATAAAACCAACTATAAATTGCATATCATTATATTCACGAAAAAAATATCTTAATTATGTACAAAAAATACATGACGTTATTTAAGAAAAAAAAGTAGTTGGCCTTGCATTCAAATAGTAAACTCAAAAATTTTACTTAAATTGCTTATTCAAAAGTTGCATGCGATATAAAGTACTCTTTCCCCACCTTTATATATTACAAGAATACATTACACTATCCACCACTATCAATACACTCCTTAATATTTTCAATCGAAATAGCCTTTACTTGATGGAAATTTACTAATGAAAAACAAAAAAAAACAATTTCACTTAACTTTCCACTTTATTGGTAAAGTACCATAACAATTGTTTCAACACACAATATCTTCTTAATACGTACAAACTAATCATTGAACCATTGTTCCTCTCTTTTCTTGTTCCACGCTTGTAAAATGGTTATCGCCGATGGCAAGTGCAAAATCCCATTGAGCAAAGCGCGCGATGTAGATGAGCTAATCATCTAATATTTTTAGACCATCGTGCAACACGATGCGTCGGCGCACTATAAGGTCGTAAATACAACGAAGACATTGTCCAATCCGGAAGTAAATTTTTCTACGCTTGGGAAGCTTAGAGTAAACATGTTTCCATGCACTACTTCAAATTGATTGTCTTTTGTTGTCCGAATATCACATTTTCCACTAAAACACTCTTTCAAAAAGAACTCACCACTATTGGTTTGCCTACTCGGTACCGTTTCATGACTAAAAAAAGATTGAGTTAGTTGTTCTTCAATTTCGAAGACTCATAACATATTGCATACTTTAATTAGAACAACGCAAGAGAAAAAATAAGTTTCATAACCAGTTACGAGAGAGTATTGATATCTAGGCCTGGGCCATTTACCTTGAATAAAACAAAATCTTGTTATAATAGAGATAATGAAGAAATAATGGCATTTTAAAAGGGTCGCTGTAAAATCTTACGTCAAAAAGCTGTACAGTAAATTTTGAAAGAAAGCATGTCGAATGCAAATGTGAAAATCGATCAATTGGAGTGTCGAGGTACACACAATTGCATTCAGCAGGATGCATAATGGATTTTTCACAAAGGGTTGAAGTTCAACTATTACGGTTTTGGTTGTGTTTGGAAATGCGACGTTCAAGTTCTTATTTGTGAATTGCTGGATGCAATTGTGTATAAATTTATAAATAAAACTACCAACGCTTAACTCAATCTCATCTACTGATGAAGTCATTAAAAAATGAAGAAATATTGAGAATGAACATTTGAGTTTTAATGTAAACAGACCGATAACCCAAATATTAGTGAATATATATATATATATATATATATATATATATATATGATAAATGTACTGTTAATGAGAATTCACAGTTATTGAATTCTCATATTATATGCCATTGCCGCTCTAATCGTTGCATCAATCTCTACACATGACAAAATCGCATTTGTCTAAGAATGTAGCCGCAACGTGTCACGGCGCCAACCGTCCAGGTTGTCCGGGAAAATGAAAAAATGTGTGTGAAAGCCGTATCCATCCGGGATGTGCAGACGTCGACGTTTCATAGTTATTACTAATTGTCAATACACGTTACCCAGAAATAGATACGACTTTAATTTCTATACTGCGTGTATATATACTAATGATGATAAACGTACTGTTAATGAGAATTCATAATTATTGAATTCTCATATTACATGCCATTGCCGCTCTAATCGTTGCATCAATCTCTACACATGACAAAATCGCATTTGTCTAAGAATGTAGCCGCAACGTGTCACGGCGCCAACCGTCCAGGTTGTCCGGGAAAATGAAAAAATGTGTGTGAAAGCCGTTACCATCCGTGATGGATGTGCAGACGTCGACGTACGTTAACAGTACGTTTATCATCATTAGTATATATACACGCAGTATAGAAATAAAAGTCGTATCTATTTCTAGGTAAGGTGTATTGACAATTAGTAATAACTATGAAACGTCGACGTCTGCACATCCCGGATGGATACGGCTTTCACACACATTTTTTCATATATATATATATATATATATATATATATATATATATATATATATATATATATACAAGGTAATAGTAATATTTTTTGGGAGTAGTGGCCATGTAATTAAAACGATATTTAATTTGACGTTTCGATACTATATATAGTATCTTTTTCAAAAAATTTAATTTTTGTTGTGTTAATATATTGCGACGTATTTGCTATGCATTTCTAGATAAAACAAAACTTTTTTAGCAGGAAGACTATATAGATATATATAAATATACATATCTTTAGAAAAGAATTTCTAACGCTCACCTAAGGTAGCTGCATAAACCATAGACATATAACTTATTATTAAAAAAGCTATTTTTATTTACCCTTACAATTAAGTGCTTTTTTGTAAAATTAAGGGTAATTTTTGTAGGTTTCCCAGGACAATAATAAATGAGGATATTTACCTTGTGATCATTTTCCTTTGAAAACTTTGAATTAAGGGAAAGTGAAAATTCAAATAGAATATGTATTACATTATATTACCGTAACTACCTAAAACTAAATCTCCCGGCCCACACTGTAGCAAACGTATTTTTTTACTTAGACAAAATGCAAAGCAGCAGTTTGAACATTCTAGTAGATTATGCAATAAAAAGCATTAATTGCTGCATCTTCGCGTTAGTATTTCGTCCAGGTCGATCTGATATAATAAGCATAGTTTGAAATTATGGACGTTATTTTTAAAATGCGTTGTAATTAATGACAGAAATAGCATTTAGTAGATTTTAGTGAGATTTCTAGAGAGAGTCATTTATAAAAAAAATTAAACACTACTAAATATTTGTCGAAAATTGTAATAAAAAAATATGGTTATCTGAAGATAAAAAGAGCAAAAAACGTTGCTCAAAACACCACAAATTAAAAAAGTCTTTCTTTGAAGACTGCGGTTAAGTAAAAACTTAAAAATGGGATTTAAACCCTTACCATAATTAATACTCGTATCCTAAATATGAATTGTCATCCTCCGCAATTCCACATGTTACTTCAACAAAATTATGAGAAAAAATTGTGTTTACCATACCATCAAATTACGAAAAGCCTAAATAGAGTTGTTAAAGAACGGGGTCTCCAAGTTGCTTTTCGTCCCGAAAACACAATTAAAGCTCTCCTTGGTAATAACAAAGATAAAGTAGATACAATCAGAAAGCGGGTATGTATTACCGCTACTGTAATTTGAAATATATTGGTCAAGCAAAACGCTCAATAATAACCCGTTATAAAGAACATATATCGCATATTAAATTCAATAGACCGGAAAAGTCGAGTGTTGCCCGTCATGTATTAGAAGCCGATCATAATATCACGGTGGATTGTTTAGAACTTACTAAAAATATAAGCAATCCGTGGGAGCTGGACATATACGAAGGTATCCATATCGTTCAAAAGAGAAGTAACAGTTTTAACGCGAACAACGGTCCAGTTCCAATCACTTGCCTTTTAAAATTCTTAGAAATGAGGTAGAAAACGAGGATGTGAGAATAAACACATGTGTGCCATTTCTGGCATTCATGGGGTTAGCTGACCTAAGTTTAGTTTTTTAAATCTTAGTGTATACGTGGACGCCTTGTAAAGTGGCTCGCGATTCTTTGTGCTAGCTTTACTGTGCCTCATATTCAACAATATGATTATTAGTTTTACCTACGGTGGATGACAACATAGTTGTCGAACTTGTATTTAGGATACGATTATTAATTGTGGTAAGAGGTTTTATACCTTTTTTAATCCCAAATAAAGTTGATCAATTTGAAAATTATTCGTGGGTATAATTGCTTGCAAATGCAACCTTTTTAAAAGATTATAATACGCCATCTCTTCACTAAATGCTTAATCACTCTATAGACTTTGTAAAAGAAAAACTTTAAAATAAGGGGAACCCCAAAGTAAATTTTGTTTTAAATTTATATTTAGTTAATGCGACTTAAATAAAGATTTTACTTTAAATTACTGAATTCTAAAATATATATAATTAAATAAAATTATATTTGTCATTGTTGTTATTGTTACAAACATGACTAAACAAACGATAAATGTCCAAACATTCCGGGATTATATTTGTATACGAAATAGTGTACAAAACTTTTCAAAAATTTAATCTGTGTAAAATATTATAAAGTTTGCAATTATATACTAGACCAAAATTGGGAATAATTTAATAGAAATATCTAGGTATATTTAAAGGTTTATAATATATTAAATATTATGAAGTGTATTAATATTTCTTACTAAACTGTTACCGTAAACTTGTCTATATAATTTTCAAAATATGTATGTATATGTAAATTAAATTTCGTTTTTAATTCGAATTCGAATTAATTGTATCTAAGATTTCCACAATTTGCTTTTGTGATATTAATATTAAGAATACTACATAATATTTTTAATTTAAAAGATTGTCTCTTTATTTTAATTTATTTTGCTTATGGTATCCCGTACATAAGAAATATTCTGTGATTTATTTATTATAAAATAAAGTACCAAAGATTTGTATAAATTATAATATTAATATATAAAATATAATAATAATAACTGTGTAATTTCTACTACATTTTTATCTATTCGTACATAATTTTGTATATATAAATATATATGTAAATAACTAATAAACTATTACTTAAGAATATATGTATGTAGAAATGTTTCTATTATAACTAGCTATGATATTCCAATTGTAATATGTATATTATCTGGAAATAAAGTACTTTTTTCAGTAAGACAGTCTTTAATTCAAATATGGTAAATAAGAGAAATAATGTCTAAAATTAAATCTAATAATACAGTGTACACTAGAGTGCCCCTTATTTTAAAATTTTTTGAGATGTTGAAACGGTACCCTCTCATTTTTTTTCCATTGGACTAGAAAATAACTCACGTAAAATTGTTCGCCTCCCCGACCACGCCTTCCCTAAGTGACGGGGCTCTGAAGATAGCACTATGAATTGTTCGTATGATTTCGATTTGTTTGAATCTGCAATGCTTCTGTTTATTGCTATGATGAGGAAATTTAAATTAGTAGAACATAGATGGAGGTAGCCCCATGTGGAGTGGGCTATGACGCCTGCAGATCAATTTTCGCTACACAAGGAACTCGGTTGGATCTGCTTATAAGCACTGGAGTAGACCTCATTTAGGTGTTTTTAAGTTTTTGTTTTAAAATTTTTATGGTGCTCTACCATTTTTTACTATTTGACGTAAATATAACTCATGCAAATTTTTACGCCCGCATGACGACGCCTTCCCTATGGTGCGGGCCCTAAAAATGTTCCTTTATTCTTTTATAACTTTTTTTAAATTTCTTTTTTTTAACAAGTTTTTATTTAATAAAACTAAACAATTTCATGAGGAAAACGTAACATTAAGATAATAATTCAAAATAAGAAATTCATCTGAAAAAATAAAACTATAAAATTAAAATTAAAGTTTTTGTTTTTTAATTTTAATTTTTAATTAATTTTTAATTAAGCTGTAATTTTAATTTTATACTTTTATTTTTTTAGATGAATTTCTAATTTTTAATTATTTTCTTAATGTTACGTTTTCCTCATGAAATTGTTTAGTCTTATTTAAATAAAAACTTGTTAAAAAAAAGAAATTTAAAAAAAGTTATAAAAGAATAAAGGAACATTTTTAGGGCCCGCACCATAGGGAAGGCGTGGTCGTGCGGGCGTAAAAATTTGCATGAGTTATATTTACGTCAAATAGTAAAAAATGGTAGAGCACCGTAAAAATTTTAAAACAAAAAACTTAAAAACACCTAAATGAGGTCTACTCCAGTGCCTATAAGCAGATCCAACCGATTTCCTTGTGTAGCGAAAATTGATCTGCAGGCGTCATAGCCCACTCCACATGGGGCTACCTCCATCTATGTTCTACTAATTTAAATTTCTTCATCATAGCAATAAACAAAAGCATTGCAGATTCAAACAAATCGAAATCATACGAACAATTCATAGTGCTATCTTCAGAGCCCCGTCGCTTAGGGAAGGCGTAGTCGGGGAGGCGAAAAATTTTACGTGTTATTTTCTAGTCCAATGGAAAAAAATGAGAGGGTACCGTTTCAACATTTCAAAAAATTTTAAAATAAGGGACACTCTGGTGTACACCCATCAAAAAAGTAAACCTGCCTTTAAAAACTTCCCGCATTAGAGACGGTCATGCTTTTTTAATGGCATAATAAATAATAAATAATTTTTAATAGCATAATCCGTCACAAACGTATAATTTTCCCATGTAAATGTGTGTAATAATTAGTAATTTAGTATTCGAGAGAAATATTTATTACAATAGTCAAAATTAAAAGGAAATAATACTAAAGCAGATGTTGAAAATGTTGACTATTATTTTGACGACAAAGTTGAACTCTACGCTTCATACTTTCAAAGCCATTTGTTGTTATGTCAGCGCAAGAATTCATAATAGCATTACGAAGTTCTTCGATTGTGTAATGTCTGGTCATAAAAATGGTTTTCTTTAAATATGGAAAAATAAAATAGTCTAAAATTGTCAAATCTGGAGATCTTGGAGGAAAATAAATAATTCTTGTATCGAAAATTTCTTGCAAAAAAGCTTTTATTTCTCGAGATTTGTGCCCTGTTGCATTATCTTGCTGCAAATATCCTTTCGTAAGTTCATCATCATGAAGTTGATTAATAAACGGCTCTAATAATTCATTTCGAAATCTTTCAGCAGTTATAGTTTGATTAAAAAATATAGGCCCAATAATTAATCTTCTTGAAACTGCTAGTCAGACGCCTATTTTTTGTGAATGTAGCGTAATTTCCACAAATTCTTGAGAATTTTCTGCAGACCAAATTCTCTTATTTTGCTTATTTAGATATCCTGAAAGATAGAACCAAGTCTCATCCGAAACAAAGCATTTGTCGAGAATGTCATTATTATTTATGATATTCAAAAACCATGGACAATACTGCAAAATCTACTTGTTTGAGTTCCGAAACTGATTGAATTTTATATAGAAACAACTTTAAGTCATTTTTTAAAATAATATGAAATGTTCCCACTGACAAATGAACTTGTGATAGTTTTGCGATTGATTTTTTGGGTGAATTGCCTTTCGACGTCGAATATCCTCTATGCAATTTGCTGTTCGTTTTCTAGTTGTTCCACAGGCAGGTTTACGAATTATTGTCCCTGTTTCACCAAATTCAATAACACGAGCTTGAATATATTGTTGCAGTTGTGCGTAAATAACTGGCAGATTACGATACTGTTGCCGGAAATCCTGTAAGCACTGATTAATGGAATAAACCCAATCTCCATTTTATAATTTTTGGCCAGTTCTATAGTAACTTCGAATAATAAATATATATTTATGTTGCAACTCTATCAACATAAAATCATTAAAATATATAAGCATTTATAATTTAAATTTATTGGTAAACCACTGTTAGAATTTGAAGTTTTCTAAAGCTATGCATGTGCATCAATTTTTGATTAATTAATTACTTAAAAACGTAATGAGGAAAATTTTTTAAGGCACCTTTTGACCAAATTACAATCAGTGTAGTGGCAACATTGTTCGTTTAGTTATAAAATGATCGACAGATAAGCGTAGTTTCACTACCATCTGATCTATGAAGGCGTTCCACAAAATTGCCATATAAGCGTTGACATTAATGACTTACTTTGTGACATTTAAAATGAAAATATTGTTTTCTGCAAATTCCATATCAAACTTTATTTCAATTTATATAATTTACAAAGGTATTTTTAATAATATAAAATATTATTAAAAATCTGGTGTGAAGAACACAAATGCAGGTTCACTATAAATATTTTCTGTGAACGTGTCCGAATATATCCTATCCCCAGAGACGTAGATACGTATTTCGCTTTTCTACAAGCTCATCGGTACGCCCCTGCTGGAGAAAGGATATTTCCAGACACATTCACAGAAAAGAACCACCACACCCTATCACCGTAATTATCCAGACCGAGCGCAGAAGTAAATTCGGCGCTACCTGTTGTCAGACAGCCGAAGTACCTCGCATATCGTCCACATAATTAATGTGAAGTAACGACGCCCTTCCAAAGAGGTTAGCACAGCCAACTCTCTAGAAAACTGCATTTTGTTTGTGCCTTCACTCATACTACGGCTTAACCGCATGTGTAATGTATCAGAATAATTGAAACATACATGAGTAGGTAAACCCCACCAGTTTTGTATAATACAAAGGTATTTTTAATAATATAAAATATTATTAAAAATCTGGTGTGAAGAACACAAATGCAGGTTCACTATTAATATTTTCTGTGAACGTGTCCGAATATATCCTATCCCCAGAGACGTAGATACGTATTTCGCTTTTCTACAAGCTCATCGGTACGCCCCTTCGGCTGTCTGACAACAGGTAGCGCCGAATTTACTTCTGCGCTCGGTCTGGATAATTACGGTGATAGGGCGAGGTGGTTCTTTTCTCTGAATGTGTCTGGAAATATCCTTTCTCCAGCAGGGGCGTACCGATGAGCTTGTAGAAAAGCGAAATACGTATCTACGTCTCTGGGGATAGGATATATTCGGACACGTTCACAGAAAATATTAATAGTGAACCTGCATTTGTGTTCTTCACACCAGATTTTTAATAATATTTTATATTATTAAAAATACCTTTGTATTATACAAAACTGGTGGGGTTTACCTACTCATGTATGTTTCAATTATTCTGATACATTACACATGCGGTTAAGCCGTAGTATGAGTGAAGGCACAAACAAAATGCAGTTTTCTAGAGAGTTGGTTGTGCTAACCTCTTTGGAAGGGCGCCGTTACTTCACATTAATTATGTGGACGGTATGCGAGGTACTTCGGCTGTCTGACAACAGGTAGCGCCGAATTTACTTCTGCGCTCGGTCTGGATAATTACGGTGATAGGGCGAGGTGGTTCTTTTCTGTGAATGTGTCTGGAAATATCCTTTCTCCAGCAGGGGCGTACCGATGAGCTTGTAGAAAAGCGAAATACGTATCTACGTATCTGGGGGTAGGATATATTCGGACACGTTCACAGAAAATATTAATAGTGAACCTGCATTTGTGTTCTTCACACCAGATTTTTAATAATATTTTATATTATTAAAAATACCTTTGTATTATACAAAACTGGTGGGGTTTACCTACTCATGTATGTTTCAATTATTCTTATATAATTTACCTATTTATCTATTTCAATTATTCGATTATTATTTCATTTATTTTTACTCTATGTATACTGATAATATTATTCACTAATAAAAGTAATTGTTATTTAAATTTTCTAGAATGTTGCTGCCATCATTTGTCGAATAGTATAAGCTCTGAACTTTGCTATTAAAATATAACGGGTGTTCAGAAACATTCGAAGTCAAAGTAGTCCTTGAAACTATGAAGTCATTTCTGAGATAGATTGATTTTTGACTGACAACAGTTGACATTTAATAATTATTACAAATCAGATACTTAAGGAAAGATATACGATTTTTTTTTCAGAGCCCAATTGACTTCGAATGTTTCTGCACACGTTAGTTTATATTCTGGGATTAGTTATTCTACTTCTACTTGATAATATAATAATATAATATATATTAAAATGCCCAAATTTACATACTTCTACTTCATTAAATCGATTATATTTTATTTATTTTCCACTATGTGTACTAATAATATTATTGACTAATAAATATAAATGTTGCAAATTTTCTCCATTTGTGCTGCCATCATTTGTCGCATAGTATAAGCCCTGAGCGAGGCTATCAAAAAATATTAAATACTCTGGGATTAGTTATTTTACTTGATCAAATGTTTGAAAACACCCAAATTTATATCGTTTACCTATCCCTTTATTTATTCTATTATCGTTGTATTTATTTTTCCTTTATGTATATTGATAATATTCACTTATAAATTATTATTATTATTCACTTATTATTATATATATATATATATATATATATATATATGGTAAATTAAATCAGTTGGCGATTAAAGGTCTGCTTTACTTCAAAGTACATATATTTAAAGAAAAACCCTACATGTTTCGGCAATGATGCCTTTATCAAGGATATAAAAAATTTAAAATATATTTATATTTTTTATATCCTTGATAAAGGCATCATTGCCGAAACATGTAGGGTTTTTTTAAAAATATGTACTTTGAAGTAAAACAGACCTTTAATCGCCAACTGATTTAATTTACCATATCATACCAAGGTCACGAAAATATTATATATATATATATATATATATATATATATATATATATATATATAATTAAAAAGAAATTATCGACCGTGATATATTATCAAAAATTAATTCAAATTCGGGTAAGCGGTCAATTAAAAAACTCCTTTATTAAATTACCCCAGAAGAATCGACAAAGTCTGTCGCGAAATATAGGGTAATTTAATAAAGGAGTTTTTTAATTGACCGCTTACCCGAATTTTAATTAATTTTTGATTATATATATATATATATATATATATATATATATATATATATATTATTATTATTATTCACTTATAAATAAAATTTTCTTTATTGGTGCTGCCATCGTTTGTCGCAAAGCAAAGTAATTGTGATTTATTTTTCAAAAGTCAACCGTATTTCATATTGCAATTTAATCATTTCATTTATTGGACTTTTATTTAATTATTTTTCCTTTATGTTTAATGATAATATTATTCACTAATAAATGTGATATTTAAATTTTCAGCAATGGTGCTACCGCAGAACATAAGCTCTGAACTATGTATGTATATGAAAATATATTTATAAGTATGAGTCATTTCATTTTTGTTGCATGCAATTGGTGGAAATGCATAGTGTGAACGCAAAAATGCAGCATCTTTTTCGTGCATTAAAAATTGCAGCATTAAAATGCACAAGTGGGAACTGGCCTTAAGATAAGTTATTTGTTATTTTACTTCATCATATGTTCTAAAATACCCAAATTTATATAGTTTACCTATCTATTTCATTTACTCGATTATTTTATTTGTTTTTTACTCATGTATAACGATAATATTATTCACTAATAAATGTAAATGTTTTTTAAATTTTCTCGAATGGTGCTGCCATCATTTATCACATAGTATGAGCTCTGAAATTATTCTCAATGTTACTAATATCCTCTAATATCTAATTTTAATTTACTCTTTTATTATATTCATCCCACAAATTACTATTTAGGGAGCACTCCCTTCTTAGCATTACGACCCTGTTGTTTTATAGCAATCGAGTGTTAATATATGACCACAAATTATATTGTAGATACCTACTTCGAAATGGGATCAATTATATCTTTATTTTATTTTAATTTATATATTTTTCTGTGTGAAATATATTTTCAAATGAAATTCTAAGGTACAAGTAATAAACCAAATACAATTAAATATTTTTTAATAAACAATTACTTGTATATAAAAGTCCTAACTCACGTTTTAGGGTGAAACAATTGTAAATTTGAAATGGTGAATACATTGACTAAATGGAAGTTATAATTTCTTTAAAAAAGTTTTCTATTCAATTTAGTTACAACGGGTGTTCAGAAACATTCGAAGTCAAGTGGGCTCTGACCAAAAAATCGTATATCTTTACTTAAGTATCTGATTTGTAATAATTATTAAATGTCAACTGTTGTCTGTCAAAAATCAATCTATCTCAGACATGACTTCATATTTTCAAGGACTACTTTGACTTCGAATGTTTCTGAACACCCGTTATTTAGTTATATTTAGTTATAATTTAGTTATATTCTAACGGGTGTTCAGAAACATTCGAAATCAAAGTAGTCCTTGAAAATATGAAGTCATGTCTGAGATAGATTGATTTTTGACAGACAACAGTTGACATTTAATAATTATTACAAATCAGCTACTTAAGTAAAGATATACAATTTTTTGTTCAGGGCCCACTTGACTTCGAATGTTTCTGAACACCCGTTATATACTCTCTCTAGTTTCTATGAGTGGAGTTGTATATCTTATTGTTAGATGGTACCCTATGAGGGTACCTTTCCATCTATGCTTTCCATTATTATAAGTTTAATTTTTAGTACTGATCAATATTTTTTTGCGGTGTTGATATTTTGAATATTGGCTTTTCCCTGCTTATCATTTTATATAGAAAACACACTTAAAACAATAAATATTTATTAGAAAATACAGAATAGAACCAATATTTTTCGAATTTATTTGTGAGGAATATCAAATCATTTTAAAGCATGGCAGCAGTTGATGAAGAACAGGTATTATTTTCCCTTATTTTTTATGTGTTATGTTTGTAATATGTATATATTTATCATAGTTTGAAGAAGAAGAAGGAAATGATGCAGCACAAGCTCTGTGGACTGATGGCCGTAAGCGGCTATTCAGTAAGGAATTAAGGTGTATGATGTATGGTTTTGGAGATGACCAAAACCCCTATACGGAAAGTGTGGACATTATAGAAGACCTAGTTATAGAATTTATAACAGAAATGACTCATAAGTAAATACTTGATGGTATTTACACATGTTTATTATTACTTGTTGTTATTATAGAGCAATGGAAATTGGAAGAACAGGTAGGGTACAAGTTGAAGATATAGTTTTCTTAGTTCGAAAGGATGCAAGAAAATATGCTAGAGTAAAAGATTTATTGACAATGAATGAAGAACTTAAAAAAGCACGTAAAGCATTTGACGAAGTAAAATACGCAGGTAAATCAAACTAATAACATAAGGTATGCTATTAGTATGTTTTACAATTTATAAGTTTCTTTTCGAATAAACCATTAAAAGAAACACGATACCAGACAAAAGCATGCCATATAGCAAGTGGTATGTAGTTATTTTATATTCTATATCCATTTCCTAAAATTTGTGTAGAAACTAATAAAAATTTACGAAATTTGCTTGTTTTACTTAGATATACAAGAGTTCTTATATTATCATTTATTTATTGGTAAGTATTTATAAATTATGTTTATGATGCTAGCTGTATAGAAATGTATTGTTTTCTGATTTTAAATATACATTCTTATCATTCTATCAATCTATTGGCAAACATATTGGAACTGTATAATTAATCTCAATGAAGAAATGTAATAATTATTTCAATCTTTTATGGCTTGTCTCAAAAAGAGAGACAACTTTCTGAACGAACTCCCAAACCACATCATTACAGCTCACCGATTTTGATGTGGCCGGTGGGAGAATTGGTACGTGCGTCAAGTAAGGTCAGTGTTAGATAGAGACAGTATTCGGAAAAATGAAATGCAAACACTTTGTGCGAGACGTGCATTGGGACGTAGTAAGGGATAATAAGGGATGCCAGAGGTTCCCCTACCTATGAATTTCATGCGCATCTCGAGGGCGGTACTTCTAACCGGCCACATAAAAATCGGTGAGCTGCACCTACTTTCAACCAATGAAAATTAACGGTCATTGTGGGTTGGTCAGAAAGTTGTCTCTCTTTTTGAGACAAGCCATAGTTATATATCCAAGTGATTATATAAATTTTATTTGACATCACGTAAATAAGGAGTCTTTTACACTTCAATGTCAAGTTGATAAGCATATTTTACAATAAATAGTGTTACGTTTCGCATATATAAGAATGTTTAATTATATTTATTTCTTAAAATATTAAATTTAGCTGAGCCATTTTTCTGTATACATTTCGTGTGCAAGTAGAAAGCCTTTCTTTTGTTATCGCGCTACGATGGACCCTTAGCCTTCTACCTGCTTTGAAAAGTCTTTATATATTTCATTTTAAATTAAGTAGCTTTAATTTAATTACGTACTATCGAATGCAAAAAAAGTGGTGCAGTAGTGAAGTTATATACTTATAAAGTCAATTTTTAAACATTTTAGTATTGTGACGTTGCTAAGGTACGTAGATCATAGTAACGTGCAAAAGTAATTTTTGACACTTACACCTATCTGTATACAACGTATATGTTTTTTGACACATAAGTTATTTGAAAAATTAAAATTTGACGCCTACATTTAATATATATCTACATTCACGCAGCCTAATTTAACCCGATTAAAATATAACTGTACCACTTTTTTGTATTAGATAGTACGTCTTCGTTTATATATGGTGTCTCATATCATTTGAAGGTTGACACAAAGGATATTTTAATGATATATCTGTGTCATCGACATCACAACTCTACAGGTCGCACTTTTTATTCGTGCGTTATTCAAGACATCGACAACTTCGATTTACCCTCTCCCAACTTAGGCCAATAAAAAAACCGTTTCCGAGACAAACTATTGTTCGCTTCGACACGTACTTGGGTTTCTGCTTAGAACCTCCGTAAGTTAAACATCTTACTCGCCGTACTGTTCAAGTACAGGCCATGATGCATGTGCCCCTGCATCTCCGCAACTAAAAGGTAATCTGTATTGTTCTATATATATTATTCTTTTAATCTAATCCACATTCATTTAATTTAATTAATCGCTTTCCATACTTGTCCAAGTATATCATTATCATACGGTCGGCCACAAGGTGCATATAAGATAATAGGTATGATTCATACCCAGTGGCGGCTCTTGATGACGTACGATGTGCGCTGCTGCACGGATGAGACAACATCGAACTATTTCGGAAGATTTCGGTACGGTTACTTGCTTCTCTGTATATATGAAAGCTTAAACGAAGCAGTCTCATCCGTGCAGCAGCTCACATTGAACGTCATCAAGAGCCGCCACTGTTCATACCTTTATCTTATATGCACCTTGTGGCCGACCATCTTCGCAACTCAAAGGTAACTTGATACTGAGGTTATTTGATATTAATTCACATTTAATTTCCTGCTTAATTTAATGTTCTTTTCAGTATCATTTTGTGTCTCAATTTTTTAATTACTTATTCAATGTTCCTTGTGTATATTACTTTTATTTAATTGCTTTTAAATATATCAATCTCAATTTCTGATATAAATAATAAATACAAACTTTAAGAAGGTCAATGCTCCTGTGTTTTATTTAATTAGTAAGCTGTAATATATTTATTTAATTTAAGTATTATCACACACGTCCTGGACCTTTGATGCAATTTCAGCAGTACCACCAATTATTTAATTTAAATAATTCATTTTATTATTAGCAACCACAGCCAACCAGAAGCGATAGTTAGTAATAAATGTCGCCCAAGACGTGAAGCTTGTTAATAATAGTTTTAGAAAATTAAAGCAATCCTGTGTACAAGGAAATTAATTTCAGTTGAAAAGGATTTTTAATTACTAGATATTTTGGACAAGTTCCATCTAACATGAGATCAAAATGAATTGGAAGTAGTAGGAGAATGTGGTTTGTGGTATTTCGTCAATTTTAAATTAAATAAATCATACTGACAGCACTTAAATGTCTCGTTTATACTATATGATTCAAAACACTTTTTATAAGTGGTGGCTGTGGATTACGTACATTTCAAAAAGGTATGTCTTAACTTAATATCATCTACTTATCTGTCAAATGTGATTACATTTAAATGTCATAATATTGTATAATAATAGATTGTGTAATAATAAATCTTCTGTTTATATATAAATTATTTATTAAAAATGTTGAGAGAATTTAAAATTGAAGTTAAAAGGAACTGCATCATTATGATTTACTCGACGTTTCATATTTCAAAATTCCTTATAAGCGTCTCGACCGTAATTCGATTACATTCTTCTTGAATTTTTGCTTCTAATTCGTCAATAGTATGGATAGGTTCTTTATAAACAGTATTTTTTAATTGAGGAAATAGAAAATAGTCTAATGTTAAATCAGGTGCCCGAGGCGCATACGAATTTTCTGTTTTAGCACTAATTAAACGATTGTCATAAAACTCCCTTAACCAATGGAGAGTAGTTTGTGCTGTTACACATCTTGTTGGAAATACCCTTGGGTTAATTCATCATCGTGGAGCTGATTGACAAATATTTCTAAAATACGGCTTCATCAATTATTACTTCTGGATATTTCAAACGAAATTCTTGTAAACATAGTTGACTTCTGAACCTCCATTCACCATTTTCGATATATCCATTGTGAAAATATGACTCAATAATTAACGCCTTTTGTTGATCTGTAAATACCATTTTTAGTTAGGTAGTTGTCAATAAATTCAATATAATAAGTTAGGTACTACTAAAGTTAATACTATATTTAAGCTAACCAGAGTTCTGACATTTAAAATTAATCACATTTGACAGATAAGTAAATTAAGTTCAACATACATTTTTGAAATATACGTAATCCACAATCCAGTCACCACTTATAAAATAAATCATATGTTACAAGTTGAATTAACAACTTGAAATATTTGGCCGACGTCGACCGTTATGATTTTTTTTTTAATTTAAAAGCCCGAAAGGCATTGAGCATTGAAACTAAACAAAGTCTATATAACATCTTTTCCTAATATCTAGCTTATCTGTTCAGTAGATAAGTGTCCAGCGACACACTCCACGTTACCCTGATCACTTTGTTCACATGATTTTACTACACTTAAAACAATTTCTAGGCACTGCACTGGCATCACACTAGTACGAACGGTTTTAGTCTCTTAAGCCGTCGAACAAGTTCGTTGTTGTCAAGTAGCGAGATCACTTCGACATTTTCGTAGTTTTCGAACCTCATCAAAGTCATGCCCAGATACTTTGTTTCATTGGCATGCGGGATTGTTTGCTGGTTGACTAACACTGGGATGTAATCGTATTTTTTATTGGTGAAATTGGCGTGTGTCGACTTCGCCGCGTTTAAATTTATGCGGCCGTTCCTTGTCAAATTGGTGACATTGTTGACAGCTGTTTGTAGTTTATTTGTGGCTGACTGAATGTCTTTATCAGTAGCGAGCAAAGCGGTGTTATCTGCAAATATTGCCGTAACTACTCCCTCGGTCTGTGGGATGTCTTTGGTGTACAACAGGTAAAGTACAGGTCCAAGGACGCTGCCCTGTGGTACTCCAGCAGAGATGTTCTTAATTTTTGAATGTTCTTCGCCATGTTTGACTCTGGAAGTGTCGGTCAGAGATATATGATCGAAGTTATGAAAATAACACCCTAAAATGAACACCGTTTGTTCTTGAGTAAACATTCTGAATGTAATTATTATACTGTGTTCAAAAAACATGTACCTATTGAAAAAACAATAAATCACACTGACGTCTATCATTAAATGTTTGACGAATGAATATTGTGAATTATTAATCACGAAATATGTTCTACGAACCACAACCTCCTACTACCTCAATTTATTTCAATCTCACGTTAATTAAGATCATTTTTTAATAAAAATTGAATTTCAGCAATACTTTATATAATCGGACAGAAACAAGAAACATCCTTAACCACAATATAAATTAATAAACTCTAAATGCATATTTCGACAAGTAAGTTGCCATCTTCAATAGGACAATCTGTTTTTATTAATTTATATTGTGGTTCGGGATTTTTCTTTTTCTATCTGTTTCAGATTTAAGAAACAAAATCCACCAATTCGGACTTTATATAATGTAAATTAGAAGATAGTATTTAACCAATTTATAATTTTCAGGTAAAGAAGCTTTGCAAGGATGACCAGAAAATTACTTCTATTAAAGAATTAACATATTTTATTTGAACAAAATATTTATATCTGCAAAACTATATAAAAATAAATTACAGAATATTATCAATTGCTTTTTTTGCTGATAAAATTACATCATTGACTCCTACACCATAATAAGATGCCCCACAAATAGAAAGTGCTAAATTATTTGTCTTTAAATAGTCTTCAATTTGTTTCATTATTTTATAATGACCTACTACATATTGTGGAATGCACTGGTGCAAAATATTTACTTTAACAATATCAGGTTGATCAGTAATGTCCAAAATCTTTTCTACTTGCTTTAATGCAATTGTCAAAACCTCTTGCTCAGTTGTTTTTTTACTAAAATATTTATCAAATTTAAAACCGCCCATCATCACTGTTAAAATAGTCGAATCTTTACATGGAAAACAACAACTGTCATAAATCACACCAAGTAAAGGCAGATTTTCTTTAGGCGCAACTAAGAATCCAAACCCATCTTTTTTGATAAGCTTTTTATTATATTTTAAATTCACTACACACATGGACGCACTTTTAAAATTACACAATTTATTTGAAAGATCAGGATGATGCTTTCTAAGCAGTGGCCCTAAATTTAAAGCAGGGATACTGCTAATTAAATAATTTCCAACATGCACAGTTCCTTGTTGAGTGTGTACTACAACAGACTTCTTATATACTTCAATTTCCTCAATAGTTTCATTGAACTTTATGTTAACTCCTTTTTGCACTATGCTTTTCTTAATTGCATCTGGTAAAATCTCAATACCATCTTTAAATGAATATACATTCCACCTTTCATTTTTAGCTCGATATTCTAAATGTGTAGGAATATCTTTGGTTGCTTCTTTTTTCTTAAAAAAATCAGCAATTATTCCCATTGCAATATTGCCATGCTTTTGTTCTTTTTCAAAAATAGATTTCAATAAAAACTTAACACTAATTTCTTTAGCATTACCACCACATATACCACAAACCAATGGACTTATTAAATAATCAGCTAGTTCTGTGCCAAATTTACGATTGACAAAACTATATAGTGATTCGTCTTCAACAACATTCTTCTTAAATGAAAATATATCAGTCATTAAAAACAATACCAAAGGTTTAGAAAATGGTTCTTGCTTCGTAAACATCCCTCCTAATGAATTTGGTAAGCTATGTAATTTACCATTAACATAAATCATTCGATTCATTGCTGCTGAACTATCTGAAGGAACAGAAACTATTTGATCATTTAGACCTAATTCATTTATTAATCTCAATGTATTTATGCCTGGGTCACCTCTTGGCCTTATTGTTCTTGCTGACTGTTCAAATATGGTTCCATCTTCTTGCCTTGAAGATTTCAACCAACCGCCAGTTCTATTTGTTTTCTCCAAAACAGTGATAACTTCATGAGGAAATTTATTCAGTACATAGAAAGCTGCAGAAAGACCACTTAGTCCACCTCCTAATACAATCTTCGACATTTTGTTAAGAAATTTTATTTATATTCCTATCTACTTACATGGGTTTAGGTTAGATAGGTTAAACAAATTTACTTTTTGTCATATATTGATGATTTGCACATTTTTAGTCGCTTCATCAATAACTTAGGATAGCTTTTGATAAACAATATATTAACTGGGTAATTGCAATTGTATATAAACGTTGGAAATATTCATATTTTAAAGATAAGCGGTAAATCGGACGTCAACATGATTTAATTTTTTCGCACAAATAACGGGTGTTCAGAAACATTCGAAGTCAAAGTAATCCTTGAAAATATGAAGTCATATCTGATATAGATTGATACATTTACTTAATACAATTTAATACAAGTAAAGATATACGATTTTTTGTTCAGAGCCCACTTGACTTCGAATGTTTCTGAACGTTTAGCGGCATCTACACACACTGTTGTAATTATTTATAGAATAGTAATTAGATTATCCAATAGATAGAGAATGAAATAATGTCATAAAGGTAATTCTAATTCTATTCACTAAATGTTATCAAATAGAACTTCATTTAATCAATAATTATAATCAGAATAAACAATATACTAATTGGATAAATGTAATTGTATATAAATATCCATATTTTAATAATAAACAATAAAGAACCATCAACATAGGTTCGTTTTTTTTTTTGCTGAAATAGGTGGCGGCATCTATGAGACGTGGTTAGAATTATTTGTGAAATAGTATTGAGATTAATACAAAGGTATTTTTAATAATATAAAATATTATTAAAAATCTGGTGTGAAGAACACAAATGGGGATAGGATATATTCGGACACGTTCACAGAAAATATTAATAGTGAACCTGCATTTGTGTTCTTCACACCATATTTTTAATAATATTTTATATTATTAAAAATACCTTTGTATTATACAAAACTGGTGGGGTTTACCTACTCATGTATGTTTCAATTATTCTGATACATTACACATGCGGTTAAGCCGTAGTATGAGTGAAGGCACAAACAAAATGCAGTTTTCTAGAGAGTTGGCTGTGCTAACCTCTTTGGAAGGGCGTCGTTACTTCACATTAATTATGTGGACGGTATGCGAGGTACTTCGGCTGTCTGACAACAGGTAGCGCCGAATTTACTTCTGCGCTCGGTCTGGATAATTACGGTGATAGGGCGAGGTGGTTTTTTTCTGTGAATGTGTCTGGAAATATCCTTTCTCCAGCAGGGGCGTACCGATGAGCTTGTAGAAAAGCGAAATACGTATCTACGTCTCTGGGGATAGGATATATTCGGACACGTTCACAGAACATATTAATAGTGAACCTGCATTTGTGTTCTTCACACCAGATTTTTAATAATATTTTATATTATTAAAAATACCTTTGTATTATACAAAACTGGTGGGGTTTACCTACTCATGTATGTTTCAATTATTCTGAGTATTGAGATTATTCAATAGATAGAGAATCCATGAGCATAATACCTTGACATAATTCTCACAAAGGTAATTATAATTTTATTCGGCTAAATATGATAATGTCCATGTGTACAGTTACAGATATGTAAATTATTTACATGTCCTTTTCATATTGTAACAATGCTTTATACGTGCATAACGTATTGTCATACATAAACACATGCTTTTTGTATATTTACCGCCATCTGGCACGTTGTTAATGGACTACACCGACGTACGTATTTTTTTTGTTCTTGTAATATTCGAACAAAAGGTCGCCTTCCGACATAGCCTCTTTCGTTCCGTAAGATGTCACTTATTAACCGAGATACTCCCAAATTAATTTTTTCTTGAAAAAATACATTTGTTGTCTATTTCTACATTAACTGGAACCCAATCAACAACTTTTCATTTTAACTTTTTTGATTTTTATTAGTAGTTTTTTAGATAAGGGCCGACCTTTTTAAAGGACAGTGGCATTATAAGGTGTAATCAAAACTAACTTTAAAAAACTTAAGTTTATTTAAATACAATCTTCAATTTGATATTGGAACATAAACATAAAAAAATATTATTGCGTGTGATATTCAACAAAACATTGTTTAAGATGTAACCCCACTTTGCATTTGGCACACCTAAATTGGACTTTCTTGTGGCACCGTCCACATCTGATTTGATTTTCTTGGTAAACAATCAAATAATCTTTACCATCAAATCGCGAAATTTCGTTTTCATTGACACTTGTTCGTATACGTCCTCTCTTAGTGTTTTTCTTATGGGTTTCTAAAATACCTTTACAAAGAGATCGACGGAAGCCATACTGGTCCATTTTCCCTCCAGTGTGGCGGTGAAGTTGCCAGGCGTTATGAATAGCCATATCCAAGCCATGACAAATTATAGGAAAGTACCACTTTTTTCCTCTAATACTCACGCGATAAAGACTGATATTCTGATCTGCCCTGTCTACTCCACCCATATTCTGATTGTATTTTTTTACCAACTTGGGCTGAGGCACAGATATTTTCTTCTTCTCTTTTTGAGAATATCGAGTCACATTAGTCGTTGGTAGTACAGATTTACAATTGGAAGCAATGGTAACAATATTATTATCATTCCATCGGCAGACTATTATATTCTCCTCCCGTTCTAAAGCATATTCAAATGTCCCTCTTTCTGTTTTTCGCAATTATTTACCAGACCTTATAATTGATACTGGAATTCTGTTCTCTCTCACCGTACCAGTAGCTTTTATATTTCTCTCTCTAAGCACCAAAAGTACCTCCCACGACGTAAAAAAATTATCGAAGTAGACATGAAAAGGCAGCTTACCTTTTGCTGAGATTATTTTGTCAATAAGACCACACTTGCGCCCAAACCCAAGTCTTTGTATCTTTCTGAAAGATTTGTTGTGGATCCTTGATATGGTTCAAAACATTCTATGTAGCCGTTTATAGTTGTGGCCATCCAAAATTTAAAACCCCATCTAATGGGCTTGCCCCTGATAAATTGTTTCGAAATACGAAATCATGAACTCGTCTACACTATGGTTTTCTTGTATAGGGGCAAAAAAAAGAAATTTCTGGTTTAATCTTTCTAACAGTGGACTAACTTTTGCAAATTTGTCACCAACTTTTAGATTTGTATTGTCACAACAGTGTAGGTTTTGCATTATAAAATTAAAACGATTCCGTGAAATTGCGGTGTACACAATTTGATGATTAGCATCAGAGCTGTTTTCCCAATACAAAGATCTTCTTGAGACACTTGTATAACCGCTGTAAATAAGTACTCCAAAAAAACATTTTATTTCATCTAGTGTAATATCTCCATTTCTGTTATGTTGCACTGCATAAAGATTACTATAATTTAGTATCATTTGCCAAAGTTTCTCGTCAAAAAAGAGACTGAACAAGTCCAAGGAAGACATATTATTATTTGCTGTACTTTCATCTTGCCATTTTGGTCTTCCCTAACCCAATGATTACTTTTCTGTCTTTTTTTATATTTTTTAAAATGTGACAATGGTTTATCATCATCACTATCGTGATCGGTATCAAAAATAGCTTCAGCTTGAGTATTCAATATTCTACCTGGAAGATTGTTCATAGTAACAATTTCATCATCTCCGGAGTCTTCATCGGTAACCTCTTCATTAGCGTTAACGGGAGGAAACACTGCTATAGCGTCTGGTATACTGTGAACATCATCAATGTATTCTACTTCTTCTAATAGCTCATGGAGTGTAAGAGGTCTTTTCAAATAACTGAAAACAAAATAGTACGTGTTTTGACCATTGTCCTTTTAAAAGGACGGTTGTGTTTGTAAGGTTATGTTGCAAAAATGAAGCAAAAAACAAAGATGTCTAAGTGTAAAACCTAAAGCTGTGAGTAAGACGGCAGACTTTGTGCCCCACACTGTTAAATTTAATAATACACATAAGGCAGGCGCGGCTTGTGATGACGTATTTTGGTTTGCAGTATAATGATACGAGTGCCTCGTGTGTTTTCGGTGTTTACTAAGCAAACGTTACAGTTAGTACACGAGAATACACGAAGCACTCGGATCATTGTACTGTACACCCAAATACGTCATCACGAGCCGCGCCTGACATAAGGTGTATTAGATAAAAATGTAGATTTTACAAAATTAGGGCAACTTTTTACCAATACTGAAGATCCATTGTACAGATACAAAGAGCACTTTAACTATGCAAATATAACATCTCTCAACGTCGAACAATCCTTCTCAGTATATAAACATATTATTATTAAATTTGACAGTGTGGGCACATAGTCTGCCGTCTTTACTTATGAGTGTTATGACTATACCAACTCATCAGTGTAAAGAAATAGTAATGTTATGTTTGTAATTACGTAATTATTCTTACCTCCAATTGTCCATGACAGAACGTAAAAAAATGTTTCACACACAATTTACAATATCTGCAAGTCTTCAAAACTTACACTGCTGCAAATCTTGGAAAGACGTTGTACATGCTCTGTTTAATGATAGACTAGAGCACCATCTTTCGGAAAGTAGTTTAAGTTGTACAAAAAAAAAAGATTTCTGTACCGACCTTTTAAAAGGACGTTGGTAGTAATTGGCTTAAATAGTGTCACCTTATAGGACGAAACTTGCTTTATCTTTGTTGGGTGATTTCAGTAAAATGTAAATACACATACAAATCATTTGTTTAATTGATTTGTATCAATGTGTATACATTGCTTCACTAGCTTGACTGAAGACGCCTAGATGGCAGAAACATATGTCTTAAGCAGAAGTAAATGCTGAAAATACGAGGTGTATTGTCCATGTGTATAGTTACAGATATGTAAATTATTTATATGCCTGTTTCATATTGTAAATATGATCAAATAGAACTTAATTTAATAAATAATACTGCACAATAGCATTTCTGATGATTGGGTTATGTTACATGATATTAGTCCAATTTTTGATGGCGATTTCAATTCCGTGATTGAAATTCCTGTATCAGCTCTAGTTAAAAAAATATGACACGGGTGTTTTTTTATAATAAAACACTATAAATTTAGAGATAATTCTAATTTATTTAATTCTTATAATGAAAAAAACTTTCTCTTATATGATTTTCTTTGCTAAAGCTGAAGGCAGAGCGCTATTCTGAATGCTCCAACAATAGTCAGCCATCATGTGTGCGTTCCAGTAGCCCTGATAGCGTTCCTCCATGGTACGGAGGTCCTGGTGGAGTCGCTCGCCCTGTTCTTCACTTAGGTCCTCAAGATTGGCGGGAAAATAGTCCAGGTGGTTGTGAAGAAAGTGTAACTTGATGCTCATGTTACATCCAAGCCTTTGGAAGTGACTCATCAGTTGAGAAAATTCAGAACTTTTCTTATTTCCCAAAAAATGTTTAACAAGCCAAACAAACTCATTACATGCCGTTTTCCCAATCTCTGTCATAGTGTCCGTAAAATTTGAGTCTTTTATTAATGATCTTATTTGTGGCCCATCAAAAATTCCCGCTTTTATCTTTTCTGCACTCAGTTTTGGAAACTTTTTTGATAGGAAAAGGAAACAATTTCCATTTTTGTCAAGACCATTTACAAATTGTTTTATAAGTCCTAGTTTTATATGTAACGGAGGAAAAATTATACGATCCCTTGATACTAAAGGTGGTTTTATCACGTTCTGTTGTCCTGCAACTAGCGCTTCCCGAGGAGGCCAATCTTTTTTAATCCAATGTTGATATTTAGCTCTACTGTCCCACAAGCAAAGAAAACAGGGATATTTTGTATAACCACCTTGTTGGCCTAAAAGAAAATTGACCATTTTTAAATCAACACATATAAGCCAATTGTGTTCCACATATTTAATTTTGTCTAAAACCAGAACAAGTTGTATATTCTTCTTTTACTTTTGTGGAATGTGCAATAGGCAACGACCCTAATTTATTCCCATTGTGTAAAAGAACACATTTTAGACTACGTTTTGATGAGTCTATAAATAGACGCCACTCACTAGAAACGTAATTTTGAAGTCCCATTGCAGCCATTAAACCAGGTACATCTTTACAAAATACGAAATCATTTTCTTCAGCAAAATATTTGAGGAGATTTTGTTCTCTTGTGCGGTAATAAGAAATTTTCGTTTCTTTTGTTACTAAGTTTCTTTCTTTTAGGCTAGAAACTAAAATTTCTGAAGCAGCCTTTGACAGTCCCAGATCTCTGACAAGGTCGTTTAAATCATCTTGATTGAATAGTTTTGGCGCTTTCAGGTCACATTCAAAGTCACTATCACTACTGTCAGTTTTCGCATCAAAATGCATAGGCTCCTCCTGTAAAGCATCAGCTTGAGGTTCAAGTGATATTTTAGGACTTAAAACACGTCTATGTGCCGACCGTATGGAAGGATATTCCCATTTGGTTCGATTTTTTCGGTTAATGTTCACCAAACAAAAATAACAGTCGTCGTGGTGGTTCAAGGGTTCAGTCCAGATCATAGCGGTTTCGTACCTAAAGCTATTCCTTTTCTTATTTGTCCACAAACGTAGAAACTCAACGCACGTTTTGCATACCTTTTGCGGAATCCAAGGCTTGTCTTTCATTTCCCGTGTGTGACCAAAGTAATTTTTGTAAGCCTCAATCACGAACGCTGTCACATTCAAACGGTATTCTTTAAATATATACTTTCCGCAAATGAAACAAAAATGATTTGGATCATTTACACAAACTCTTCTTGACGATGCCATATCAAATTATATTAAGAAAACTTAATATTTTCTTAATTACAAGCAAATTAACACACTAACACAGCGATTTTTTCGTGAAAGCTATATCTCGTAAACAACAGCTCTTACAAAAAAACTGAGGGTATATTTGAAATCAGCGACGTCAAATTAGTAAACATCACGTGATAAAAGTCAATAATCAGACAAAAGTTGTCATATTGTTGTGCAGTGTAATTATATTCAAAATAAACGATATACTAATTGAGTAATTGTAATTTTATAAAAATATTCATAATTCAAAGATAAGCCGGCCGTCAACATAGATATCTTTTTTTTTATCAGAATAATTGAAACATACATGAGTGGGCAAAACCCCACCAGTTTTGTATAATGCAAAGGTATTTTTAATAATATAAAATATTATTAAAAATTTGGTGTGAAGAACACAAATACAGGTTCACGATTAATATTTCTTTTGGAAGGGCGTCGTTGGTTCGCATTGGTTATGTGGACAAGGCGAGGTACTTCGGCTGTCTGACAACAGGCAGCGCTGAATTTACTTCTACGCTCGGTCTGGATAATTTCTGTGATATGTCGATGTGGTTCTTTTTTGGGAATGTGTCTGAAGATATCCTTTCTCCAGCAGGGGCGTACCGATGAGCCTGTAGAGAGGCGAAATACGTATCTGCGTCTCTGGGGAGGGATATGTTCGGATACGTTCACAAAAAATATTAATAGTGAACCTGTACTTGTGTTCTTCACACCAGATTTTTAATAATATTTTATATTATTAAAAATACCTTAGTAATATATTTTTTTTGCTGAAATATGTGTCCTTCTAGAGGCATTTATAGCAATTTGTTAAAATTATTTACGAAATAGTATTAAGATTATCCGTTAGTAAAAAAATAGAAGATAATTATAATTCTTTTATCTTAATATTATCAAATAGATGTTAATTTAAGGCAATTTTGGTCTTACTGCTCCTAAATTTGAATGTAAAACATATTTTATAAATAATGTGTATTAATGCAAAGAAGCATCTCATCCTTTTTTGCTCATTGGCCGAGAAGTGTACGTATGTACTAACAAATACAAAAAAAAAGTGGTACAGTAGTGGAGTTATGTGTAAAGTCAATTTTTAAACATTTTAGTATTGTGACGTTGCTAAGGTACTTAAGATCGTAGTAACGTGCAAAAGTCATTTTTGACACTTACACCTATCTGTATATCAACGTATATGTTATTTGACACTTATAGGTTATTTGAATATTTAAATTTGACGCCTACATTTAATATGTATCTACATTCACGCAGCCTAATTTAAACCGATTAAAATATGACTGTACCACTTTTTTTGCATTTGATAGTACCATAAAAAATGTATGGACTAAGAATTGTTGAACCAATGATACCGCCCTAAACATTAAATCAAAACCTAACTTGGGGTCTCCGCTGATCAACATGATGCGGTTTTTCTTACATTCATAAATGTTCGGTGTCTATTAAATATGCCGCAGTTTATAAATTGTGTTGCGTCTGTCCATAAAACCTTGAATGTATAAATCTTTATAGGGATGAAAATGAAACCTATGCTTTTTTAATACTTGTACAACAGTACGTTGGATGTACCTGCATCCGTTTCAATTTCTCGGGTTGAAATCGATGGATTTTGCATTACACGTGCCAAAACGTTTACCTCTGCCTTTCATTAAGACTTCTTGTAATCTTTATTGGTTTACAGAAATAACCATACTCTCCCAAATCATCATAGAGTCTCTCAAATGTAGGTAGAGAAGGCTGGCGACGATCAAGATACTGTTCGAAATATTGTTGTGGAGCTTGTACGGCATTTTTATGGCACAAAATGTAACACTCAATCATATCACCCTTTTCCTGTTTAGAAAAATTCATATTGATATTTGACGAAACCTTACTTGACAATAATTAGAAACTAAATGTCAATAATTGTCATTTGCATTATTTTTAAATGCGATGTGTATCCTCACACATCTAGTAGAGAAATTTCGCATCAGACTAACATAAGTCGTACTGTTGTCCAACGAATTCTGAGCAAAAACAAGATGCATCCATACCACATACAAATGATGCAAGAGCTATTACCCGATCATTTTGAAAAAAGAATAACGTTTTGTGAATGGGCTTCAGGAAGAATTGAACAAGACAGACAATTTTTCAATCATATTTTATTTTCTGACGAAGCGACATTTCACAAAAATGGATTTGTCAATAGACATAACTTTCACTACTATTCCACCGAACAACCACATTATGTAAAGACTGCTAGTCAGACAAGATGGTCCTTGAATGTTTGGGATGGAATAATAGGAAATTATGTGATTGGGCCGCATTTTTTTGATGGGAAGGTAACTGCTCAAATTTATTTGGATTTTTTACAGATTCATTTACCCCATTTAATACGACATTTGCCCAATCAAGTCAAGCAAAGGATGTGGTATTTACATGACGGAGCGCCAGTTCATCATGCCGGTGTAGTCAATACGTTTTTAAATATCTGGCTACCTGAAAGATGGATAGGCAGAGGAGGGCCAGTTAAATGGCCACCCCGTTCCCCGGAATTAAACAAAGTAGATTTTTTCATGTGGGGTTATGTTAAAAGTCAAGTTTACAAAACATTCGCAACAACAAAGGAAGATATGAAACAAAGGATAAGAGTCACTTTCCGAACTATTGATGAGACTATGCTAAGAAATGTTAGCAGAGCTTTCAATGACCGCATGTATTATTGTTTAGAAGTAAATGGTGGCCATTTTGAGCATTTAATAAAGTAACTGTTTTGTAGATATCTAGAAGAAAAGAAATTTATGTTTTTATATTTTACTTAGGGTTAATAAATTTTATAAATTATGTCGCATTTCGAAATTAATTTATGTAGAATAAGAATTTCATAAAATGGTAATTTCTCTGAAACTATTGGTTTTAGAGGCTATATGGTATACACATAAATTGAAGGGATTTAGTAGCTTTACAAAATTGTGCAATAATATATAGGGTGTTTCATTTGAAAAAAAAAAGTTTTGACCTATTAAAATGTGATGATTTTGTGCCTTCATATTAAATACCTTGTGTATGAAAAAAAAAATACTCTTGTGCCATATGTTTAATAAACTCTTTCTCTTTGTAATTAAGAAGAATTTCGCTTTACATGTTATTAGTAAACTTTTATGAGATACATTTATGATCATGCAATTTTCTCTAAAATTTCATACTTTTCGCAATAATTTGGCAACGTGGTTAAATTTTGTCGAAAAAGTCTAGTCACTTATGTACACCATTATACTGATTGCGATAATGTAAAAATATAGCTACCATGCCATTTAAAAAAAATACTTCGGTTAAATGCCTCGACTAATCTGAGCACCCTGTATAGTTCCAATTATTTTACAAATATGCAGTGTTGCATTTGCTACAACTTCTATTTGAAACATTTTTTGATATGTGTTGTAATAAACGAAATATTGGACTTCCTCGCACTAATGGGCCACCCTGTATATTTATTGTTTTCATAGCAAACTACTAGAGCAGTTCGAAAATTAAAGGGAAGGGACGGCCATAATTTGTTTATTTATAAAAATAACTATGTCAAGTGCTCCATCATTTGAATCGTCGAAAGAATGCCTTTTTATAAAGTCATGGCCGACTATGGTTCAATTAGAAAAGACACAAGTTTGTGGCATAACTCAAAAATTATAACTTAAATAAAAAAATCGGTTATATGGTATTATTAAGCACAGAATTACTTTCACCTTCACACATGTTTTCTAAAGTTAAAGATATAGACGACGGACAAAATAACAAAAAAATCACTTTCGCGATATATTTGGTTAGCTATACATTTTTTCCAAAAAACAAAAAGCTCATTAAATTGAGCTCGTGAAACTGTACTTTCCCCATTTAGCAGTACTTTCCCCATTTAATCGTCTCTCTATCTCCGCTAGTTTGCGTGATCCCTATACTAAACATCGACAGAAACTGTATATATATATATATATATATATATATATATATAATATTTTCGTGACCTTGGTATGATATGGTAAACTTAATAAGTCGGCGATTAAAGATCTGGTTTATTACTTCAAAGTATATATATTTAAAACAACCCTACATGTTTCGGCAATGATGCCTTTGTCAAGGAAATGACAGAATATAAATGTCAAATAATTGAGTTGCTATGGTTTAAATTATTCAAAGATACATTCCAATAATAATAATAAATCATGCCTTAGTATTCCAAAAAATAGATAGCAAGGTGTGAACATATGTGTTGTTCGCTGCTAGCAGCTTGTGTCTCTTTCTGGGTATGAATTTGTGTGTTGGTTGCTGCTGGCAGCTTGCGTATCTCTCTGGGTGTGTGGTTTTGTATTTGTGTGAGCGCGTAAGTGTAGGGTTTTGTATGTTGGTGCGCTCGTGCGTGTGTTTAGTGACCGGTCGCGTAAATTTAGAGAGATCGGATAACCAGCCGTTGCGTAGGGCCGTCGATGTACTGCACGGAAAAGTAAAGAAGTTGCCGGGAAAGGGTTGGCGGCCCTGCCAAACGGCTGGTTATCTGATCTCTCTAAATTTACGCGACCGGTCACTAAACACACGCACGAGCGCGCCCACATACAAAACCCTACACTTACGCGCTCACACAAACACAAAACCACACACCCAGAGAGAGACGCAAGCTGCCAGCAGCAACCAACACACAAGTTCATACCCAGAAAGAGACACAAGCTGCTAGCAGCGGACAACACATATGTTCACACCTTGCTATCTGTTTTTGGAATACTAAGGCATGATTTATTATTATGCAATTGGAATGTATCTTTGAATAATTTTATCCATAGCAACTCAATTATTTGACATTTATATACTGTCATTTATATTTTATATCCTTGATAAAGGCATCATTGCCGAAACAAGTAGGGTTGTTTTAAATATATATACTTTGAAGTAAACCAGACCTTTAATCGCCAACTGATTGAATTTACCATATCATACCAAGGTCACGAAAATATTATATATATATATATATATATATATATATATATATAATATCTTCGTGACCTTGGTATGATAAGGTAAACTTAATAAGTCGGCGATTAAAGGTCTGGTTCATTACTTCAAAGTATATATATTTAAAATAACTCTACATGTTTCGGCAATGATGCCTTTGTCAAGAGAATACAAAACATTATATATATATATATATATATATTAAAATAATAGACTTTTTCTTGGTTTAGCGACCTTTAATGAATTCCAATTTTTTAATACGACGTTTCGACTTTTTTATTAAGTCTTTTTCAAGTAATTAGAACTAAAACATTAATACAAAGAAAGGCAAGAAATATATTTACATTTGTATGAATGAATTAAAATTAAAAATAAAATAATGAAAATTAAAATTAAAGTAAGGAAATTAAAGGATACAAAACTCACCAATTTATTTCGTGTCAAAACACATATTTTGTGTAACATGTATGGCCAGATATGTCGAACCTTTTTATAAGGTCGACTGCCTTTCTTGGAATATTTAGTGTAACCAAATGTCTTTGTGCAGAAATGAAATTGTTTGTTTCGTTTTTATTAATAGTTTGGTCAGAACATGTGTTTGGGAAAAATACAGTATATTTACAATAGGAAAAATTTTTTTTTGTGTGGTTGGGGTTGTCTTCTATTGTTTAATGAGCGGATAATAAAGTTTAGAAAGTCCATCAATCTCGTTTCGATCGTTGATTGTTTTGTTGTTTTTGAATATATGAATCATTTCTAAGATCTCCCTGGCCTTTGTATTTTTTGGTTAGTAATTATTTTTGCGTTTTCAAAATCAAAATTGTGTTTTAATGTTGTCTGGTATTTTTTAAAGCTGTCTGATTTTTTGCGTATTTGTGTCCTTTTAATCTTTCCTGTAGTAACTGTTTTGTTTGGCCTATGTATACTTTGTCACAGTCTTTGCAGGGTATATTATATATTGTATGTGATTGTTTAAGTGTTGGTGTTGAGTCTTTTAGTTTTGTATGTAAGAATTTTAGGTTTTTTCCGTTTTTATGTGCTATTTTAAAATTAAATGGTTTAAATATATTGTTTAGTTTTTCGGATAATCCAGTTATATAGGGTGTAGGGATATATGTTAGCTCATTGGTTGTTTTATTTTGATTTTGGCATTTAGTTTTGTTATATATTTTATTAAGTCTGTGTTTTATAATGTTTTGTGTAAATTGTGGTGGATAATTGTTTTCTATTAAAATTGTTTTTACTTTATTAAGCACTGCTGGTCTGAAAGCTGGAATGGTGAGATTTAAAGCCCTGTCCACTAACGCTGTTACAACATTTTTTTTTGTGGGATAGGGGTTGGTTTGAATAAAAATTTACGTATCTGCCGGATGTGATAGGTTTAGTGTACCATTTTGTTTGTATGTTGTTGTTTGCTTTTATTAGTGTTATGTCTAAGTAGTTTATGGAGTTGTTTTTTTCTATTTCAATGGTAAAGTTTAAATTTGGATGAAAATTGTTGAAACTATTTTGTACATTGCTTATTTCCTTTTCTGGTAACATCATCATGCAGTCATCGACATATCTTTTGAAAAAAGTTGGTTTGATTTTCAGGGTTTTAATAACATTTTCTTCGATGTGTTCTAATACTAATTGGGCTACTACGCTCGATATAGGTGCTCCCATTGCTAGTCCTTCAATTTGTTTAAAATATTTATTGTCGAATTGAAAATATGTGGAAGTTAAAGTTAATTCTATTGCTTCAAGGAAATCTATTAGTGGTAAGTCTGTGAATTTGGTGATGGAGTCCCATTTTTCTGTAATTACTTTTTTTTCTAGTGTTAAAGGTATATTGGTGTACATTGATTCTACATCCAAGGAAACAAGTTTTTCGTTGTTTGTTGTTTTGACTTTATCGATGTATTGCTTGAATTCGAAAGTATTTTTAATATAATATTTATTTTGACCTATGACATCGGTTAGTGTATTTGTTAGATATTTTGATAGTTCATAAAACGGGCTTTGAATGCAAGATACGATCGGTCTTAATGGGATTTTATTTTTATGTAGTTTTGGTAAGCCATATATTTTGAGTGGTAGTGCATTATGTATCTTTAATTTGTTAGCTGTTTTTGATGAGATGATTTGTTTATTTTCCCATTTTTTAATTAGTGTGTTGTTCATCTTTTGATATTTTGTTGTGGGGTCATTCATTAATTTAGTATAAGTTTTATTGTCATTTAGGAGTTTTTCCATGTTTTGTATATGTATATTGTCTTTTTTCCATTATTACTGTTTTATTTGATTTATCTGATTGTAGTACTATTAAATGGCTGTTGTTTTTTAGGAAAGTTTTAGTTTCTTTAATGTGTTTATTGAATGTTTTATCTGTTTCGTTATTATTAACTGTTTTACTTGATTGTTTGTAATTTAAGAGGCTGTTACAGATTTTTGACCTTATATGATTGTTGTCATTTTCTTTGATGTTGTCTATTGATGATTCTACGTTTGCAATACTTAATTTTCCATTATTATGACATGGCCAATAAAATAAATAAGAAATAAATTTTAATTCTTATTAACACTAAATATATATGTATATATATATATATATATATATACATATATATATATATATATATATATATATATATATATACATATATATATATGTTTCTCGAGTTCTTGGCCGCATGTGAGATAGGTCCTGAGAAGGACCGTTGTCAGGCCGCTTCAACGAAAGCACTCGACATTTTCTAAAGCTAGTCTGTCGCTGGCTGGAGCTTAAAGTCGTCTGTCAGCGAGAGACCAGTTCTAGAAAATGGCAAGTGCGACCTCATGAAACGTCAGGCAATAACGCTTTTTAAGACAGACCCACCTTACATGCGGCCAAAAATCTGAGACACCAGACTCTCGAGAACATCAAGAGTAACGTTACATGTGTTTTAACAAAATAAGATGGCTTTATTTAACATTTAATTTCCGAACGCTATGTACGAATATTAATTTGGCTAAAGAAAATGTATTATGAAAAATATTTATTATTTTGATTTATGAAATTGAAAAAAAAAACTTCGTGTGTTATTCAAATTGCTACCTGAGAACCTTCCAAATAATCCCTGCAGTAATCGATCTTAATAATCTTATACCGGCTTCTTTTTTTATTATTACAGATACATTGTATATGTGTAACTTTAAAAAGAAAATTGAGAATACATTAGCGGCGTAGTAGGCAACCAGTTATACACCAGTGGAGGATTAACCTATAGCTTAATTCTTAAATTAGTTTGCCACGGAGAGAAAAAAAAACATTTTTTTATGTCAAATATTTCTGAATTTTAATTCACACATGAATCTTAAATTAAATACATTTTATTGAAACATAGATAATTTATTCAAATCATGAATAAGTCGAACAAAGATGAGAAGGTAGCAATGATGATGCGGTACAAGAAGAATAATAGTTTAAGGACGGTCAGATATATGTTTTCCGTTAATTATCCTGACAGGCCTATACCTTGCGCAAAAACAATTTTAAATATTTTTAACAAATTTAAAGAAGACGGTTGTTTTCTAAATTCCCGCAAAAATAAAATAAAATCAGTCATGTGTTAACAGAACACATGAAGCTCAATATCCTGTGTTATGTAGAGGAACGGTCTGTAGGATCGCTTTTAGATGTAGCCAGGCATTTTGTAGTATCGTATAGTTTGGTGTACAAAACCCTGAAAGAATTCAAATATCAGCCATACAAGATATCAAACCATCAAGAGCTTTTCGAGGAAGATAAAGTAAAACGAACTGATTTTTGTGAAATAATGTTTAATATGTTAAATGAAAATGAAGAAATTTTAAATAAAATAATTTTTACCGATGAAGCTACTTTTAGCGTTAATGGTGAAGTCAACTCTCAGAACTTCCGGTTTGTATCCTACATTTATCCCTTGAAAAATACAAATTTTCTGTCCATTATTCCGTTAAGTATTGGTCCCGTATAAATCCTGATGCCCAAAACCTAACCCGAACGCAGTACCCTCAAAAAGTCAATGTCTGGGATTGGAATAAAAAGCGATAGACCCATTGGCCTATTTTTTATTGACGGTAATCCAGAGTCCACATCATTCCATCAATTGGGATGCTAAATGTTGGTCAACCTTGGTTCCAAATGGATGGGGCTCCGGCACATTCTATTAACGCCGTTAGGGATTTTTTAATAACGCATTTCAAATACGGTAGATTGGCAGATTTGGCCCCATGCCATGGCCCCCGAGATCAGCCGATTTATCTCCAAATGATTACCTCCTTTGGGGTTACAATGAAAAGTAAAATTTGTAATAACGTGCAAATGCATAACATGGACGAACTGAAAGACCGTATACGTACTGCATATGATGAAATAAACCCAGAATTTATTCGGAATACCTTGCTTGCTATCAAGATCGTATAGCTTATTGCATTGAAAGACAAGGGGGACACTTCAAAAACTTGCTATGTTAGTCTTAATTTAATCGTTAGAATAAAATAATTTCTTCATTCAAACCTGAGATTTTGCATTTTCTTTTCTAAAAACGTAACCTAATTCCTTGGCTTTATTTTGCTCTATATTACCCACTGTTGCTAGTACAAGGATTATTGTCGAACCAGATTATACTATACTTTCGCGATAAATTTTAACAGTTTCGTAATAGATTTAAACAGTTTCATGTATGCTGGAAAATTTTATTTTTCAATACACAAAAAAAATACTTAGTAGATCCCTTGAACTAAGAGTAGCGGATTTTCAGAATAGTTATTTAATTTGCATTAAAATAGATCTGTAGTAGCACTGAGAACACTGGTTTTATTAGAAGTACATGGTTCTCGCTCGTCGAAACATAAATGTATGACTGGTTGCCTACTTTGTTGCTAATGCATTGACCATTTTCTTTTTAAAGTTACACATAGGAAAAATGTATGTGTAATAATAAAATGTGTAATTATAAAAAAAAGTACCCGGTATATAAATCTGTTTAGTAGATGTTACGTCTATTGATTGAAATTACTGGAAAAAGAAACTAATACGGTGCATTTCAATAGCCATGTTGTCGACAATAACAATATTCTCAACAATTGTAGTGATTTCAGGAACATGCCTATAACATGTTTAGAAATCAAATACTAAAAATAATACATTTTCATATCTGCCGGGTTTGTGAACGTAATACACCTTACGAAAACAAGAGGGAGCCGCAGGCTGTAAAAACCGCTACCGTAATTGAATCGCTAAAAATTACATTCTTTGATATACCTTAATATTAATTTTCTGAAGAACTGTGCTGACATCGACTGCAAAGGTAAACGAACAAAAAAAAAACACTGCTGGATCCGCGCTTATATACGAGAGCAGCACTATATTCTGTAATTTACCTTTTGTCGTCATGAGAATTCGCCGAATGTTATTCGGACGAAGAACAGCAGGAGCAGCATCCGAGTATTATTAATCTATCACAAATTGCGTCATTACAAGGCACTGATCAGGAAGTTATGTATGGGAAGTTGGGTCGATGGGGGTGATACATTCGCCCTCTCAACGCTGGCGCCATCTGCGTGGTTCACATTGAGTCACCTACGTTTGTTACGGATTACATTTGATGGGAGAGATCAACCGCCTAAGATGGCTTTATGCTCCGTCACCTAAAATAACATCTTATATATCTGATACCCGTATTTAGGGTGTGCATTGAAGGGAATGATCCGACGCAAACATGTTGGAAGATTAAGTATAAATAATCTTACCGTTTACGATTTTATTGTGTCTCTTCTTCAGATATATATTAATAATACAAATGGAAGAAAGAAATGCATAATATTAGGCAAGTAATAGGATGTTTCCAAAATGATGTATACAAATTCTTTTGTATATTCCTTATTCTACATAGGTTGTGAATATTTCGCGAGCTATTGTAATATCTACATTATCAATATGTTAAAATTATTAATATAATACTGTCTTGTTCTTATTCGATGTATAGTTTCAAAATATGCGACTAACATGCATCGATATATTTTCAAAATAAAATACACGATATTGAGTAACTAATCATGCGCTCGTCTTTATTTATTAAATTTTTATTTTTCTTAGTATAGATTCTTCCGCATGTGTCTAGTTATCTGTGTACAGAAGAACTAAATTAGTTAAATGACATGTAATGTGTATGTTGATGATAACCAAAGAGCGGACTCGAGCGATTGATGATTCATAGCCCATTTCGCAATAGGTTTGTTTCTGTAAGCCATCCGTGAGTTTCGAACAATTTTAAACGTGTGGCGAGATGCATAAGTGGCACATACCTACATAAGTAGTTGATATGTATCTGTCAATGCACAACAGAGCGAATGTCATAAACAGTTTGGTAACCGGCAGCAACTACTGGTGAAACAAAAGTAATGCTGACAAGCGAATTGCATATCGAATTTTCAATAAAAATAATTTACAAAGAACAAAACTTAAAACTATGTATTTTCTGTGAAACATTCAAAGTGTAAAACATTAACAACTAAAATTTGTTCAAGGTGTTTCTGTGTTAAATTAGGTCTTTTAAATGTTAAAGAGTCTTTAAAAATAGAAAATGTCTGTTTCACATCACAACTGGTAATGGGTGCGTGACTAAAATGTTGCAAAAGTGCACCATACTCCGAATGTATAAATTTTTCAATCGACTCTGCGCAGAATTGATATAATATATTCAAATCTGGATTTCTGCTAAATATGGCATCAACTTTTTGTCTCAGCTTTGAGAAATATCTTTTTAAATAATAAAACTAACTTATCAATATTTGGAAAATGACCCCTGATGTATTCACATACTCTGTGTAGTGCATGTGCTGCACAGGTAACGTGTAGCATATTTGGATAAGATTGCTTTAATAACTTTCCTGTTCTTAACATATACCTAAGCTGCCGCATCAGTCAAAAATAATAGCATCTTGTCTTTATAGTTGTTAGCCGGTGACAGAATATTATGAATACATTGATCAATTACTTCTACAACTGTTTCACTATTTACGACTGGCAATATTGTAATAGTTGCAATTAAGTATGATTGGTATGTAGTCAGATGAAGAATACCAACAACTACATTACATTTAACAGATATCGTCCCATTACATCCGTTATAGCGTCTGCACTTACCCAAAGATAATGACCAGATAGGTTAGTTCGTATTTTTTCAATGGTTCTCAAATAATATTTTGGGAAGTGGTATTTATGTAAAATAGATTCATCTGGTATATGACGATCAGTATATTTTGTAAAAAACCTCTTGAGGACTGGATTGTTAAGCTTTTTGAATGCGATATTGGCGGCCATGAAAGCTTCACACACTTCTTCGTTAAAAGTGTCCGGTGCACATGGTCATATGTTATCTAGATGAGTTTTCGAAGAAATATATCTCTGCACATTACACTTTTGTGGACGCCTTAAACTTAATGAACATGCACTGCGATATATCTCGATATCATTACGAATATGCAACCAACCTGTAGGCCTCTAATCCATCCTACCATGATTGCCCTACGAGAATTTTCCATAGTTAATGAAAATAAAGAGAAATACTAAGAAGAGAAAGAAATGTACTAAAAAGAAGAAACGAAAGCTTCTCCAAAAATAAGGTAGTAAATTAAACTTAATATTTATAAAAAATTATAGGATAAATATACAATATAACAATATAAAACGGATTTTTTAAGATACTAAACGTTCTAACCAAATAACACTGAAACGAAACCAGAAACAATCCCTTATAGAAAATAATAGAAAAATATACTATCTCAAAAACAATAAATACATATTGCTATTAATAGTGGTTTGAAAATTTAGCACGCCACCATCCACAACCAGTTTTCCCAACTAGGTTTCTCAGCCGGTGAATTTTCAAATATGAGACTTCTAACCTCTCGGGTTCCACTTAGGAAAAGCGTGTCTACAGAGTAAATTGAGCGCCAGTGAAATGTTCACAAAAATTTATTTACTTATATAAGTTAAGTTTAAACAGCAATATAGGCATGAGTACAATAAATCAAACGCAGGATAAAATTAAAATGAATATTTAATTCAAAATAAAAAAAATCCAAAAAAATCTATCTTTACAAAGTATAAAGATGCTGTATTATACAAAAATACATGAGGTAAAAACATTCATTGTAAATTGACAGCTAAATGAATGGAAAACATCCTCTTTATGAATCCGAACAAACTTATCTAAAAATAATCAAGTTTACTATTAATTTTTCCCCAGAGAACCACACTGTATAATCAGATTCTGATACACGAAAAAAGTTTACGCATGTGCAAACACCAAGCACAAAAAACAACCCTGATTCCCGTCGAACAAACTTTTCAATTATTGTTTTAACAACGAAATGTTAATAGTAGGCTTTATTATCTATATTTCTAATAATTAAATTTCTTAATTACAAGCTTCCATACATTGGAACTATTATAAATTTAATTTTACTTACAAAAAAATATGTGGAGACGAAGAAGGTGCTTATTCAATTCAAACATCAAATAACATACGAGAATTTAACTCTATAACTCTTTAATACATCTATAAAACACTTTTCAATCAAATAACCGAATTAATTAAATATATTTAATTATATCTCACAAAGCAACCTTCTAGTTCAAACTATCATTTTGGTCTCCTTTAATTTACCTCGGCCTCTCTATGAGAGCGACCTCGAATAACAAGTTTTTCTCACACGTTCAATTTTAAAACATTTTCAAAATACAGACATGTTCACAAAATATGTACATTTTTAAATTATTCAAATATAAATATATTTTTATATAAAAAATCCATAGCAATATGTATATGTACATGCATTTATAATAGCATATAAACACGAGAATACACTTTGGAAATTAGATGATATAATTTTTTAAGCGATTATTTCAAGAAGTCTAACGAAATAATATATAAATGTAAATTCCGTCTTACACGCCGCTGTTGAATTTAATTTATGAAAGTATACACACAATATACTATTCATAACGACGGAAATAAAGACACCTGCTCGAGGAATGCAATCGAGCAAGCAAATAGTGGGGCTGTTATAACATGCATATAATACCTGAGACCGCCACAACGTTTTATGGGAGCAATTGGTCATTTAATCGCTTCAGTCCGCTCTCTGATGATAACATATCAAGTATTTTAAAATCTAAATTCAATACAACGTTTTACTTGGCCAGTGTAAAACGATCGAGCCCACGATATGGCAAGTTTTATTTTACTCCTTAAACATAGGTACAATTTGCCAAACAAAAAGTGATAAGTAGAGCAGACCAATTTCCGTGCGCGCCATGAGCGCCGGTATGGGAGTGTAATTCGTAATATAACGGGTGTTTTTTATAGAGGTATAGAACTTTGAAATGGAATAAAACAAAGATGAATTTTTTAAATTGACATGAAATTTACTTTATTAGAAAGATAATCTTCTGGCATTATAATTTAAATATGACTTCTAGTAGTCTAATCTGGAGGCCCAATTTTCGATGACTTTTTCCAACATTTGTGGCCGTATATCGGCAATAACGCGGAGAATGTTGTCCTCCAAGTGGTCAATCGTTTCGGGCTTATCGGCGTAGACTAGCGACTTCACATATCCCCACAGAAAATAGTCTAGCGGCGTTAAATCGCACAATCTTGGAGGCCAATTCACAGGTCCGAAACGTGAAACTATGCGGTTACCAAACGTTTCCTTCAATAAATCAATTGTGGCACGACCTGTGTGACATGTTGCGCCGTCTTGTTGAAACCACAGCTCCTGCACATCATGGTTGTTCAATTGATGAACGAAAAAGTCAGTAATCATGGCTCTATAGCGGTCAGTATTGACTGTAACGTTTTGACCAGCATCGTTTTTAAAGAAGTACGGACCAATTATTCCACCAGCCCATAAAGCACACCAAACAGTCAGTTTTTCTGGATGTAACGGTGTCTCAACATACACTTGAGGATTACCATCACTCCAAATACGGCAGTTTTGTTTATTGACGTATCCATTCAAACAAAAGTGAGGTTCATCGCTAAACAAAATTCGCTTATGAAAATCGGGATCAACGGCAATCTTGTTTTGGGCCCATTCACCGAATCTACGCCTTGCTACATGATCGTGTGGCTTCAATTCTTGCACGAGTTGGATTTTGTAAGCACGCAAACCAAGATCTTTCCGCAAAATCTTCCATAAAGTGGATGGACACATATCCAATTCCTGTGCACGATGGCGGATAGACTGATTCGGGTCTTCCCCTATGCCACGCTCTACAGCAGCAATGACTTCTTCTGTACGCACTGTAGGACGTCTCTGTGGATGCGTATTATCATTTAGAGTAAACGTGGTGTGAAAACGTTCCATAGTTAATCGAATTAATTGCTCTGATGGACGATTATGTTGACCGTAAAATGGACGTAGTGCGCGATACGTGTATCGAACAAAACCATGATTTTCAAAATAAATTTGCACAATTTGGAAGCGTTGTTCAGGCGTCAGTCTATTCATGTTGAAATGCCAAACCAAACTAAACATAAATCACTTGACAGCTGACAAAATGGCCGCCAGTTAAAAAAGTGTTGCCGACCTAAAGTTCTATACCTCTATAAAAAACACCTGTTATTAGAATATGCGATAGAATAGGGACGCAACATGAGCTTATTACCGATATAAGTATAGAAGTAGAGACATTTATTCTATCAGAAATAATTAAATATACATTTAGTTTTCTGTTATTAAAGTAATATGCATAAACACACGAAAAATAAGAATAGTATATATTATAACAGCGTTGTATGTATCTATAAATAAAATGGAAAATGTATTAAATCAGTGATTGTGTGCACGACAGAGGATTTAAAAAAACACAATACAAATAAAAAACACAACGCAATACAATCATCCTCACATATCGGCGCACATGGCGCGCACGGAAATTGGTCTGCTTTAGTGATAAGTATGATTCTAAAATGATTTACACATTAAACTGCTAAACAAAAATCAACTTTTTTTGATGATATGGATAAAAGATTTATGAAAAATGTTATGAAAAATTTCACCAGCAAGCAGAAAATGATTTTGGATTTTCTCTATCACCCACACTTTGTTTGATACGAAGTGTTGTATAATATACTCAAATATATCGATGTTGGTATGTTCTTAATGTTTCGCTTACTTCAAAATGTTGTGACACGGCAATATTTTGTGTTTGGGGCAACCCGAATTCATGTCCAGCAATAATCAGAAAGCAAACTAGGACTTGGTATCGCTATTCCATAATTGCAATATGTATATGTATATGTATATGTATATGTATATGTATATGTATATGTATATGTATATGTATATGTATATGTATATGTATATGTATATGTATATTAGACTGTGTCAAAAAATTTTTTTCTTCATTTCTTGAGAGGCTCAGTGATAAAAAGGTGCTAAATGGTATAGCTAATCTGCATATAAAATTTTATTGCATTATTTAAAGTTTTACTGCCTCCGGATAGCGATAGAAATTTCAGAAAAAGTAGATTTTTGACATCACTTTAATAATACTTTTTAAGTTACATATCTATACAAGTTTTATGCAAAATAATTCTAAGTATCGGTATATAGAGGTAATCCCGATATAAAACTGTACTTTTACAATGTGGATTCACACTGTTAAATTTCCCCAGGACGCGCATTTACATATCGCTACCTTAATATAGAAAGTCCCTAACTCAATCGAGTTTTTTTTTGGATACTTCGATATATTAGAAGATCATCTATCGAAACATGCAAAAACCTCGATTTAAAAAAATGAGTTAGGGCACTTCTATATTAAGGTAGCGATATACAGCACTGATTCAGTCTAAAAGTTCAATTAGACGTGCAGCAGCCGTAACCATATGAAACCAATCGTATGTGCTACAATGTTTTCGATTTTGGTAACATGCCGTAACGCCATAGCCGTAACCGTAGATATTAATTGAATTTTGGTTACGGCTATGGCACGTCTAATTGAACCTTAATACGGACAAATAAGTTATTAAAAGGAACAATAATATAAAATTCTGCTTTTTATATATTACAAAAACTAAAAAACGTGCTGCTTTTGTATATGTTATCTAAACGGTTCAAGGCAAAAACAAAATAAGGAAATCCCCGTACAATCTTTATTTCTTAGAACACGGAGTTAGATGAGACAAGTGTGCCGCGATCGTTAAAATAATTAGTGTTGCGTTGTAAAGTGCTGTCATTTATTTGTTTATTTTATCATTTGAGATATGGAGCGTACCAGAAATAGTTGGAGGTGTCCGTTGTTTGGTGTTTTATGTGATTTGAAAGATAATATATTACCAACTTATGAAGTTGTAATGAAATTTTATGAGCGGACCCGTCATAGCTTAAAATATGAGAGGGAAACTAAAAAGGTTTCAACGGGTATAGCTGCAAACAATTTGGCAAATAAATCACCCGACAAAATGTCTCATGCTCGATGGCTAAGACGTGCTAACAGAATTCTTCGTCTATATATTTCAGTTGAGAACCCTTCTGCAAAACTTACCACTCTTGCAATATATATTGTCAATGTTTACGCTCCAGTGTGGCTTTCTATAAAAACTCTCCCCAGCTGTAAAGACGGACCACGACACCATTTTAAACTAATTAAACTAAGCAGATATTTACCAACAACTTTGAAAGCCGTTGTTGCCCCAGTAATTCAAAGAAACAGTTATTTTGCACAGCCTGAAAACTTATTACTTGCAATGTTGACAGATCCCCAGCAACACATTCGTGAATTAGCTGTCCACCGAATTTTGAAAAATTAAACCAGCAACATCAAAGCAATTACGGCTTTTTCAGATACCAACGGTAAACTTTAATGCATCATCATATTTTGACCTTTTGAATTGGGAAGAAACTATCACTGAACCACCTATATTAAAATCTGTAAATGAAGAAAATCTTCGACTGTTTATTGAAGAAGAAAACAATGGAGGAATTGAGCTATTATACCTTCCCTGTCACACCCAAGCGGTAGAAAGAGCAGTCAAAGCTGTGAGTGAAGCATCATCAACTTTGTGCAACAAAACAACAAGAGAAGGTTTCATCAAAACGCAGATAGAATCAAGAAAATTCATGCCGAAATTCGATAGCAAAAAGGATTTTGTCACAAAATAAACTCATTATATTCATTATTTTTATGATTATCCTTTCTTGCACTTTTATAAAAAAAAATTTGTCATGCTTTTTTCTCGAAATAAATATAATTACAATTGATTTCTAACTTTTCCAAATAAATAAACTTAATTAGAGTAATTTTATATATCATGCTTTAAGTTCTTTTTTAAGTACATTTTTTAAAGATTCAACATTAAATCGGAGGCAGAAGATTAACTCCGATTGCTACCAAACTTCGTAACCTAATAACACTTATAATTTGGCATCTTTTTGCCACCGTGCCCATAAAAACAATTAATTTTTTTTTTCTCCATACATATGTGACCCAGCCTAATGTATACAGGGTCCGGCAACGAAGCGGGGACGGAAGATTACACGCGTATTTGAAAGTTAATCAAATATTTAGTCATCGGATATCCTTCCGTACCATCAAGCGCACGTTTTAAAAATATTTTGTTTTATACAGGGTGTTCCAGATGGAAATGCCAGACTAAAGTTGCATTTTTTTAAATGGAACACCCTGTATATTAATAGATAAAATGATCCGCGCTTGAAAGCTGGTTAAATCGATATAATATTGTATGGGTCTAAAGTTGATAGTTTCTGTATAAATAATTATTTTACTTGATAAATTGATACATTTCAGTAGGCTATTCTGCATAAGGAAAATCAAAATATCCGAAACCAATAGAATAGAATATTTTCCACTAGTATGCACTTTCGTTGCTACGTGAAATAAATTCTGCAACTGCTCGCGTTATACAGGGTGTTCACAATTTCGCAAAATCGAAGAAATCTCGTAATTTTTAAATGGAACATCCTGTATATTTTTAGCTCATTGAAAAGCCCTTTCACTACGCTTTCTATTGATACCTCATTTGATGCACCTAGGATGGATCATTTGCTAATTATTTCTTTTTAGATTTGAATTAATGAAAAATGCTTGTATTTTTAGAAGCTAATTTGCGCTTTTAAACCTTCTGTAAGATCGGATATTCAACAAATTATCCATAAATGGTCTATAATAAGAAGAAACCCCATTAAGTACGAGAAACAGTTGATTTTCACTCAGCGGTGAAAGCAAACATTAAATTAATATAAAGTAATATAGCATTTTCAATAGATTCACTGCCGATTAAGTTATCTGGTACTAGTTTAATAAAAAATTTGCACTAATTAATTTGTATTTTAAAGAATTTTGTAAAACCAACTATTTTACGAATACCTAATACGAAACAATACATACCTAATTAGCTTAACATAAATCGAAATCATGTATTAAAGAATCAACAACGAGTAGTATTAAAAGTTTGCACTATTTTAAATAAATACTAATTATTAACCACAACATCAAATTTAATTAACAAAAGTAGTAGCACAGTAAATAAAAATAAAGTAAATGTAAATAGTAAATGCAAATAAATCAAACAAAACTTTCAAATGTCCTTCCATGTCTCTCAATACATAAATGAAGCCGCCTGGTGAAATTCTGTTGAACATGCTGTAATGTTTCTTGGCGAACATTTCTAAATGCCTCTCTTATGCGTTCCATCATATTTTCCCTTGTTGTAGGAACTTCCACATAAACTAGAGCCTTGACATATCCCCAAAAGTAGAAGTCCAAGACAGTAAGATCTGGACTTCGTGGAGGCCAAACGATTGGACCACCTCGACCTATCCATTTGTCTTCCTTTCATCGCCCTAGAAACTCCCTTACGTTAAGGCTGTAATGAGCAGGTGCACCATCGTGTTGCAACCAGAAAATTTGTCGGGTGTCAGCATCCACATGCTCAAGTAAATTAGGCAGTTCGTTCTGCAAAAATGCCAAATACGTATCGCCTGTAACGGTTCCATCGAAAAAGTACGGCCCAATGATATATGGACCAAGTATACCTCGCCAGGCGTTAAGAGACCATCTATTCTGATTGTCTACATGTATCCAATGCGGGTTTTCTGTTGCATAATAATGCATGTTATGTTTATTTACCGCCCCATTACTTTTGAAAGTAGCCTCATCGCTAAACAAAATCTTTGTTAAAATATTTGGCATTTCGCGCATTTTATTTAACAACCAACCACAAAAGTCTGTTCTTTTAATGAAAGCATCACCATGCAATTCCTGATTTAATTCCATATGGTACGGATGATACCTATGACTTCTTAAAATTCTTCGTACGCTCCTATCTTCAATAGCTGTTACCTTTGAAATACCGTCTATACTTATATGTAGATTTTCCTGTATTGTTAATAATACGGCCAATTCGCTTTTTTCATTGATTACCGGCTTATTTATTTCTCTCTTCTTGTAGGTTACACTACCAGTTTCTGTAAATCTCTCTAATAACCTTTCAAATGCTTCCGGTCTTGGCTTTCTTTCAAGGTTTGGAAATCTCTCTGCATATACTCTACTTGCTAGGGGACAATTTCTTGTACACTCCCCAAGAATAAATATCATATTCACCATTTCTTGAATACTAAAATTAATCATTATAGCAATTTCTTTTAAAGATTGAACGAAATAGTGTGTAAGATAGAACGAAATTTTTGACAACTTGGTTATTAAGTATACAAGCTTAAAACTGACACCAGATAACTTGATCAGCAGTGAATCTATTGAAAATACGACATTACTTTATATTAATTTAATGTTTGCTTTCACCGCTGAGTGAAAATCAACTGTTTCTCGTACTTAATGGGGTTTCTACTTGTTATAGACCATTTATGGATAATTTGTTGAATATCTGATCTTACAGAAGTTTTAAAAGCGCAAATTAGCTAGGTACTAAAAATACAAGCATTTTTCATTAATTCAACTCTAAAAAGAAATAATTAGAAAATGATCCACCCTAGGTGCACCAAATGAGGTATCAATGGAAAGCGTAGTAAAAGGGCTTTTCAATGAGCTAAAAATATACAGGGTGTTCCATTTAAAAATTACGAGATTTCTTCGATTTTGCGAAATTGTGAACACCCTGTATAACGCGAGCAGTTGCAGAAATTATTTCACGTAGCAACGAAAGTGCATACTAGTAGAAAATATTCTATTCTATTGGTTTCGGATCTTTTGATTTTCCTTATGCAGAATCGCCTACTGAAATGTATCAATTTATCAAGTAAAATAATTATTTACACAGAATCTATCAACTTTAGACCCATACAACATTATATCGATGTAACCAGCTTTCGGGCGCGGATCATTTTATCTAGTAATATACAGGGTGTTCCATTTAAAAAAATGCAACTTTAGTCTGGCATTTCCATCTGGAACAGCCTGTATAAAACAAAATATTTTTAAAACGTGCGCTTGATGGTACGGAAGGATATCCGATGACTAAATATTTGACTAACTTTCAAATACGCGTGTAATCTTCCGTCCCCGCTTCGTTGCCGGACCCTGTATGTATATGTATATGTAATACCCTTCAATATATAAGTTAACGAAATCATACTCCTCCATCAGTGTTAAAAGGTTGCAAATCATAGAACTACCATTCAAAGTCAACGAATTAATGCAGTGATGAATAATATTCAACACATCTAAAAAAGTTTCACAAATAAAATTTACACAAATAAAGTAAATTTGAATTGTTGATTAAACACCTGAATATGGGCACGTAAACAGTAATTAATATCTTGAAATGAATGAAAACTAATTGAATAAACAAAATAGGCAAAAATTATAATAAAAATTACAAAATATATATGTACCTATAGGGTAAACAAGGGTGAGATGGTGAAAGACATTTTATATGCCAATATATTTTTTAAATTTCAGGATTTGTAAAAAATACATTTGTAGGTACATTGGAAACGAACAACAGAATCAATATTCTATTCATAAAACTCAAAAAATATTCAACACAATAAGTTATTAAAAAAAAAAAAATACTATAATTCATCATCTCACCCATACTACCATGGGAGAGTTGGTGAACGACACTTGGGTGAGATGGTGAAATTTAAAAAGATGAAATGTTACTAGTCAACACTTAATAATTAAACTGAAATAACCTTATCTTACGGAAAGCTATACTATCTCTACAACTTCTTACTTTTAAATCTTAGTTTCCGACATGAGTCACAAAAGTCACCATATTTGGTGCAATCTTCGTGCAGCCACCGTTTGCAGTTTACGCATTTTATCTAATCCTCTGTCTTTTTTTGTGGATTGGTATTCTTCACCACAACCAGCACAGCAACACTCGTTTTCTTCATCGCTGTCTTCGTCCTGCAGTTGTGGAGATTGTTCCGATTCGGTGTCAGAGTCAGAAAACTTCTTAATTTTCTTTTTGGTCTGCGTTTGTTTCCCCTTCTTTTGACGTAATTTAGTTTTCAAGTTTTTAATATTATTCTGTGTGTTGAGGATGGTGGCTATAGTCCTGGCATTCTTTCTAGCTTGTTCTATTTTAGTCACAGTCTTTATCGGAGAAATAGTATCCAACATTTTGCCAGGAGTAACATCATTGTTAATAACTACATTTTCATTTAGGGTTTCCACTGGTGCTTCATGAACGTCCTCTGGATCTCTTGAGCATCTCGGTTGCGGAGAAGCTTCTCTTGAGGAAGATGAGTTGCGATTTTCATTTATTGGCTGGGGAGAACTCTCACTTAAATATGCATACTCAGGAATAGCACCTTGATTCCATGGAAAAATTCCAGTTGCCCTAAAACCAGATATGCCATTTTCCGACAACGTAGCTTTTCCCCAAGCATCACTCAATATGCCCAAAAGATAGTCTGGTAATTTTTCTGGTGGGATTCTGTTTCATGAACAGATTGCAACCATTGTAAAAATAAGTCTTGAGTTCTTTAAAGAAGGCTCGATCCAGAGGTTGTAAGTAGTGCGTCGTATGGCTTGGTAGGCATAACAATATTATATTGTTTGCATCTGTAAATTCTAAAATTTCTACGGAGCTACAATGTGAACTGCGCCAGTCCAATATTAGTACGACAGTCCCTTCTGGTTTTCTTGGCACAAAATGATCCTTCAGCCATAAATAAAAAATGTCAGATGTAATATATGCCGATTTCTGGGACATGTAAATAACAGAGCCAGGTGGCATTCCATCCTTCCATTCAGCCTTCTCGTTTTTTCCCTTAAAGACACAAGCAGGAGGAAGAAATGTGCCTTCTGCGTTACAGCATGCTATGATGGTAATTGTCTCGCCTTTTTCCCCTGCTACTATATTCGCAACACTTTTGGATCCTTTAGCTGCTACAACATATCCTGGTTTGTTATTGAGGTGAAGCCCCGATTCATCGACATTATAAATGTTTTTCGGTTTGTCAGTCAAACCGTTGGTTGTTAAAACATTACCTAACAATTCGAAATAGTTTGTCACACTTTATTTATTCATTGCTCTAGCTCGAGCTAATGAAATGCCCTCTGCTTTTCGTATGGTAAGATCCGAATGTCTGCGTAAAAATGAATGCAACCAGTCGAGACCAGCCATTTCCTTATCTTTGTTGAATTTGTGTTGTAGGCCAAGTTGCTGTGCAAATTTGTACGCTATTGATCGAACTTCGCTTCGTGTCGGGGAAAAACCAAACCTCTGCATTTTCTTGATATGCATAACTAATTTTTGTTCATTATGCTCTCCTAAAGATGATGTCGGCCCCATTTGTTTTTTAATAAGACACCCACTTGTCATTCTACGTTTAAGCGTCGACCAAGGAACACTAAACATATTTGCTGCTTCATTTAAGCTGTGTCCTTCCTTCACTGCTTTCACGGTATTTTTTATTTGCTCTTCCGTCCACTCACCTCTTGTTGATCCTCTTTTTCTCTTATAAAAAGTTGGCATATTGAACTAAAAAGAAAAATTTCCATGTTTTCATTGTTTTCAAATTGTTTTTTAGAACTGTTTTCTGTTAAGTTTATTTTTTAGGTACAAAATGTGCAACAAGTAACCATTCGCAAAGATACAATTACCAATTTACTACACAAATTTCTTGTAAAATATTCACCGTCTCTCCCAATATGTCTCGCCATCATCTCACCCAATTCGCATGGGTGAGATGGTGAACGGCAAAAAAACATAAACATGAAGCATTCGGCGGTATTTTTAGGTTAGGTGATCTAAATATATCCCAGAATACAAAAATATAATAAAATAATTGCAATATCGGCACCTATTTTTATTTAGATACGGATTAATGCTGGCTTACCGAAAATTTTTAGGTCGATGTTAAAAGCATTTCTGGATTTATTCATCACGATTTTGCAAGACAACAAATTCGTCGATTTTAAAGCACGCTGGGGTAACTACAACTGTTACTTTACAACTACAGGAGCCGACATCTAGTGGTACATCTTTGAAATATTTCAGTTCACCATCTCACCCGATTCACCATCTCACCCTCGTTTACCCTATCTAACACGAAAATTAAAAGATTTCTAATCTTTTACTGGTACAATTTCTAATTGTATAGGAAGTATAGCTAATTTATGAAAATACTATTTATATTCTATAAAATTACATCTTTCCATTTTTCATACGTTGTCCTTTTATTTCCAGGACAGGTTGTATAAAGTATAAAATTCTACATTTTATATATTTTTCTCTTTGGTTTTAGGTTTATAATAATTATCCTGTTTTTTTGCTATATAAATAATAAGTGTGATTTTTTTGTTTATTGGTTGTTATTTTACGGTAAAGTAAATTATTATTATTATTATCAGTCGAATGTAGACTTTTGTGACTAAGTGTATGTATAGACAAGACACTTTAGAATAAACTAAACAAAGCGTATTGTTAGGCTAAAATTGTGCATTGCATTTGTTATTCTATGCATATACAATTGCCAATAATCCTCTAAAAATGATTTCTTAAAATAACAATTAAACATACACGGACTTTTAAATCGATTTTATGAAAACTACTCGAGCCGGATTTCCACACGATTTCGGTCGCGTGTCTTCAACTAGCGCCTTGTAAAAACAGATTAGACAATTATCGGTTGATTCTTTGAACGAGATTATAGTAACAAAAGCCGGAACACCCTTCTCGAATCGGTACGTGACCGTGGATACAATGGGGTGGCTTTTCAATATTTGTCTTAAATATTTTTATAATTTCCAATAACGCAACCCTTTCATCAAATTTAACGAAGAAAAAACTCCAGAGATTTAGTAGTTTACTTTTTCATTTAAAAAAGAGAGGAGTTACTGGACTACTTCGCAAAAAAAAAAAAGAGCGAAAATGTATTTATCTATTATACTGTGTGGAAGCTACTTATGAAATAAATTCGGTAATTTCAAAATGAATGATATTTTTGTAAAACGCTAAAACAGGTCAATTTTTATTTTAAACTGCGCTGGTTTTAAATTACTGCATTTTTTAATGACGTCATCTCCTTCAGAGCAGTGGCGCCATACGCATTTTTTTAAACGGAATGCTATATTTTTTTATAAATAGAAGATAGTACTATTAAAAATATTTTCAATGAACACACACTAGTTTTTTTTACATTTTCATGTCATTTGATTAAAATCGATATTTTTAATTCAAAGTTTGTCACAGAAATAAAATATTTAACGGAATATCTAAGAATTGAAATTTGGATGATGATCGAATACGGTGACAGATGCTAGGAAGCATTTACAAGTAGTGCAACTGTTCCAAGAGAACCAGCCCGAATAACCCTCTATTTTACAAGGAAGTCTATCTAAAATTGAGGTACAGTTTTGAGAACAAAATAAACGTTCTCCTTAGTATTGCCGAAAATCTATCATATACGTTACGCAAAGTAGCTTTAACTTCAATACGTTCAAGAGTTAACGGAAGATGATCCGGACCGCTGTCTTCAATTTTGTCAGCAAATTATAGATTTGTTGGATAGAAATTAAATTTCTTTACATGACAATGTTTTTTGACGAATCTACATTTACTCTAAACGGAGAAGTGAACCATCAAAATTGCAGATATTGAACTGCTACGAATCCTCGCTGGATGCGCGAAAATCTCAGCCAACGCACAGAAAAAGTAAACGTTTGGGCAGGCATACTCAATGATCGTATACTAGGTCCTATTTTTATTGATTTCAATTTTATCGGAGCAAAATATCTAAATCTTCTGAGGAACGAACTTGTTCCAGCCTCAGCAGTTTTATATCTAGATCCCCAAGATCCAGATATTCCTTGGAGCACATTTTGGATTCAGCAGGATGGAACACCAGCTCAATATTCGCTTTGTGTTCGACAATATTTAAATCAAGTTTTCCAAATAGATGGATTTGGAGGAGAGGATTCACAGAATGGTCAGCCAGATCGCCCTATTTAATAGAAGAATTTAATAGAAGAAGTTAACTCAGCACTTGCAACAACAACAACAGAAGCGTTAACACAAATAACAGCAAACACATTAACTGAAAATGCCTATGCCAAGCGCTTTTGCTAGAATCTTTCCAAAATTTCGAAGTTTAAATTTTATGCTACACACCATATGTCCAAATAGTTTTTAAAATAGCTTTAGAAACCAGAAGTTAATTTTCAATTAACAATTGAGATCTTCTTCAAATGACTCAGTACAATTTCTTCAAGTTAAGATCCAGTTGCTTTCGCTTCATTTCAGCATTTCACGTTTTCGATTTTAGTCAATTGCTTTTTTTTTAGTACGACGGAGGACACGTACTTGGTCGCCGATGGCCAAGTAATGTCAAAGGCACCAGATTTAGTGCAAGTTAAATCTAAACTTTTATGGGATTGTGAGTCTGCCCTAAACGAGCTCATTAATCACAAGAAATTATATTAACCTGGGTTTTAGAGCACGAAGGCCATAGCTACAATGAGAAGACGAACGAATTGGCTGGGGAGACCCCGTTTATTGGCTTAATAGGACTTGGGCCTTCTTTTAGCATTGCAAAAACAATTATTAAAACATCTATCAAAAAGTGGATTGAAAATATATCAAGGGAAAGATGGACGAAGTCCCCAGCCAAAAGACAGAGAAAACAGTTTTTTAGAGAAAACTAGCTTAAGTTTACAAAATAGAGACAGAAAGTATATTGAAGTGGTAATAAGTTTATTAATGGGACAGCATTATAAACTCAACAAAGATATGAATAATATGAGCTCCACAGAAGAAACGGTATCTCCATTTTTTCAAGAGGTAGAGGAAACTGCGATACATGTGCTATACCAATCTGAAGGTTTGAAAAAACGCGGTTCCTACAAATGGGATGTCAATATCCTAAAGTGGAGCTATATTTAAAAAAAACTGCTGCCGAAGCTGTTAAGTTGAATTAAAAGACCAGCGCTAGAAAAACGCGTGAAGTACTCTATCTAATCTATCTATTACTTCCAAAATTTCTGCTAAAGACTTATGGTGAATGTCACAAGATGAATTTACCTTATTTTTTTTTTAATTCTCTATATGTACATCTTTCTCTGACAAACTGTTGACACTGACAAAAGTGTGTAGCCGTTCACCTTTAATTATTCCTCGTTGATAATTATTCGTAACAAGTTACATATTCACTCTTTTTTATATTCACTGCACATGTTCTGCAACCTACTGATAATTTGTCTTCTGTATAATGGTTCTTCTTTATTGTAGTATTCTTCATACTTTAGCATCCTTTCGTGTGATTGCGTAATAGTTTTGTATTTTCAACACTTTTTGGAATCTACACGTTGCTTTTATTAATTCCTCTCGAGTATTTCGTTAAAGATGTGTTTTTCTTTTATGTACTCAACGGCGCTAATAACTATTACTCAATATACTATTGATAGAAAGCCTGTTCTGTTTTTCTGATGGTAGTGATATGTAGAAATCTATCTGTATTGGTCTTCTTCTTTTGTGCTTTATGTTTCATCGATTCTCGAATGAAATTTAGTTTTGTTTCTAAATTTATTCATAATTTATCGATTTTTTTCCGAAAGTCAACTGTAATTGAAAATGTGTATTTTTTTTAATTAACACCAATAAAACCACCATTGAAAAAATATTAAATTCAGGTTTGTTAAAGTTTATCTGAGAACATGCAATTCATATTGATTATACGTAAACCACACTTATAGTGGAAATTTTTCAGTAATCCATTTAGACAAATTACACATCAGCCAGTATTCCTCAAGGCACCTATTTATACCAACGCTATTGGTATGTACAGCACTTTGATGTAGCGAGCATTAAATTGTAGAGAAAACGTGAGCATCAGCCTCTCTTTTAATGTATTTGTGTTTGCAAATGCGGCGGTTTCTCGCCGTGAGGAGCACTTAGATTTAAATAATGACATCGAGGGGTCCGTTGTCACATTCTCCGGTCTAATGGAAGGTGTGTGACTGTCACGATGTCTGAGTGGTGCACTCCTTCAGTACCATTGTCTGAATTTTCCCCGGTTACTTAATGCAGTGTCTCACTCTCGGTGTGACGTCCCTTTGACAAATGAACACCTAACTTATCAATGGACGAAGACGGTCTAAGGCGACGGCGACAGCGTCGGAATGTCGGAGAGCATCGCACTTTGATGAAGTGGATTTCCGCAAACATATTAATGTAAAATTCAAGCGGAATGAAATGCGAATTATTAATAACGTCGTTGTGTCTAAATTTTGAAGAGTTAATTTAAATGTTATTCCTGAATATCGTAAACACATATCTAAATTTCTAACAACATTAATAAATACACAGGGTGTGCCACTTAAAGCTCCCAGTCAAATATCTCGGTAACGGATAAAGATATTTGAATTTTGTAAAAAGCAGTTGCTAAAGAATGTGATTGACTCCAATTTGCTATCACAATTGTGTTTAATTACGTGAAAATAAAGATGGCGGTGCGATTAAAAAATGTTTTTGATCGCTAGAATCTTCATTTGTTTTTTATTTGAAAGATTATTAAAATTAATGCAAATTTTATTATTTGTGTTAGTTTCAAAAATTTAATGGTTCCATAGATATTCGTGTTTAAAGAAAGTAAGAGTAATTTCAATTTTTGCCTTTATTTTTTACAGTATTTGTTGATAATATAGGAAACATTTTGACATTAGTGACATTTGCTTGATTACTAATTGTCATAAAAATTAGCTTCATTAAAACATTTACTTACTTTGGGTTGAGATTGTCTTAAAAATATGGTTTTACACACAAATGAAAACCAACTAAATATGATTTTAATTTATGGAGAATCCCGTAGCATCTGAAGCAGTGCGATTATATATTCTACGCTTTCCAAGATGGCTTATACTAGATCATAAAACATTTATAAGTCTGTGTGCAAATCTCAGAAATTACGATAGCTTCAAAAAACAAAAACGATTAAGGGAGAAAAGAGTTCATTTTTCATTGTCCTGCGATAAAAAATATCGAATAGACCAACAAGTGAAATTTCTGTTCATATTACTAAATTGGGTAAGATGAAATCTGGAGACGTGTTTTCAACTCACATTAACGCAATGTCTCCAACCAATGTCCAAAAAACTAAACGAATAAAACATCTTTAACCGAGACCAATGTCACGCAATGATGACGTCAAATATTCGCTTGTCAAAGCTACGTAATCACTTCTTTTCTCCAGAAGTATTGCAAATTCAATGTCCTAGGTGAAACGACACTACGAAGAAACAACGTTAAGTCCCTTGTATTCGAAGGTAATTGACGAAATTAAAGCTAAAATTCGGAACAAACATTTTTGCATATGTATCGATGAAACCACTAATTCAAGAGGACGTTGTATTGCTCATTTATTGATTGGTGTTCTTAACGACGAGATTCTGGCAAAATCTTACCTGATTGCTTCTAAAGAGTTAGAAAAAACAAATGCACTCACATTGGCTAGATTTGTTCAAGAGGAACTATCAGCATGTTTTGTTCCTACGCCTGTTTCTGAAGATATTTTTTTTGCTTATTTTGTCAGATGCAGCACCGTACATGATAAAGGCCGGGCAAAAGTTGAAAATCTTTTATTCGAACTTGATACATGCTACATGTCTTGCTCATGCTTTAAGTAGGGTTGCTGAAGAGATTATGAAACATTTTCCTATTATAAATAGTGTAATTTCCAACATAAAAAGCCTTTTCCTTAAAGCGCCTGTAAGGGTTCAGTTCTATAAAGAAAAATTACCAAACACTTCTCTTCCCCCTCCACATGTTATTACAAGATGGGGTACTTGGTTGGAAGCCGCCTTTTTTTTATTGTGAGAATTTCTGTCAACTAAAAGGTCTAATTTCAGAATTATCTGACGAATCTTCCCAATTCCTCACTGATGTTAAGCAATTATTCGAAAACAAAGAAAAAAATCAACAACTTTGGTTTATAAAAACTAATTATAGCTTTGGTTTTAAAACAATAACACAAGTGGAGGAATCTAATTTGCCAATAACCCGAAGTGTAGAACTAGTAAAACAATCTGAGGCAAGTTTTCAAAATATCGCAGGTATAAATTGGGGGACAAAATTTTTCAAAAATAAAAAAATGCGATGGAAAAAAATTGTGGATTTCGGTTTCCTAGCCAAGTAGCTAATATTATAACGAATCCATTCATTTGGTTCCTGTAATATTAAGCAATTTTTAAAACGCCCCTATTACATCGGCTGATGTGGAAAGGAGTTTTTCCATTTATAAATTTTTATATTCAGATTTTTTTAATTGAGAACTTCGAGAAACATTTAGTGGTTTACTGTTTTTACAACTAATGACAACCTGCTTTGTGTAATAAATGCATATTTAGGTTTAGTTCAGTATGTAGAAAAATTAAAATATCTGTTTATTTTTAAGTGAATAAATTTATGTACCTATTATAAATATTTTTTTATTTGCATATTTTCAACATTTTTGTGCATATCTTGACTAATTGATTTGCATATTTAGGTTTCCCTAGTTATCTCTTTTTATTCTAATATGTCCTTAACCTTTCTTCATTCTTTCTTATTGTTTAACCATTGTGAGTAGAGTCTTTTTTTCTTGGACTAATTTTTTAATTTTTGCTGTCCATCGATATTTATTATGGGAAAGCTCGCTTCTAACATGAGAGCTCCCTTTGCTGCTCGTTTGACGGCTTGAAATCATTTTTGCTTATATTGTGTCGATATTTTGGTTGTTTATTTGAGGAAGATATTGATCTAATCTTTGGTGGCACAGTCGTGATAATCAGGACTGTATACTGAAACATAATTAAAATGATCGTGGGATAACTATTTATTATCTCATCTTGTTACGCTTAGCGTATAGAAAATTTTTAATCTATTTTTAATACATATATTCTTCCTTGAATATCTCATTTTAATAATATATTAAACTTAGACATTTTTTACATTTGTACAAACTTTCATATTCGTGTCCAAAGAGAAAGTTTTTCTATTGTTACATTCTGAACCGACCGAGGCCTTTTCTACCCTTCGTCATCTACCTGATCTAACGTAACTGTCGAATTTCTTTCTAGTACATTCCAATTTTTAAATTCTTTTAATTTAATATTATTTACATCTTCTTTTATATGTCATGTTGGATATCATTAGAAAGCTTATGTCACAAGGGTTACCCTTCTTCTTCAGGTCGCGCTCTTAATTAATTATAATTCAAGATATCGATCCCCCCTCTTCGATAGATCATAAACTAGACCGTTTTCTAGACCCCTTTTTTAGCGACACAAACTATCAGTCCTCCTGCTCTTTCGAACCTTTCATGAGAACACACACCTCGTATACTGTCCAAGGCACGATGTCCCGCCGTCCAGGTGTTGTTCAACTTCTAAGGTAAACTGCATTGTTCTATGCATATTATTCTTTTAAGTGAATCCATATTAATTTAACTCATTTCTTATTCCTCCGGTAAAACATCGCTCTGTATATACTTGACCAAGGTATATCTTCGAAGACCACGTGGCCGCCCATCGCCGCAAATCAAAAGGTAGCTCTGTATTCTTCGATACAGAGGTTATTTTATATACATTAATTAACCCATAATTACTGCTCAATTTAACGTTCGTTTCAGAGTATTTTTTGTGTTAATTTTAATCTACTTATTCACCGCTCCACGTGTATATAGTACTTTGTTTTATTACTGTTTCACCTTTCTATTTCAGATATTTTATATTAATTTCTCGATTACTAATTTATCGCCCCTTGTGTATATATTACTAATTTAATGACTTTTACATACATCAATTTTTTTTATTTAAATATATGAATTTCGATTTATTATTAAGTAAATATAAATACAAATTTTAAAGACGCCGCTATGTTTTATTTTATGTATTAAGTTGTTGTATAATTATTTTAATTAACTACCATCACGCACGTCCTGGACCTGAAGGAACTTCACCAGCACCACTAATTATCTTAATTATTACAAAATAATTATTTATTATCCCTAGCCAACACCCCTTATTTGTAATATCTAATATTCTATTTCCAATACACATCGATTTGTTGCAGTGTTACAGCAATGAAAATGCCCAGGTTATCCATTCTTTAATTCAGCTTGAAAAAATATTTAATAGCGCGTTATCTATGTTTGTACCATAGAACACGTACATGTATATACATGTCGAAAACTGTTATAATATGGTTTGAGCGCGGTTGTTTGCTCTCAACACCGGAATCCGTCCATGTTACCCGATTAGCCGGGGCGTCGATTCGAAAGTGCTAAATCGAATAGAACATATACATGTGACATCGTGGCAACGAGGGTGTGATGTTGACATCAACAGGCCGCGGGTCAGCCCGGAAGACACGTTCCGGGGATTAGTTCGGATGGTTCTGCTATAGTATACATGGTCCGTGCGGCCGGTCCAATCGTCGACCCATCCCCCAGTCGCGACCCTCGACGCATCCGGCGACCACTCCGAGTAAATAACCACCTCGGTGTCACGCGTTCTTGTTTATCTAATCCGGCAATCAATTCTTACACGTAAACGATTATGTTGGATACTTCATTTTGTATTGTAAATTAAAATAAAATTAATAAAACAATTAATTTATTTTCGGATTCTAATTGGTTACTGTATTATAGTATTAATGGATGTAATTGATTGGAAATTTAAATATTTATTTATGAATTAAAAGTAACTTTGTAGTTTGTGAGTATTTTTTATAATGACTCTCGTCACAAGAAAGCTTCAAATTTATTAATATTGTGCGTTCAAATCAAAACTGCTTCTAGTAAGCCATGATTTCTAAGTATTTTTTATAATGACTCTCGTCACAAGAAAGCTTCAAATTTATTAATATTGTGCGTTCAAAACAAAACTGCTTCTAGTAAGCCATGATTTCTAAGTGATATCAAAAAGCATGTCGTAACTTTACTAATATGAATTTCTTAATTGATAGTTACAACTAAATGATAGACGGATTTAGAAAATTGCAAGGTTAAGTGTGTTACGTATTTTATTCTCTACTAGCTGCCCGTAGTCCGGCGTTGCTCGGCCACATTCCATAGAAACATTAAAAATTCCTTTATATTAACTGCCATTAATAGATATAAAATTTTAGTTTATTCTATAGCTAAAAAAGAATCAATGATATTTTATTATAATCAACCTATCATTCTAATGCCTTTGGATACACAATATTTTTCGTTATTTCATCTGGTGCTTAAACAAACAGAGCAGATGGTTTCCCAATTTGCGAACATTTTACATATGCACATGAGGATTGAGAATTTCCAGCTGTAATAATCACACATAGCAATTCGGCAACTGTGCTCGGAGACAAAAATGCATTGCTCACCGTAATGTCGAGGTAGTTGCCATTCAGAAAGATGGGAACAGAGGGCGCGGATAACGCAAATGCCGGGAAAATTGAATTACGTATCTCCCTTTATTATTTTTGTAAAATAATGTATCTTTGATAGATATTTAGCCTGTGAAGTAACAATCTATATATACACACATATAGAATAAAATACATTAAAAGCGGGCAAGCGGTCTGTCAATAAAACTCATTTATTAATTATCCCTATATTTGGCAACAACTTTGTTGCTTCTTCCGGAGATACTACAAGATTAATGAGAAATAAGATTATATAAATAAGAGTATAAAGCAGTAGTAAAATACTTACAAAATGTAAAGTTCAAAAAAATAATAAAAGTGACGTACAAAGACAATAAAATTGATTAGATTTAAAACATTAAAGTAACTATAGATACAAGCCTTTAAAACGTTTAAAAAACATGTATGTATATGTAAAAGTTAAAACATGAAAAATAAAAAATATAAAACGAAACATATAGCAAAAAACTCAAGTCACAAATTTAACAATATAAGGACCAAATAACAAAACAATTTTTAGATGGTCAACTAACCGTCAAACCGAGTATATTAAATTATTTATACATATATATCAATTGATAAATTATTGGAGTTTTTCGGCTTTTATATGAAATATTTACAAATATCAAATTAGTATGTAATTGCAAAGTAAGTGGGGATGTAAACATTACTGTCTACAAATTACAAAACAAATCATACGAAATTTTTAATTGAAAAATATTGTCTACGTTGGGACTTGAACCCACGTCTACAGTTTGCCGGACTGTCGCTTTTACCCCTTAAGTCACGATAGACCTTGGTTCAAGCTATTTAGAAATGCATTATAAAGTAACAGTGTTAATGAATCAGATGTCATTTATTGAATGTAGATGTCAAGTTGAAAGCAGAAGTCAGTTTTGAAAGCTGATGTCAGTTTTGATAGCAGATGTGAGTTATTGAAAGCAAATGTCAGTTATTGAAAACAGATGTCTGTCTTGAAAGTAGATGTCTGTTATGAAAGCAAAAAAACTTCAATAATTTATCAATTTATATATTTAATAAACGGCTAAGAAATTATCTAAACACTTATAACGGGTGTTCATTTGAAAAGTTAATCTAGTAGCATGTGATTTACTGAGAACATTTTGAAGTATGTCGTAAATTAAAATTTACTACTTAACCTACGAAGTCGTATATTTTGACTGTTTCATACATACAAATAAATAACAAATGTGATTGACATTATCAAATGTCATTTAGATTTACGTTTACGGAACAACAAACAAATACTAATATATATGCGTCTTATTCTATCAAAATTTCAAAGTAACCTAGATTGACTTTTCAAATGAACACACGTCATATTGGCCTCATCTGGCTAAATATCTATCAAAGACAAGTATTTTCTTGGTCTACTCATACTTTAATTAAATACTTTAATCAAATTAAAAGGTTTTGTTGTAAAAAATACCAAACATATCTAAAAATTTATACAATATACCGGGTTGTTCTTTTATCATTACACATAGGTATAATGCATTGATTTTTTTTTCATTTTGCACTACACATACGGATAAATGTATGGTAGTGGCATAGTAGGCAACCAATTATACACCAGTAACATCTTTCAAATTGTCAAATAGTTCTGTTTTTCATTCATACTTGAGTCTTAAATTAAATACATTTTATTGAAAAAATCTCTTCGCTTTCCAATTATATAAATAAAATTAAAAACTCTTTAAAAATACAAATTTTCAATAGTACGCCCGTGGGCGATGAGTCATCAGCCTCTCGTGTCCATTGCCTAATAATTACTAGATTTTAAATGTTAAATATTCATCATAATACATCTATATACTTACTCTATTCCTTTTACTTTTCAAGAAGTTAGCTTCATCGAATATATCTCTGAATCTTGAGGTTTTTGTATTAATTTCAAATATTCCTGGTGTAGGTCTCGGAGTTCTTCGGTTGTGATATTATAATATCTACCATTGTTGATGACGACTCTGGGGTTTTTGTCAGAATTTCAGATGTATCTGGTGTAATTTCGGATTATGTGACCCAAGTATCAACTGTACTAGATGATGACTCTAGAAAAATAAATTTTAATATCTTACAAATACAATTTCTTCATATTTCATTCCCACACTTCTTTGCCAAAGCTTTGACATATAAATCTGTGTAAATTGTTTATTTATGGTATATTATTTATTGACTCAATATAAATTTGTGGGAAAATATTGCATTTTCTCTACTTTTGCTTCATGATATCCGCAGATTAACCAGATTTTGCGGAATTAGTGGCATCGTAAATGAAAAATGTTTATTCACAGCGTATATAAATACTAAAACTTCTAATAATATAAATAAAAAATAGGACAAAAAATCACTTACAAAATTACAATAACAAAACAAAAGAAACAACCTTGTCAGATGTAACCAAAACGCACGTGGAACGGTAAATGTTAGGTTATAATAGGTTATAATGGTGATGGCGGATAAAGTTAAGTAAAGTTGAGCGCACGCGCAAAACAAGAAATAATTGTGACGTCACGATATACACTAGCACCATCTACGTCCATCTTATAAATATTAGAGGAAGATGAAGTAATTTCGAGTTTTTAAATAAAAGACAAAGATAGAAAACCTTGCTATCTACTTGCCTATCTCGACTTATCTCTGATGGCAATAAGCACTGGAAGGAAACTCCCACTTACATGTACTCGTATAACTCGGTAATTCCCCTTCAACACAAAAAAAACGCTCGGGAATTAGAATTTTAAATTCCAATTTTAAAGTCTTCAATGCATTAAAATTTCAGGTTCTAATTTGTGAGCGTACACTGTATTTCTAGAAATACATATTCTTTATATTGCTGCAATTAAACTATTGGTTCCAACATCCATAAAGTACGATTACTAGTTTGAATACGAAATAAGGTAATTTTAGTAGTAGTACTTTTGACATTGTAATACATTATCAAGAAGCTATACATTATAGACGTGAATATATCACTTAGATAATTTGCTTTGAGCGTACAGGTGAATCAACAATGTTGTTATTTTCCTAACCTTTGTAATTATAACATCGTATCATAATTTACATAAATAAATATACCTACGTATTTATTATCACGCAATACGGAATGAATTGAATACAAACTATTTGAAGGTGTTATCTACATTGAGAGAAATATAGTTAAACAGAGAAGAAAATATTTATAGGGACTCTATTTTAGAAATATACACTATAACTATAGTAAACAAAAATGAGTATTATATCCAAGTAAAATAAAAGTTGACTAGAAACAATTTTTTTTTTAATATAATTGATTGAGGTCTCGCTAGGCACTTGGTGCAACATATTAAATGATAAAGGTAAAAGAAAATTCACACTTGGTTATTTGTTTCACTACAATTTTATTTACAAAATACGCTTGGACAAATTTGTTTCGAACTTCACAGTTCATTCTCAACTGAACAAGAAAAGTTTACTTAAAATACGAATAGATAAATTTGAGTAAGGTGGGAGTAACACTGTGAAACATATACGTGAGTTATGTATTATGGGGGTTTTCCTAGTAATTAACGAGAAACAGCCTTAATAATAGGGGAGATTACGAACTCTGTTTGTTCATTTACTATATTTAATGATTTGTTTATTGCTTTAGATATTTCCATTATTTCTAAAAAGTCTAATCGTTTACTTTTATTTGCAGAGTGTAAAATTTCAAAATTATTTAATGATACCATGTGTTGTTCATTTATACAATGCTCGGATATACCTGAACATTTCTTGGAATATAAAATTGCTTTCCTATGTTCTTCTATTCGTGTGCGAAAACATCTTCCAGTTTGACCTATGTAGAAAGCATCACAGTCTAAACAATTTAATTTATACACGCCACATTTATCTGCTTTTTGAATTATATCCTTATTATTAGTCCAAAGTTTACCTAAATTTAATTTATTGACTATTATAGTTTTTATGCCTAGATTAACTAATCTATTATTAATTTTATTCGTGGTCTTTCCTATGTAATTTATTAAACGATAATTACTTGGTTCTAATTGGGGGGGCTGCATAAAAGAATTTATTAATCTGTTTATGTTTTTTCTTTGAAATTAATCTATTAATAATATCAGGACTGTATCCGTTGTTCACGGCTAGACATTTCAAGACTGCAACTTCTTTATCAAAATTTGGTTTTGAAAGGGGAACGGATAGTAATCTATGTATGAAACTGTTGAAAGAGGAAAACTTAATGCTATCGGGTTGTTTGCTATCTGCAGATATGAGGGTGTCAGTGTATGTGTGTTTTCTGTAAATACTATAATCTAATTTGCCATTTAATTTTGTTAGTGTAAGGTCCAAAAAATTTAAACTGTTATCTAATTCTTTTTCTATGGTGAATTGTATTTTTTGATTGATTTCATTTAAACGATCCGGTCCACACACATAACACATCATCCACATATCTAAACCAACTGTGTATACAATTAACAACTGGGATTTTAGAACAAAACAAATCTTCTTCAAATTTTGACATAAATATTTCTGCTATGGGTTCTCCCATGTCATGTTTATTAGCAGAAATATTTATGTCAAAATTTGAAGAAGATTTGTTTTGTTCTAAAATCCCAGTTGTTAATTGTATACACCGTTGGTTTAGATATGTGGATGATGTGTTATGTGTGTGGACCGGTACTGACAGACAATTAGATTTATTCTTCTATCGTTTAAATGAAATCAATCAAAAAATACAATTCACCATAGAAAAAGAATTAGATAACAGTTTAAATTTTTTGGACCTTACACTAACAAAATTAAATGGCAAATTAGATTATAGTATTTACAGAAAACACACATACACTGACACCCTCATATCTGCAGATAGCAAACAACCCGATAGCATTAAGTTTTCCTCTTTCAACAGTTTCATACATAGATTACTATCCGTTCCCCTTTCAAAACCAAATTTTGATAAAGAAGTTGCAGTCTTGAAATGTCTAGCCGTGAACAACGGATACAGTCCTGATATTATTAATAGATTAATTTCAAAGAAAAAACATAAACAGATTAATAAATTCTTTTATGCAGCCCCCCAATTAGAACCAAGTAATTATCGTTTAATAAATTACATAGGAAAGACCACGAATAAAATTAATAATAGATTAGTTAATCTAGGCATAAAAACTATAATAGTCAATAAATTAAATTTAGGTAAACTTTGGACTAATAATAAGGATATAATTCAAAAAGCAGATAAATGTGGCGTGTATAAATTAAATTGTTTAGACTGTGATGCTTTCTACATAGGTCAAACTGGAAGATGTTTTCGCACACGAATAGAAGAACATAGGAAAGCAATTTTATATTCCAAGAAATGTTCAGGTATATCCGAGCATTGTATAAATGAACAACACATGGTATCATTAAATAATTTTGAAATTTTACACTCTGCAAATAAAAGTAAACGATTAGACTTTTTAGAAATAATGAAAATATCTAAAGCAATAAACAAATCATTAAATATAGTAAATGAACAAACATAGTTCGTAATCTCCCCTATTATTAAGGCTGTTTCTCGTTAATTACTAGGAAAACCCCCATAATACATAACTCACGTATATGTTTCACAGTGTTACTCCCATCTTACTCAAATTTATCTATTCGTATTTTAAGTAAACTTTTCTTGTTCAGTTGAGAATGAACTGTGAAGTTCGAAACAAATTTGTCCAAGCGTATTTTGTAAATAAAATTGTAGTGAAACAAATAACCAAGTGTGAATTTTCTTTTACCTTTATAATTTTTTTTTTGTAATTTGGTGTTGTAGATTTTTCAAACGTTTTATATCAACACAACGCCAGGCGCGGCTTGTGATAACTGATGACGTACTGTTGAGGCACGTACAATGATACGAGTGCTTCGTGTATTCTCGTCTACTAACTGTAGCGTTTTCTTAATGAACATCGAAAGCACACGAGGCACTCGCATCATTGTACATGCCCCTACAGTACGTCATCACGAGCCGAGCCTGCACAACGTCACGACAATTGTAAATAAAATAGCACTCTCATAATTAAGTTATTGTGGTAATATGCAACATAATTAGTATTCAAATAGAGGAATGTTAATATCTGTAAGAATAACATAAAACCATTATTTTAGTATGAAGAAGATTGTAATTCGTTCGGTGTCGAAGGGGCTTATTAAAATCGCATCAATATTGTTTCTGCCAACAGTACGATGGTGTAGTTAAGGTAGCAGTATTGCAATTGACATATTCAAATAGACCTTACCATTATCAATTTCTAGATGGGTGACCAGTAAAAATGATACTGCGGTTCGGTGCGTTCGGCCTTTCGAACCGAAAAGTAAAATAGAAATACAGATAAAGAATTGAATTTATTTGGCTTTTGCTTGATGAAGATCCATAATTTAAAATAGAAATAAAACTAATGGTTAAAATCTTCACTTTTTAATACGTTATCGTAAAACGACAATTGTTTCGCCAACACAGTGTAAGTACCCGACGAAACCACTGTGCTGGCGAAACAACTGTCGTTTTACAATTACATATTATAAAGTGAAGATTTTAACCATTAGGGTAGGGTCGGGCAAGAGTGCGCATCTGGTAAGAGTACACGCATTGTGGATATTTTTTAAACAGTGAGTGCTAGTCGATTGAACTTTAGTAAGAAGAAACGTCAAGTACAAAGGTGAGTACCAATAAAAAATGTATCTAATGAGACGTAAAATGGTTAGTGCTATACATCGTTTTTAATTTTCGCCGCCGATGCTATAAATTTTATGTACTTTGCATGTAGTGTACATAAATAGTTTAAGATTATGTCGCGAGATTGAGCGGTGTACATGTGGGGTGAACTCGAATAAATATTAGTATTCAGTCACTATAGCGCCATAGGTTTAAATATGGAAAATAAGATTTTTTGTTAAGTACTACATAAAACCAAAGAGCGCACACTACTAGTCAACCTAGTCTAGGGCATTTTAAGCCAGTATTTACAATGGAAATGGAAGAAGAGTTAACAGAACAGATTAGACGATTATTAGATAACTTGGATGTTGAGATTACTATCGACGAGACAATTCATAAATAACTTCAGGATAATCTACCTTCTATGCCGAAGATAATTCCAAAGAACCATCTACTCAACCCTCGTCTTCTAGATACAACAGTACTAACAACATTTCGATTTCATCAACACCAAATAAAGAAGAGAGACCTAAAATTGTTTCACATTTCATTATTAAACCAAGTACCAGTTCTGAGCCAGCCAAATGCAGACAACAATCTATATTTTACTCCATTGGCTCCACTGGTAAATTGTCAGAACAGGTAATTGCATAAAATATTTATTTAGATAACATCTCTGAGGATGACAAAGAAAATGAAGTCCCAAGTTCGAAGGTAGATACCCAGCTAATCAATACACCTAATTATTTTCTTTTACCTTCAGAAAAACAAAAAACAAAGAAATCATTTATAAAAACTACAAAAAAATGTATAGTAAACTTAATTGAAGATGCAGATATCTGTCCAGTTTGCAATGAAACTTATTCGGACCCTCCAGAAATTGATTTAACTTGTAGGCAGTACATTTATATGTGACTATTGTAAAAGTGAATAGTAACATTAACATATTTATAAGAAATGTTACAGACCTTGCGTACTCTTGGAAATAGCAGAGCGCACTCTTAGAAGCTTTTGCATTCAAGAGTGCGCATTTCCAGCATTTCATGTTTTGTTAAATATTGAAAATATTTATAGAATAGAGATTTTGATATATGTTTTTTTAATGTTTGAATATATTTTTTATTTAGAAAAGCTATGAGTTTATCTTCAAAATGAAGTATATTTTGAGAATATGCTTTCAAATGTTAAGTGGCCCACCTTACCCTAGTTTTATTTCTATTTTACATATAAATAAGTTATATTGTTTATTACAAGTATCTAGTGCGATGCTTTAGTAATAAATTTATTAATTTTTGATTATTATACATAGGTACCTATTTTATACATCACCAACTGTAACGATTCATACGCCATACAGTTTTAAGTTTTTTGCCATTATTTTGCCAAAACTTTATTATATTGCTTTACCACAATTGCATTGTACAAGCAACAACTTTAAAATTAAATTAAAAACCGCAGCAATATTGTATTTTTTATTACATCATAGTAACTGTTATCACTAGTTTACAAAATGACATTTTTTTCATGTACATTTGATGAGAGATAGATTTCCTTATGTATTTTCTTCCGCTGAATTCGAAAATCAAGGTTAAATTTTTTTTTATGGAACAGTTTTTGAGATATTGTAATTTTTTCATTTTTTCGACCTTTTTTCACTTGACAAATCATATCTCGAGCTAGAAATGTCCGATTGGGTCGTTCTTGGTACCCAAATGCAAGGTATTGAGATGACGAACAAATATGTATAATCGGATCTTTGATTGGTAAAGCGGTTCAAAATATATCGATGAAAATAGGGCACATTTTCAAAAAAATCATATTTTACAGTGATTCTGTGCCGACGGAAAAGTACAAATCGTTAAAAAAAAGTCTGGTTTCTGTTCATGTACGTAAAGATGATACTTTTACGTAAGAACTAAGACCAACCAGAAGAAAATCGACCGAAAAATGACAAAGTTATAAGCAATTGAGTAAATAAGTCCAAATCCCATATTTTCCGAATATTTTATTTTTTTCGACAATTTATGAGTTCGGTTGCTCACACGCAAATATATTGAATTTATTATTTGTTATTTTTATGTATTTTGACTTTCTTATTACTATTATAATAAAAATTATTATTCGTACCAATAAACAGCTGACTCTTGCTATATCTTGATATTTATATGTCTTTGGTATAGGAACATGATTTTATATCGATAGCCTGTTGGTATATTGGCAACGTATATTAGTGCTCACGTTGACGCTAGAGTTCTTAGATTTTATTCCAAACAAAACAACAACACATCACATTTAGGAACCTTAGAACCCTGACATTTTGTTCTGACATCTTCTATAAAACGTAGTGTCGGTTGTTTGTATATTATAGGAACTAACAAATTTGATTGAAATTATATTTCATTGTGTTCACCAAAATGCCTAAAAGAAAACGAGAATTTAAGTGCGTAAACAATCCAAATAATTTCTGTTACGTGTGTGGCAATTTTGTCCCCCAACCAAATAGACGTAGATTCACCGATTCATTACAACATAATTATCTGCAATATTTTGGAATAGCACCTGCAACTTTTCATGAGCAATGGACACCAAATAATGTTTGTTTATCGTGCCATATAACTCTTGCCGCGTGGGCTTCTGGTTCATCACAGTAAGATTAAATTTATATATACAAATGAATTAATAATAAAGTGAATTTTTATTCCAAATTAGACGATACATGAAATTCGGTGTACCGATGTTATGGAGAGAGCCGCTCTGCCATTCGGTTGATTGTTACTTTTGCCTGAGCAAATTCACTGGTTTTGGAAAGAGTGCCAAATGCGTTTATGCGACAGTAGCATCTGTTTCGCTTCCAGTTCCACATTCAAGTGAATTTCCTCATCCTAAGTGCCCCGATTCAACGATTGAATTTTTCGAATCATCACTACAGACAGACACAAGCAGTGATAATGAATTTCAACAGGAGTCGCAATTGCAACATTTTACGCAGTCTGAACTGAATGATTTGGTGAGAGATCTCGAGCTGTCAAAGGAAAAAGCGGAGTTACTTGCATCTCGCCTGAAGCAACGGAACTGTTTGGCTCCTGGAGTAAATGGAACATTTTACAGAAACCGTGATAAACCTTACGCACAACATTTTAAGAAGGAAAACGACATATGCTACTGCAACAATATTCCTGCATTGTTTGAGCAACTCGGAGAGTCTTATGATCCAAATGAGTGGCGCTTGTTCATTGACGGTAGTAAGGAGAGTTTGAAAGCAGTCCTACTGCATATTGGAAATGAAAAACCTTCTATCCCCATCGCTCATGCCATCAACACTAAAGAATCATACGCCACAATGGCCAGTTTGCTAAAATACATTGAATATGAGCATCACAACTGGAAAATATGTTCCGATCTCAAAGTCGTCGGCATGTTGTGTGGAATGCAGGGTGGATATACAAAATATTGCTGCTTTCTTTGCCTCTGGGATAGTCGTGCTCGTGAACATCATTATAGAAGAAAAGACTGGCCAGAAAGGGAGAACGTCACAGTGGGCAAAGACAATATTAAATACGTGCCTCTTGTCAAAAAAGAAAATATAATCCTTCCAGCGTTGCACATTGAACCTGGCCTCATTAAAAATTTTGTTAAGGCCTTAGACAAGGAAGGCCAAGTATTTTCCTATTTGAAAACCCTTTTCCCGCAGCTTTCTTTAGCAAAAATCAAGGAAGGCGTCTTCGATGGTCCACACATAAAGAAATTGGTAAAAAGCACAGATTTTCCAAAATATTTAACACCCGTTGAAAACGAGGCCTGGAATTCATTTCAGCGGGTTGTTACCAATTTTCTTGGGAACAATAAAAACCCTAACTACGAGGGAATTATTACCGATTTGCTGAAGAACTACAACAAGATAGGTACGGAATGCCATTATTTAATTTCATTCCTGGTTGTTTTCTATTGTATTGTTTTTACCATTTAATTTATTTCTTACAGGTGTAAATATGTCTCTAAAAATCCATTTCTTGCATTCGCATTTGAATTTCTTTCCGGACAATCTTGGTGATTTAAGTGACGAACACGGCGAGAGATTTCACCAACAAATTAAGACCATTGAGCGGCGCTATCAAGGATTTTGGGATGAAGCAATGTTGGGAGATATGGTTTCTCACTAGAGAAACGGATCCCAAAAGCAACCGAAGACAAAGCAAGAGCCACAACTATTTCTAACACACAAAAATGTCAAGAATGTATTGCAAGCGTTTAAACCCAATAAATTGTCGAAAAAAATAAAATATTCGGAAAATATGGGATTTGGATTTATTCACTCAATTGCTTATAACTTTGTCATTTTTCGGTCGATTTTCTTCTGGTTGGTCTTAGTTCTTACGTAAAAGTATCATCTTTACGTACATGAACAGAAACCAGACGTTTTTTTAACGATTTGTACTTTTCTGTCGGCACAGAATCACTGTAAAATATGATTTTTTTGAAAATGTGCCCTATTTTCGTCGATATATTTTGAAACGCTTTACTAATCAAAGATCCGATTATACATATTTGTTCGTCATCTCAATATCTTGCATTTGGGTACCAAGAACGACCCAATCGGACATTTCTAGCTCGAGATATGATTTGTCAAGTGAAAAAAGGTCGAAAAAATGAAAAAATTACAATATCTCAAAAATTGTTCCATAAAAAAAAATTTAACCTTGATTTTCGAATACAGCGGAAGAAAATGCATAAGGAAATCTATCTCTCATCAAATGTAGATTTTCGGTGTAAAGTAGTGAATTATTTGTAGTATCGCACATTATAATTGTAGCAATAACCTATTCTATATATTGTTTTCAATATACATTTACAAGAAAATTTTGCGCAGTATTTATTATTTTATGTTTAATTTCAACGAAACATTTAGTATTACAAAAAAAAAATCAAAAAACATTCCAATCACTAATTTTAACTGCAAAAAAGTAATATTTTTACTCGACGCCTATTTTTTCAATTTTCGATTATGGTATTGTACGAGGGTATATCAAAATATAACGAGACTGATTGCTTTAACTTCGATCACAATTATAATTTTATAACACAAAGAATAGAACATGAAACCCCAACCTCTAATGTAATGTAAGTAGGCTTTGATTTAACTTTTGACGTTTATTACAAAATAATAACTGAATTGTCAGTGTTTGACGTATCCATAAAAAAAATGAGAGTGGAGCAAAGATATGCGACATACTTTTGCGTTCGGTTGGATGAAATTCCAACTGAAGCTTTTGAAAAGATTAGATAAAACTACATACTCAGATAATAGTTTTTCGTTTGAGTGGCATAAGAAATTCAAAAATGGTTGTGAATCAGTGGAAGATGAACCTTGATGCGACCGACCAGCAACTACACGGATTTATTTAAAAATTATAGAAATTAAAGACTTGATCAAAAATGATCGTAGGATTAGCATATATAGAATTTCTGACATTGTTAATTTGTCTTATCGTTCCACTTAAAAAATTATTTATGAAGATTTAGTTAGGGTACCGAAAGGTCGCGGAAAAATGGAATCAAAAAGTCAATCGAGTGAAAATTTGTCGTCAGTGGAAAAGGCAACTGCAACATAATCCACAGTTTTTAAACAATTTGGTTACATGTGACAAGAGTTGGTTTTATTATTACGACCCTGAATTAAAGTCGCAATGTATGCAATGGAAGCACAGGCAGTCCAAGACCGCAGAAGGCGAAAACTGTGAAAAGCGCCGGTAAAGTGCAAAGTGCATTTTTTGTAGAGTACTATTCTAATGTACTTCGAGGAACTCTAAAGGCAAAATTAAAGAAAAAACAGCCGCTTTATCAAGTCACCGGCTGGATCCTGCGTCACGACAATGCTCCGGCCCATAGATGAGCGATTTGTGAACCAACACTTGAAGAATTGGGGGTGGAAATTATGGTCCACCCACCGTACTCACCTGACCGTGCTCCATGTGACTCCTGTTTGTTTCCTGAAGTCAAGAAAGAATTGAGAGGTCGAAAATTTGAGTCTAATTTAAAGTTTAACAAAGCGGGGATGGGTATACAAAATAGACTCTCAAAAAATGGTTTCTCAGATATTTATGATAAGTAGATAAAACGATCAGACAAGTGTATTGCGTACTTTGAAGGATAGTTATTGAAGTTTTCGTTATTTCTGATATTATCGTTATTTTCTGATATTTCCTCGCATATACAACGTGTTTAAAAAAGAATTACATCTAGATGTTCTGCATTCCTGAAATGAGAATATAGATTAAATGGTATGAAGCTTATCCACCTGTCACTGTCAAAATTTATCATTGTGAGATATGGTGATGAAATTAATAACAAGTACAATTAGATTATTAATTTATTTAATAAGAAAACTTTGAAGATGGGATGTTAATCAAACAACCAAGGTAAATAACTAATTTGTAAAAATTTAAATTATTATAATTTATAACAAATGTTCTAAATGATCACCATTCTATTGAATGCATAATGCATTGCGACGTCAAAAATATTCTGAAATACATTTGGTGTTATTTCATTACATTTAATTGTAATTGTATTCATTAAGTCCTTTAAATTATTCATTCTTGTCTTATATACTTCATTTTTTAGCAATCCGAAAATAGAAAAATCTAACGGACGATCTGGTAACCTTGCTGGCCAAAGACCTCTGCTTATAACTCGATGAGAGAAGTAATATTCTAAAAGAGCAAAATTTTCAAGAGTTGTATGTGCAGCAGTCACACCTTGGTGGAAGTAATCCACATTGAATTCGTCTCGTTGCACTTGAGTTAAAACTGGTGTTAATAGCTGTTCTCGGTATCGTTGGCTATTAATGTTGTTGTGAAAAAATATTTGTCCTATTTTTCTATGACAAGTTATAGCTAACCATACTCCAACATTAACAGAATGTAAAGGAACTTCGATGTGATTGTTTGTAGACCATGTTCTGTAATTTTGTTTAATTACACACCCACTTAATGAAACCATGCATCAGTAAAAAAACTTAGATCAAGAATTTCGTCATTATTTAAATTTTCTTGAAAGAACTTGCAATAATTAATCTACTAGCGTCATCTCTAGGTAAGATACCGATCCTGTAGCCCGAAACTTCTCCACGACTAGACGAATGTGGTGATTAGAGACCGGACGCATCAGGCCGAAATTACGATGGACCATGTAAATAATCTATAACATCGCTAAGTACAACACGCAGTTATTGAATAGCACTATTCATTCGGTTAACCGCACATCTGGTTTTTGTCATTGAATTGCGACACAATTACTTCAATATATAGCGAAATAGTGAAATTCCTTTCTTCATGGGCGTAGATAGAAGCGGGGTCTATATAATTTATTTTATTTATTAGTTTATATTTCCTAAGATAAGTAATGTACGGTGAGTCAGTTTCTTTTTTTCGTTGTTTTAACTGTTTATTACGCACTTACGTAAGTGTCCAGTGTATTTAGTTAAGTTTCAATAACTTACGCATACATTTTTAATTTTCATTTATTTAGATCTAGAACATTGTTCAAGTTACGTTGTCAGATATGATATGGAACAACGTCGAGAATGGCATCGTGAAACAATGGCGTGTTGGATTAAGGATCAAACTGATTGTATGTCCATTGCCAGTGATTCTGAAATTTATTGCAAAGTATGTAAAATATCGTTAAAAAATTCCAAGAAATCGTACTTAGCATCGCAAATACATACGCAGAAATTAGATCTGTTGGAATCTGACAATTTTAACGAACTCTGGGAAATTTTAATGGCGGCAAATATTCCATTAAATAAACTCACCTTCGAAACATTTCTACAAAAATATACTGGTCAACAAGTTTCTGATGAATCCACCTTACGCAAATATTATGTTTCTATGTACTACACGAAAGCAGTAGAACGAACGCATTACAAGTCATCTTTCAAATCAGTACCTATGGATAAGTGCCGAGGAAACTGGCGATATATTAGGACGCTGTGTGATAAATGTTGTAGCTGGTGTACTACATCCAACATATACATATAACGCATATGTAATAGCAACAAAAATTATAAGTACAGTTGATGCGGAAACAGTAGCTAAAACCATATACGAGAATATGCACCAAATGCTTCATTCGGACGACAGGTACAAAGAAAAAATACTTTTATTTGTAAGTGACAGTGCTGCAAATATGTTAAAAACAGGCAGATTATTAAAGGAAACATATCCGAATATGCCGCATATTACTTGTGTAGCACATGCTCTCCACAGAATCTGTGAATATATCAGACATCTTTCCGGAAGTTGATAGACTTGTATCCGCTTTTAAGAAAGTTTTCAGAAAAGCACTATTGAGAGTAGCTCTTTACAGGGAAAAACTTCCTCCTTTGTCACCAGTAATAACTAGATGGTGAACATAGTGCGAAGCTACTAGTTTTTATGCAGAGGATTTCGTTAGTTTACAAATCGTTACGTTTAGATGACGATGCTCTAAGTATTTCTGAGTGCAAGGAACTAATACAAATTCCAAATTAAAAAATCAGTAGTACATTCTTCAGGAACACTTTGTAAATTTGCCAAAACTAATCACTTATTTTGAAAATCAAAATCTCAAATTAAGTGATGGATTAACCACATTAGATGTGGCTATTAATAATTTCAAAAATATTCCAAATGACTTCGGCTGTGGCCTTCGGCAAAAATTAGTCACAGTTTTTAATAGAAATCCAGATTTAATAACATTGCGACAATTGTGTATGGGGACAATACCTCAAAATCTAACTGCTAAATACGCTGAAATAAAAGAATATTTCCAGTATACACCTATAACCAGTTGCGATATAGAAAGGATGTTTTCTATCTACAAGGATGTATTTCATTCAATGAGAACAAATTTTACAGAATAGAACCTTGAGAAAGTAATGCTAGTTAATATTAATATTCCTTTACTCAACTTGAACTACAATATTGTAGTATAACTACTATTTTATAGATTACCACCCGTTTGTTTTCCAATTATATAAATAAAATTAAGAACTCTTTAAAAATAAAAATTTTCAATTGTACGCCCGTAGGCGATGAGTCATGTTAGGAAACTGCAAGTGAAACTGTCGCTTAGATTCCGCGTAGGAATATTGTCATTCTCCATGAATAAATTATGCACTTCGGAAATATGCTTCTACAATAAAAATATTTACTTATAATGTGTACATTATTTAGTAATATTGTTTATTGAGAAAAAGAAATATGTATGAAAAAATTTTATTGCTAGTCACAAAATGACAAATGTCAAAATGACATTAGATAAATAGTTAGTTATAAATAAAAGGCAATTGGCTTATAATAATTTGCAAGTACCTACTAGTTAGTTAGTGCCTATTGAGATGACATTCTTTTTGAAACACGTTGTATAATAATAATAATTGATACAAATATTTTATTATATTCTGATGATAAATGCTTGGATATTTTGAACAATTTTTCGGTTTTGCATTTGTAGTAATTTCGTTTTTCGGAATAATGGGATAATTTATTTTTATTTTCTCATAAACAATATATTTTAATTTTAAATTTGTTTTATTTTGGAAAAGTTGTATATCGGAAAAAATCGAGTTACTTATATAGAGAGTAAGTAAATGCGTTCATCTAGCGAGACACTTCACGAAACAAAAGAGGAGAAATGAGAGAGTTAAGCCAACATGTATCCAGCTGCACCGGAGCTCTAAATCGGTAACTGTATCTAGTGACCCGTGGTTGTAAAGTGTGGGAATACGCAGGTGGGCGTAACGACTTGGCAGGGTTGCTATCTAAGGGCGTGACCACCCCCCTGCATCCACCAATCGGCGGTCGCCTTCGTTCCAACGTCACTTCACAGTCACCTAACTTCTCATTTCGACTGAAACCTGAAATGTGTTCTGGTTAAATGTTTCAGCTTCGATGCACTTTTGAACAAAAACGTTCCGAAACATCTCTCTCGAATATAGCGCCATAACGGACGCCATTGAACAACACAATTTTCTTTCTTTACTTTCGCCGAAGAATTTTCCTACAATCCGTCTTTCCAATTTTGTTAGACGAATGAGTTTCTTTCTCTTTCTCACCGTGCATCTTCTTATGAAAAGTTTTGCACGAGGGAATTCTTGAGAGGAGTAGAAAAGTTTGATTCCGGTACGCCGGAATTTAACCCTTACTTAATGTTAGTAATCCTGAGTTAACTGGTGCGGTAAAAGGGTTCAGCAAAGTTGAGTTTGTCGAAGGATTCGCCTCACTTTTATCTCCCTAGTGCGGTTCTGAGACCCTCGGATTTAATAGTCGTTAAAATTTAGCATAATCTTCCTTGTACATCCGAGAATTCTGGCGAAACGTCAAATTAACCGATGTTGTAGCTATAAAATGGTGTCGAAATTTCTTTACGAGAATGTTGTTTAGTGGATTTACGTAATCCACTAGTAAAGGATATACTTATAGGAATATCAATTGCTTGGAAATTTGTCTTTTAATTTTTCTAGCGTATTAAGTTATTTAAACCTAAGGATATTATACAGTCAAGACCCAATGTGTAGAACCATGTAAATATCTATTAAATTAAAAAAGATATTGTAATAAAATCTTAGACACGAAAATTAGAGATTAACCATAATTTGAAGTATTTTTAAATATACAGAGTGTTCAAAAATATATAACGTACTAAAGTGATACTTCTTAAAATGGACGCTCTGTATTTTTCTACATTTTCAGATTCTCCTCGATAACACGATTTCAATAAACTATAACTAGGGACCGGACACGAGAGGCCGAAATTACGATGGACCATACAAATAGTTGATAACATCGGTAAGTACAACACGCAGTTATTGAATAGCACTATTCATTTGGTTAACAGGACATCTGTTTTTTTGTCGTTGAATTGGGACGCAATTACTTTAATATCACAGTTAAATTACTTTCTTCATGAGCGTCGATAGAATCGTGAAGAGTTTTTATAATTTATTTTATTTATTAGTTTATATTTCGTAAGATAAATAAAGTACGGTGAGTTAGTTTCCTTTTTTTACACTCTTTTGTTTTAATTGTTAATTGCATAGTGAATTTCGTTAAGTTTTAATAACTTATGCATACATTTTTAATTTTCATTTATTTAGATCTAGAACATTGTTTAAGTTACTTTTTCATGATATGATTTGGAACAGGGTCGAGAATGGCATTGTGAAACAATGGCGAGTTGGATTAAGGGTATGACACTTAATTGTATGTCCATTGCCAGTGATTCCGAAATTTATCGCAAAGTCTGTAAAATATCGTTAAAAAATTCCAATAAATCGCACGTAAAACGTCAGTTAGCATCGCAAACACATACACAGATATTAGACCCGCTGGAATCTGACAATTTAAATGAAGAATTCTGTGAAATTTTAATGGTGGCAAATATCCATTAAATAAACTTAAAAATCCCACCTTCAAAACATTTCTCCAAAAATATACCTACTACATGATTGTTTCGGCCTTTACTTGATGAAATTCCATTATAACTATTAAGATAAAATAAAACAAATTTTATGAATTTCACTTTTTAATTATCACTGTAACGAGTCGTTTCGCACCAACCTGGGCTTCGTCAGACATATACCTACTAGTCGAAATGTTCCTGATGAATCCATCTTGCGCAAATATTATGTTTCTAAGTGCTACACGAAGGCTGTAGAATGCATTAGAAGCCGTCTTTCAAATCAGTACCTATGGATAAGTTCCGACGAAACTGTTGCTACGTTAGGACCCTATGTGGTAAATGTTGCAGCTGGTGTACTACATCCAACTATTCCATATAACGCATATGTAATAGCAACAAAAGTTATAAATACAGTTGATGGTGAAACAGTAACTAAAACTATTTACGAGAATATGCATAAATACTTCATTCGGACGACAGGTACAAAGAAAAAATACTTTTATTTGTCAGTGACAGTGCTGCATATATGTATGTTAAAAACAGGGAGACTATTAAAGTAAACATATCCTAATATGCTGCATATTACTTGTGTAGCACATGCTCTCTACAAAATCTGTGAATATATTAGAGACACCTTTCCAGAAGTTAATAGACTTGTATCCGTTTTTAAAAAGTTTTCAGAAAAGCACCATTGAGAGTAGCTCTTTACAGGCAAAAACTTCCAACTTTGCCACTGCCTCCCTCTCAGTAATAACTAGATGGGGAATATGGTTGGAGGCTACTATTTTTCATGCAGAGAATTTCGATAGTTTAAATGCCGATGTTCGAAGTATTTCTGAGTGCAAGGAACTAATACAAATTCCAAATTTAAAAAATCTGTTGTTGTTTCTTCAGCAACACTTTATAAATTTGTCAAAACTAATCACTTATTTTGAAAATAGAAATATCAAATTAAATGATGGATTAACCACATTAGATGTGACTATTAATAACTTGAAAAATATTCCGAGTGACTTCGGATGTGGCCTTCGGCAAGTGTTAACGCAGTTTTTAATATAAATCCTGATTTAACAACATTATGGCAATTGTGTATGGGAACAATTCCTCACAATATAGCTGCTAAATACGCTGAAATAAAAGAATATTTCCAGTATGCATCTATAGCCAGTTGCGATGTAGAAAGGACGTTTTCTATCTACAAGGATGTATTTCATACAAAGAGAACAAATTTTACAGAAGAGAACCTTGAGAAAGTATTACTAGTTAATATTAATGCTCCTTTACTCAACTTTAACTACAAAATGAACAAATAAAAAACTACCTAACACTAACTAAAACTAACATAACACTTGTGGCCTAAAGTATTTTTTATTTATTAATTGGCAAGGGAAAGAAAATAAACTGGTCGTTACAAACAAAGTTAAACTTAATTTATGAGATTTTAAAAATAGGGGCTACCTACTTCCTTGAGTAAGTCAATGCTTCTGTAAATTTTCTTGTAACCCTCGCTGTGATGTCTGGTGAAATGCTTAGTATATCTTCATTAGAGATACACTTTCTGTTTTAGATAGCCCCACAAGAAGTAATCTAGTGGATTAAGTGTATTATCGGGAGAACGTGCGGGTTATTCAGCTTCGTCTCTTCCAATCTATCTGTGAGCAAAAGTTCGATGTAATCATCTTTAACGATAACTGAATAGTCAGGGGGTCCCCATCCTGCTGAAACCAAATGTTTTGTGGAAATTGGCCATTTTTATCCAATGCAGGAATTATCTGGTTATTTAAAAGTTCTAAATATCTTTGATCATTTAGAGTTTCTCCTATAAATTCTCCATTTTTTACATTATTTACAAAATTGTTATTAAGGTTGCAAATGTTTATCATAGATTCACAAAACTATTTCTTGCCTTCTGCCGAAATCACCTTTAGGGAGTTCTTGAACAAGGAGAATTTTATAAGGATGGTATTTTTCTTTTGTCATATTTGATAGGCAAGGAAAAGTATGTTACCTACAATGGCTATAAATCTAGACTTTTTACTTGACTTCTGGGGTTTCTCAAGGTTCCTACTTAGGCCCACTTATGTTTATTTTTCATTACATTTATAGAAAACCTAATAGCATCACTCGAATGCAGATGACCTTAAAATATATCACTATATTAAGAATATAACTGATGTGGAGTTTTTATAAATGAACTTAAATACTTTAACATATGGTGTAACTTTCGCAAGAAAAATAAACTCTTTCTATTATATTGAAAATGCTGTTACAGAAAAAGAAGTTCTACAAAAGATGTTACATTCGGTAGTATGTTGACAGGCAATGAATATAGCATAAACATTACTAGATTTGCTATTAAGTCTCCGGGTTTTATTATTAAAATATTCCGGAATTTTACAAATGTTGATATCATTAAATATCTTTATTTCGCATATATCGTTATTTATTTATTTAGCTTATGACTAACATGGATTAAAAATATACATCTAAAAGTTAAACTTTAAAATCAAGGCCATTGATCCAGTCCAATGCGGAGTCAGTAGCTTCAAAGAAGTCACTCATCTCACCTCCATATGCTGTACGGGGGCAGTCAGCTGTAATATGGTGAATAGTCTGGCGAGGTTCTCCGCATTCGCAAGCTGGTGTTTCAGTTAGTCCCCATTTATAAAGTGAGTCACGACAAATTCCGTGGGACGTTCTTATTCTATCGAGTGTCTTCCACTCATGGCGAAGCAGCTTCATTCCTGGTAAGGGCACGGTAGGATCATTGATATGGGTCACTTGAGCGGTTTTCAAGGCCTCCCAATACTCCCTCCATCTATCATTTGAGTTGAAATCTTCTGCTAGCAGTTGTTGAGGAGATCTAGACTTCAGTGTCGACAGGTCGGTATCAGGCAAATCACTGTCTACTGGAAGGTTGGGTTTCGATATTATTTTATTATATTCTCTTACCAAGCTTTCCTGTCTTCGGATGGCTTAGAACCGAGAGCCAAGGGAGAGGTATACTTTTTAAATAACCGTTAATTATTCTCATGGTCTCGTTGAGTTTGATGTCTTCTTTGCGTGGCAGCTGTTTAGCCAGGCTGGGGTGCGGTATTCAGCTACGAAGTAATCAACGCTAAGAGCTGACGTTCTAAGGGTGGGTGCGTTCGCACCCCAAGCAGTACCGCAGAGTTTGTGGATTATGATATTTCTGGTGTTTATTTTAGCGGCGGTGTTCTTTAGATATGTTTTATATGAGAGTGTTCGATCCATTGTTACTCCCAGATATTTTGGATAAGGATTATAACGTAGCAAGTTGTGATTGAGGTACACCTGCGGCTCTAGACCTGCTTGTTTATTATTGAGGTGAAAGTATATTATTAGCTCCCTCTATGGTTTTACTTCGGCACGCAAGAGCCAGGTCATCGGCATATCCAGGCTTTTTTGACTTGAATATGTATGGCATGTCAGAAATATACAGATTAAACAGGACAGATGCAAGTACCGATCCATTATTAAGATGCCTCATTTTACTCTTGCTCTCTCCTGTTATTATTTGGAAGGGCCTATCGCAGAGCATGTTGTTTAATAAAGATGCTATTCGGTTGCATGGTACTACGTTGAGAAATTTGTAGAAAAGGTCTTCTCTCCAGACCGTATCACATGACGCAATTAGGTCAACATACATGACAATTCACCACAGTCTTCAGCCGTTTCTGAAACCCTGCCTCAATGTGCGTTGTTAAGCTAAGCACAACTGCAATTCGGCCTGAAGCCAGCCTGTGCAACGGGCACATTCTCCAATATCAATAGGCTAAGTCGGTTTAATAGCAATCTTTCCAAAAGCTTATAACATAATTAACAGCATTATTAATAAAGCTATCAGACAAAAACTTTCAGGAAGGTTCTTGGATTTGTTCGTCCACAAGATTGCAATTATTTTGGAATTCTTGAGCTCTGTTGGAATATCTTCTGTCAATAAGATGTCTGATTAGAATTTACTAATCCACATCCTTGTGTGTTTCCCACAATTCTTGAGGAATTTTGGATGGATCCGTCAAATCCAGGTGCTTTGCAAGATTTAGTGTCATTCAGTGCGATATCTACCTTCGCTACAGTGAATGGCCTAGAGTAGCATATGTCATTAGTAAGTAGGAATATAAGTCTACGGGTTGGTACCCAATCTATGACTTACATATAAATCAAATTGAACGCGTTCAGCATAAATTTTTGAAGTACCTGAGCTACAGGCCGGACGATGCCTATTCAGAACGAAATAAAGATTGCGAGGATTTGATTGTGAGCAATGGATTGGAATTGCTAACGGTACGAAGACAAAGGAAGAGCGCATTACTGGTGGCCAATTTCCTAAATAAGAAGATCGGCTCAGCGTCGTTGTTAACGCGAATAAATTTATTGGTATCACGCATTGCTGCCTACTTCCCATGTTTTGTGTTTTCAACACCAAGAACGAATATATTGTGCAGGGCTTCATTAGTGCATTCGTCAAGGAATGCAAACAAATTATTTAACCATTTCCTTCTGTTTTTATTGAATTAATTGATTTATGTATCCAAAATATTTTCCCAAAATTTATTCTCATAAGCGAGAAGAAAAATATATACAAAGATATTTAAAGAAAATTAGTCACACCAATGTGCGATTATAAAAAGTATCACAGAAGATATCTTAAAGTTGACCGACAATAACAAAAATAATAGTTTTGTTACTGTCCATCTCATCCAACTGTTACGTATGTAAACATACCTTACAACGTATGTGTGTCACGTATACAATTTTCGGAGTGTTTTTAATTTCGGGTTTTACGTCGTAATTGAGTTGTCATATGTTGTCTCTTTATTTCAAGGACAAACTGTATATTAACTTATAATGTGTATGATCCTAGAATGTGGGGAAAATCTAACAACTCTACTCATTAATTGAAACTTCTCTTAAAAATAAATATTAGCTTTACTGTTACTTTATATTTTACCTCTCTGTTTCCATTTTGTTTAAATTCTACTGTTCAGAACCATTTCTATCGTTGTTGTATAGGTTATAGTTTATTTAAATAAATCAATAATTTAGGTAAGGGATTTGAAGAAAATTTGGTTTAGTAAACACCTAAACTAAACTAAATATTTATTTCTCAGGAAAATAAATATTTAAATTTGGATAATAAACATGTTGAAGACATTGAAATCGTCTACGGAACTAATCAAGCTTTGGTGGTACCGAAAGTAACGATAATACAAAAGCTAGGCATAATTCTGTTAATAATATCGGGGCGGTACGTATTTGCGTGTCATACGTGGCCAATATTGCAGGAAAGATGAACACATTTAAAAATTTAGAGGACATAAAAACTCGTTTCCGTAGCTGAACCTGCGGAAGGATCATTAACGTATACCCGTTGTTTCATATTATTAACAACAATACAAACAGCATCTGAAACTACTAGGAGTGTTCCTCCTCTTTGTTCTTTTTTAAATTTGTACTGAGCGGTGGGACGCACAACAAATTATTTCTATATTTAGGATATCTTTTTTTTTTGAAACTACGAGGTCGGGTTGATTAATTCGCGCGATTGTATAGAAACAAAGGAATAATTTAAACAGACGAACTTATTTTTCTATAAAATCTCCTCTTAATTTGATACATTTGGTCCATTTGTGTTCAAGCATTTTTATTCCGTCTGAAAAGTGATTTTCTTCTATTCCTGCAAAATAATCGTCCACTGTTGAAATTAGCACTTCATTTGTGCAGAATTTATGGCTTGCGAGAAAATATTTTAATTTAGGAAATATATTAAAAGTCAGATGGTGTTAGATCTAGCGAATATGGGTGGTGCGGTACTAACTCGAACCTTAATTCTTCAATGTTTTTGGAGCAACCGTACTGGAATGCACAGATGCATTATTATGGTGAAAGAGCACTTTATTCTGAGTCATTTACAGTCTTGCCTTTTTGAAGATAGTCTATCAACAATGTTCGTTTGCATTCCAAATTACCGATGCATCACCCTTCTCGCCGATAAAATTGTCTTGGCTTCTTTGGAGTTGGTTCTTCACGTTTGGTCCACATCTTCGATTGTTTAAATTCGGGTATATAATAATGAACTCATGTTTTCGTGACAAGTAACAAATCGCCGCAAAAAATTGTGTTGCGTTTAAAAATTTCTAAATTATTCATCGCTATTTCAAAGCGAACAAGTCTTTGTTCCGTCGTCAATAAACTCATCTTGCCGAAAGCTTTCTCATATCAAGTTATTCGAGCAAAATATAAAGCATCCGCTTCTTTGAAATGCCCACTGCCACTGCTATTTCTAACGCTTTCAATCGTTGGCCACTTAGCACCAAATCATGGACTTTATCCACTATTTCTGGACTTGTAGCAGTTTTCGGATGTCCACTGCCTTTCTTTAAAAGATACTTAATCACTGCACGATATTCAAAATGTGCCAAAAGGTCGCGAGAAACAATTTTTGCTCCGGTGTGAGTAATCGCGGCACCCAACGCGCCGAATATTTATTTCATTTCCAATTCTTCAATTAAAATTCTGTGCACATTGCCATTTAAGATACCTACAGTGTCTGCTATCTTGCGCACTTTTACTAAACGGTCATTCAAGACGATACGGTGGAGATCATATCCGGAACAGTAACAGTTTTTGGACATCCACTACGGGGTCATCATTTGACATATTTTAGTGTTTTAGACGCTAGTCTAGTCTATTTTAAAAGTCGCAATGCCAAAACGAATACTTAATTCTCTTAAAAATAGTTTTGCCTTTTTAATGTATGGAGTTTAGAAGGTAAAATCTATTTTTCTATTGACTGCTATATAGAGCGAAACAATCTTCTATGTATACGTGCAATAGTAGTTATACTTCTATTGAAACATATTTAAATTTCCTGCCTTACTCATTCTCCCGTATAACTTAGGATGAGTTGATCGATTTAACGGCTGGGTTTTTTTACAACAAATGCAGATGATAAGATTTTGGTTCGAAAATATAGGATATGGTTTCGCATTTTCTCTGCAAAATATTATAAATTAATATTTGTGTGCTTCACTACGACAACACATCTGCTCATTAATCGCAATTTCTTATAAAACAGGGCATTGTTTAGCTACGTCCACCAACCTACAGCCCTGACACAGATTCTTGTGACTTCTGGAAGTGCCCCAAATATCCTCTTATAGCAAGAGAATTCGATGACGTGGAAGAGATGGAAAGGAATGCGACCAAGCAGCTGTTACTTATTTCGTAAGCTGAATTTTAGGACTGTTTTCTAAAATAGGAGGGTCACTGGAAAAATATTGTGGATTCTCAAGGAAAGTACTTAGAAGACACGTCATTGATCAGATTTAACTTCTTTTTTGACAAGGTCGAATACCTTCCGGACAGATCTCGTATAAAGACACCGACAAGATCAATACAAAACTATAACTTTCTCCGAGAAATATTCAGAAGTATTCAATAAAAATATATATGAAAAATATGAGTGGATTTGCGGATGTTCACTAACAAATAAACTATTTTGTATTATCTGCTTAATTTTTAAGAAAGAGGTTAGTGTGTGGAATAAACAAGGGTTGAATTATTTAAAGCATATCGCAGGCAGGGTAAAGAAACACGAAAATTCCGTTTCTCATATGAATGCAGGTACGTACTTTAGTGTTCTGGGCAAAGTGGACATACGTGAATAGTTTAACAATGCTTATTTGCGATATAAAATGAAGTACAACGAAGATTTGGAAGAAATCATCATATTTTGCGCCGGTTAATTATGTGTATAAAATTTTGTGGAGCTTTTGAATTGGCGTTACGAGACCATGATAAGACATTGACGTTGGAAGATCCAGGTATTTACGTAGGCTTAATCAACTTTGCAGCTGAATTAGACGCTGCGCTTACAATACATATAAAAGGTTCACAAGTGTTTAAAGGCGCTTCAAAAACTATTCAGAACAAATTGCTAGATGCAATGTGGCAAATTTACAAGCAGGAAATATTAAAAGAAATTAAATCTGCAATTTTCATTGCTTTGGAGGCCGATAAAACTACAGACACCTCTAATAATCAGCAAATGATTGTTATTATTCGATACGTGTTTAATGGACAGACTTTTGAACGCTTTTGGTCTTTTTTCAAGCCGGGTGGACATAATGCTGATGTATTAGCAAAAACATTGCTGACTGAATTGCAAACTATTTTAAATTCTCCTTCTGGGTCTGATAACAATAAACAATCGCTCAAAGTTGCGATGGGGCTTCCGTGATGAGTGGTAAGACAAATGGTGTCCAAGTTATAGTTGGCAACAAGTGTATTAATTTGTAAGTTAGATGGTCCGCGTGATAAGTTTAATAAAATTATTGGAAAAATCAGAAATTAATATTGAAATAATTGAAACACATGGGGTAATTGGAATTAACTTTTTATAAATTAATGTTTCCTTTATTAGAATCAATATATAACTGGATTTTACTGCAGCAGTGTTTTATTTTATCTTAAAAATAGAAGTGATTTAAACTGAAATTTTCACATCGTGGAAATATTAACACGGGCGAAAGCGGATTCAAATTTGAGTTTTCTATTCTTGTATCTTATAATGTAAGTGATATTGTTAGAAATAAGGGTAAGTTGTAAATACTTGCTAAAAGTAAGAGAGTTTTAATTAACTTCTGTTATTATTCGATACGTGTTTAATGGACAAACTTTTGAACGCTTTTGGTCTTTTTTTAAGCCGGGTGGCCATAATGCTGATGTATTAGCAAAAACATTGCTGACTGAATTGCAAACTATTTTAAATTCTCCTTCTGGGTCTGATAACAATAAACAATCGCTCAAAGTTGCGATGGGGCTTCCGTGATGAGTGGTAAGACAAATGGTGTCCAAGTTATTATCAAAAGAACATTTCCTCATGTACATTATATTCACTGTTACGCGCATCAATTTAATTTAATTATTGAACGAACGGTACAGTGCAATCAAAATTTTCTTTGCAAATTTGCAGTCATTTTCAAGTTTTTTCCTCGATCGCCAAAACGAACGGTAATTCTTGATGAAATAGTCAAACGTAGATGACCACGCACTGCTCCTACACGCTGTATTTTCAAAAGTCGAACTGTGAACACATTATTTGAACACCAGGATTCTTTCAAGGAATATTTAGACAAAATTATTGACGAAGATGGGATGGATTCAGTTACTATTAATGAAGCAAGTGGTTTATTGAAACATTAGAATTGCACGGAATTTCTCTGCTGGTTAAAAATATTCCATTTCATCATGCCACATGTTGAAATATTATTTAATCAGACTCAAATGCGCGGGATTGGCAGTGCTCAACTACAAAAGGCAATTGAACAATTCCAACAGCAAATTATTCACATTAGAAATTTAAGAAATTCTACTGACAATGACAATCAAGAACGAAATATTGGAGAACCTGCAAGGAAAAGACAAAAAATGACAGCTGGAGATAACAGAGTTGTTATTGCAAAGGCGTATGTTACACTATTTTAAGCCGAATTAGCGACCGATTTGATTTTAGGGATCACTTAAGTGCAGTATAATTATTTGATTCTCAAAATTTAAACTTATAGTCATTCATTTCCACAAAAAAAAATTTGATGAAACTGTGAAATCTTATCCTATGTTGGACAGTGTAAAATTGAAAAGTGATCTTTCAGTAATTTATGAGCGCGATGACATGTGTGACGTAGGTGGTGTTTTGCCACTTTTAGTGTTCATAACAGACAACAACCTAAAAAAGGTTTTGACAGAAACATACAAGCTGTTGGATATTATCTGTACAACGCCCATGTCGACAGAATACTGTGAACGATGTTTTTCCACCCTCAAACGCATTAAAAGTTCTACTGAATGGATTGGCGGCCCTATCAATAGAAAAGAAGTTCATCCAGTCTATTCCGGATTTTGACAACAAAGTCATAGACGTCTTTTCCACCATGAAAAATAGGAGAATGGATTTTATGTACAAAAAATAGGTAAGTTTTTTTTTGTGCCCACCGTCTTTCATAACTCACGAGCCGCCACTGAGATTGATACCGCAGTTCACTCTTATTTTCAAGGTATTCCGAAAGAAGATTTTAAACAGTGAAAAGAAGGAGTGGTTAAGTATATTATTGTTGAAGGGAATTACTTTGAGCATATTTAAAATAAAATCCTAGAAAATATTAACCGTGTTTTTTTATTCTCAATAATTTCAGCTTGTCCCTCGTATAAAAGAAGGAATACATAGTAAGAGATTGAACTAAAATTAGTGTTAATAATTAAATTATCTTAATTTACCCTGTTGAATAAAAATCAAGATATCATATTACTAAATCTTTATTAAAATATATCTTATTTACTGTTATCTAATAATAAATCATATATTAAAATAAACACTATCCTGGATTACAGATCACAAAGGTAAATTTTATTATTATTATTATTATTATAATCAATAAACCTTGAAATTACCCTACGGGTGTCAAGGTATACACTTAATTTTCACTCTGAAACTTAATTCTATTTTTTATTATATATGAATTTTTCCCATTCCTTCTTATTTTTTGCCGCAACTTCTGCTTCTCTCCATGTCATTCCACGTTTTTGCAGGTTTTCCGCTACTGTATTGTCCCATGTATTCTTTTGTCTACCTCTCTTCCTTTTCTGTATTGTCTTAGCTTTCCATACTCTCTTTGTCTGCCTTGTTTCTTCCATACGAACGACGTGTCCGAACCATTTCAATTTTTGTCTCTCTATACTTTCGAGGATCGGTTCTGTATTCAGATCTTGCCTTATCACTTCATTTCTTATTCTGTCCCTGCGTGTTACTCCTTTGACTGCTCTTAAACACCTCATCTCCATCGCTTGTATTTTGGATTTTGTTTTGTTATTTAGTATCCAGCTTTCACACTCATATGTTAGTATTGGTCTATATACGGTTTTAAACACAGTCATTTTTGTCTTCGTTGAAATTTCTCTATTTCTGATGAAAGTGTTGTTGAGTGTATAGTACAACTTTGTCGTACTTTAAATTCTGCCATTAATCTCTGTGTCTTCTTTCCCTTCTCTATGAATGTTTACTCCTAAGTATTTAAATGTTTCAACTTGTTCGATGTCCTTTCCTCTTACTTTAATTGTTAACTGTTTATGGTTTTTCCCTATCGCCATCACTTTAGTTTTGTCTGCGTTAATTTTCATGTTTCTCTTTTTCAGTGCTGTTTCCCAAATTACCAAGTTTGTTTGCAGGTCCTTTTCGGTATTTGCGTATACCACCAAATCATCAGCAAACGCGTTCTCCGCTACCTCCACCAGCCCCATATTTCTATATCCTGTTTGTATCTTTTTTGTGTTGTTTTTAATATCTTTCAGTACGTCATCAAGTATTATATTAAATAGTATAGGACTAAGTACTCCTCCTTGCCGCAATCCTTCCCTTGTTTCAAACTCTTCTGATTGCCTATTAGACGCTCTCACCACGTTTCTTGTACACTTGTATATGCTTGCTATTGCTTTCCTCAGTTTGCTATTTATTCCTCTTTTTTCTAGGCTCCTCCACACCAAGTTTCGAGGTATACAATCGAAAGCGTTTTCTATGTCTATAAAACCTATGTATATCGTGCTGTTTGCACTCTTTTCCGTCATCTGCTTCAATGTGAATATATTGTCCTGTACACTTCTACCTTTTCTAAATCCACTCTGTGATTCTTCGAGTTGCGCCTCGATTATTGTTTTTAATCTCTCTTCCAAGATTCTTTCATAAACTTTTAGCATGACACACAATAGTGTAATTCCTCTATAATTCTTACACTATTTGTTGTCTCCTTTTTTATATATCGGTAACAAAACCCCCATTTCCAAATCCTCTGGTATTTTCCGTTCATCCCATATTTTATTAAATAGTATTTCTAATACTTCTATTTCATTTTCTCCCAAATTCTTTACCATCTCTGTTGTTATTTTTTATTCTCAATAATTTCAGCTTGTCCCTCGTATAAAAGAAGGAATACATAGTAAGAGATTGAACTAAAATTAGTGTTAATAATTAAATTACCTTAATTTACCCTGTTGAATAAAAATCAAGATATCATATTACTAAATCTTTATTAAAATGTATCTTATTTACTGTTATTTAATAATAAATCATATATTAAAATAAATACTATCCTGGATTACAGATCACAAAGGTAAATTACCATTTCATAATAACATCCGATCAAAGCCTATAACTTGTAAGTTCCTTTAATGTTATATAATACAATCTAACTCCGGAAAGGGGATGGTTCGAAATAGGTGGGGATGACTCCGGGTAGGGGTGTGACAAAATGGCCTGCAGACCGAAGACCGGTGGCTCCGGATCAGTCGCGTAGTCGGGCTTTCGAACCACGTCGACCGGATTTATATATACATTCACATAACACACACAGTTCGGTCAAAAATCGAGCACTCCGCGATACAAGTTAGATATATTTTATGTGTTTAAGTGTTAAGCAATCTAACCTATCTATTATTTTAATGCTATAAATACCACAGTTAATAAATTTGCGTAATTATAAAATATAGGATTACAACAAAACGAACTTTTCGTCGGTTTATTACTTTGGTCTAAAAACTAAGACAAAATTGATTCATCTATTTGGGGTAAAGTGCGGTCCGGTCAGGGCCGAAGAATGGGGACAGGTGAGAGATAATCGTTAATAGATTTTCTTTTCTTTAATCATTTGCAATTAAATATTATTGTAATGTAATAAACTAGATTAATTATGATGAAATTACTGCATGCTATTTTTAACAAGTTCGGTACGATAAATTATTGCTTTTGGTTTAAGAACATAGTTGTTTAGACGTAATATTAGTGTCCTTTTTTGGTTTTATTTAAATTACTGCACAATATTAAGTAGTTGCAGTCCTGATATTTCATTCGAGTATATTAGTCTACGTTTTGGACGATGATCTGAATTCATTCCTTATCATATAAAGAAATATAAAATATTAAAAATGAATTTTATTTTAAGTAATATAGTTGGCAACAAGTGTATTAATTGGTAAATTAGATGGTCCGCGTGATAAGTTTAATAAAATTATTGGAAAAATCAGAAATTAATATTGAAATAATTGAAACACATGGGGTAATTAGAATTAACTTTTTATAAATTAATGTTTCCTTTATTAGAATCAATATATAACTGGATTTTACTGCAGCAGTGTTTTATTTTAACTTAAAAATAGAAGTGATTTAAACTGAGATTTTCACATCGTGTAAAAACCGGGCGAAAACGGAATCAAATTTGAGTTTTCTCTTCTTGTATCTTATGATGTAAGTGATATTGTTAGAAATAAGGGTAAGTTGTAAATACTTGCTGAAAGTAATTGAGTTTTAATTAACTTCTAATTAATCGTTTGAAAAATTCGGTCTTTGATTTATTTCTTATCTTAAAATTATATTAATGTTTACTAATTATATTTATTGGATTTGTTTGGATGTTGCAAGTGTATTTTGCTAACGATTTGAAAATATTTGACAACCTTCATTCTATTCGGAATAGTATATACCAGGGAGGGTTGACTTAGTCGAGCGATCACCTAGAGTAAGCCGTGAAATAACAAAAATGCACATCAGATGTTGACAACCGTGCCAGTCATAGACGATTGTTAGTTTACTGTTACTGTTTGATGAATTTGCGACAAAGCGTGTTTCGTAGGCAATTTTTTTAATTCTAAATGAATAATTTTGGACATCGTGCAGTGATTAAGTACCGCCCGTGGGCAGTAAATTAGATTTTGCGGTCGATAAACTAGATTTTCACCGTTTATAATAAATAAAAACATTACATATTAATAAAAGCAGATTTATTACGTATAATAATGTGTATTTAACAATGTAAAGTATTTAACAGATAAATTAGAACACTCCAGACAACACAAATTTGTTTTACTGCTAGAAGGTATAGGCTCAAAAGAATCTGCGTACTCATATTCGAAAATTCATTTTTAAAATACGCACTATCTTCAGGTTCACTGAAGCGAGCAGCGGAGAGCATGTTACTATTTACAATCTTTTTGGCAATTTTTATCTTATTTGTCATCTATCCTTCCGCCACAGTTGAAGCAACCAACCAGCATGTCGTTTTAAGTTAAGGATATCCTCGGCTGCATCAGCTAACAGAGTTGCTGAGGAACGTCTAAAACAGTGGCCAGTGTAGTCTTTTGGAGTAGACAGTTTTAAATAGGTTGTTATTTTAAAAGGTATTCGACCAAATTTATTCTTTCCAACTACTTGACTGGAACATTTTTCCATTATTATAATACACAAAAAAAGTCTGTGATTAGTAGGTACTTATAGGGCGTGGTGAAGCGTATCTTCTATAAATGTCGAGATAACTTGTTGACGTCTGTTCTTTGTCAATCACACTGAAAATACGATCAATCTTAGTTTTCGATGCTCGAATGGTTACTAATAGGGTTGTTCCTATATCTTGAATGTACCCCGTTGTAATATTTGCTAATTCCTCTCGACAACACGCTCCACAAATACCAACAATTAATACAACCTACAACATACTGCGATTAACATATTGGTCGAAACTTCAAAAAGGACAAATAGTGTAACTTACTTTTACTATAAGATATAAATTATCTGGAGCGTCGTTTAAAAATAGTTCTATTTCTTCTCTGGTTAGAATTTGATATTTTTTTAGGTTTATAATCGTCTGATTTTCATTTTAAGAAGGCTATTAATCTTAAATATTTACTGATATCTATATTATTATGCAAATTTACAGTTGCCTTCAACATTGAATAGTATGACCACATAGATAAGAGCTTACGACGATGTTTCCAGAAAATATGCAGGAAATACATTTTCCGTATAGTTACTGCTTTTAACATTTGTATATTGCACCAGGTAGCAAATTCATCGTAGACCTTGTACATACATCTTCTTTGATTTTATAGGTAATAAGTAATTTTGCTTCATCTGCTGCTTTAGATACTTCGGGTGGTGCACTGTAAACTGCTTCTTCGTCACTACATTCTATTATAGGTAAAAACTGCATTACTTACAATTATAATAAATTGACAATAATAATGGCGATTACTAATTCTCGCTTTGTTGACAAAATTGTCATAGAAACATTGCATTTTATTAATTGTTAAAGACCGTATGATACCTGCGATGTCAAATTTTATATAGAAAAGATGACAGATAATAACAGACGACGTGTCAATTTCCACTTAATTGACAGTATGTAGAATTTATGAGAATTATTATTTATGAAAGGATCATTAAAACGATAGTGCATAAAACTTTGTATGTATCTTTGGCGTAAATAGCGTTTATGGACATTGACATTACACGTCGCGGTCCACAAACGCCTATTTTGCTCCCTTGATACATAAATAACTATTTAAAGAAAGGCATGTCCTTTACCCGAAAACCGAAAATACGACCGAGATTTACTGGGCGAGAGTCATTCTTCATATGCAACCGTGAGAAAATGGTGAAATTATTGTAAGCGTGGCAGTAGCAGCTTAGAAGATGGCCCCCCCAGTGGACAACCGAAAATTGCTCCAAGTGCGGAATGGTGGATAAAGTCCATGATTTGTTGCTAAGTGACCAACAATTGAAAGCGTTAGAAATAGCAGTGGCAGTGGGCATTTCAAAGAAGCGAGTGCTTTATATTTTGCCCGAATAACTAGATATGAGAAAGCTTTCGGCAAGATGGGTGCCGCGTTTACTGACGACGGAACAAAGATGTGTTCGCTGTCATATATCGATGAATAATTTAGAAATTTTTAAATGCAACACAATGGTGGATAAAGTTCATGATTTGTTGCTAAGTGACTGACGATTGAAAGCGATAGAAATAGCAAAGGAAATGAACATTTCAAAGGAATGGGTCATTTATATTTTGCAAGAAGAACTTAACATGAGAAAGCTTTAACCGAGATGGGTGCCGCGGTTACTGGCGACGGCACAAACACATGTTCACTGTCAAATATTGATGAATAATTTAGACGTTTTTAAACGCAATACTACAGATTTATAAACTTGTATTGTGTTCTTCACATCAGATTTTTAGTAATATTTTACATTATTAAAAATACTTTTGTATTATACAAAGTTGGTGGGGTTTTTGCCCACTCAAGTATGTTTCAAATTATTCTCTTTATATGTTATATGTTATATCAAGTGTGCATTACGCAGTTTCTCGAATATTTTAGGCAATACTTATAGGCCTCAAATCAGCCATATCCGGTATCACAATTGCTTGTTTCCATGCTAAGGAAAAAATACTTTGAAGAATACACGAGTTGATGATATGGACAATCTACTTCACGATGAAAGGAGAAGACATTGTTAACATATCAATATAAGTATTGATATAAAATTATTTCTAATATCTCATTCTCGTCTTGCGGTTTTAAAGGCTTAAGAGCCATAAAAACCGCAAGACGAAGATGAGATATTAGAAATAATTTTACATTTGCACTTGGTCAGATAACCAAAATTAAAATCATTCCCATTATTATTTTTTTTATGTGCAGCATAGTATTTAAATAAATTACTTTCATCAAGTAGATTCTCAGGAGTTGAAGTAATAAAATTACGATTAATTCTATTCGGATCTTCTAAGTGCAATAGGAGATCCGCATGTCTATTACTGCGGATGTCAAGTATTCGCAGTTCATTCCAATTTTTTTTTAGTCTTTGGTTCTACTAAGAAAACTGTAATACGCCTTCTTTTGGGGAATAATTGCCTGTTTAGTGTAATTTCTAAGCTGTTTGTAATACTCCCAAATGAGTTGTTCTTCAAATACTTCGCCTTAGTCCTATTTCTCAGCGGAATCATAAGTTTTTTGTTTAGAAATTAAAACAGTCTTAATTGGACAGAGGAAATTAAAAAGTTCAGTAAACCTGGAGGTAAAAATGTGAACCTTAATGTTAATATCCGCAACACAAAGAATGTCGTTCAAAAGCAGATGTTCAAGCACATTGCTGTCGAAATTATTAAAATCGTAATAAGTAACTGACCTAACCTGCCAGACCTTACGAGTGACGCTTATGTTGCAATAAGTCAAGTCATAGTCAGGGAAGCACACCCCTCGAACACCCGAATCAAGGACGACTGATGTGTCAGAAACGATTACCAAATCAATAAGCGATTCAATCGTATTTGTAATACGGGTAGGCTCTGCAATAATCTGATGAAAGCTCATCGTATCCAAAATCTCTGACAAGGCAGTAGATAGTATGTTATCTGACTGGAAAAAATGTATATTAAAATCATCCAGGCATAGCAATAGATCACACCGAGGTCATATATTGTAAAACGTAATCTCTAGGTCATCCAAGACAAAACGATAAGGCGTATCTTATGGCCGATATACTAAGGGCACCTTTCATATTTTTACAGTCGACCACTAGATGGTGCTTTTGACATATGTAATCACTATATTCTTAAAGTTAGACATTTGTCAATGAGAAATCCGCGATAGCTTAGAAATTGAGTAAGTAGTTTGTTGACAGTAACAGTTTTAAGAAAGTGAGTTGGTGAAATAATGGATATTATTCGTGGAGGTTTTCGTTGTATGATTTTTACGATTATAAAAAAGGCCTACTCCACAAGAATGCATTATGTCGCTTCGGTCAACTTTCGGTAATGAAGCACCATCAGGTAAGACAGTTTACAATTGGTTTGCAGAATTTCGTCATCGTCGTGCCTCAGTGAGTGATGAATCACGTAAAGGTGGTTTACGAAAAGGTACACTGGTTCGTACGCGTGCAAAAGTGTATAGACCATAAAGGCGAATATTTTGAAAAACAATAAAATAGTTTGTTCCCAAAAATTTTGTCTTCTTCCCATATTTTGTAAAAATATAAAAAGTGACCCTTGTACTACACCTATAGCAAATGCTTCAGCACCCCTACCCACACACAACCATAACTGTTCAATGGAGACCGAGACTGATGATGTTAACTCACTGCGTATTATATGAGATCCTCTGTTCTAGCAAAAATTTATTTTTTAGTTTATATTTAAAAGCATTTATACTGAGACAGTCCTTCAGAAGGACATTATAATTAGATGGAGCTACATACAGAAAAGATCTCTCAAACAGTGCGGATCGATGTTGCGGCATCGTAAATGTATTACGCTCTACTTTGTAATATAACTTGGTGCATTTGATGAAAGCGTTTTATGTAGAGAGGAACAAAGATCCAAATATCTTCGTCTCTGCAATATTAAGCCACCACAATTCATTCAATAAATATGATACCTGATCGTATCGTCTTAAACTATAAATAAGTTGAATACATGCGTTTTGTATTTCCTGAACTTTATCTAATCCGTTGTTTAAACACGGGTAATATACAACATTATAGTAGTTAAAATAGGACAAGATCAGAGAATAACAGAGCTCAAGATTAGTGTTCATAATTTTTCTGTTAGTATACAGACACTTTAACACCACAGTGGACTTCTGAGTAAGTTTGTGAACATAAGGTTTAATCCTTAAATTTCTATCAACAATCAAGGCAAACCTATACCCATCCAATTCATGCATGGTTATGTGATTACGTTTAGAAAATAACAGTGTCTATGACTTTAAATGGTCCACGTTTAAGCAATTATTACTGGAAAATTGAAATAGAGTATCTAAGTCTGAAATGATTCAAGCGCAACATATTCTGATAACTGATTAATATCAAATAGTCACTAGTATCCCACCCCAGGAGGTAATAGATTTAATTACTTTACAACTAGAACGTAGAAACACGAACATTGTCACAAAACCTAAATTTTACAGCTCTTAGAAACGTGCCTGGAACAAAATTATTTTCAATTTAAAAAGAAATTTTATAAACAAACAGAGGGTCTAGCAATGGGAAACCCACTAAGCCCCTCATTAGCGGAAATTTTCATGAATAATTTAGAAACTATAATTAGTACACATCCCTTGTTTGGTAATTTATAATTGTGTATATTGGTTTAGGTATGTTGATGACATATTAATTTGCTTTAATGGTTCAGATAGACAATTAAAAACTTTACATAATTATATCAACACTATTCACACCAAAATAAATTTTACTATAGAAACAGAAATAAATAAAAGCATTAATTTTCTAGATTTAACCATATCACACAAAACTAATAAACACGAGTTCGCTATATACCATATACCAACACATACAGATACCACAATACACGCTAATTCTTTTCATCCTATAACACACAAATTATCAGCATACCAATCAATGGTATATAGTTAATTCATGTACCTATGAGTAAAAGTAATTTCGACTTTGAACTAAATAGAATATACACAATAGCATTAAACAATGGTTACTCTATAAATATTGTCAATAACATCCTAAATAGCCAACAAAAATCTAAAACCCTTTCCTTAGTTTATCCAAAATTAAAATACAAGATAATTAATTCCTATAATTCAATCACTTACTTAGGAGAAATTTCGGAAAAAATTGGTACTTTCATTAAAAAACTTAATAACGAACATATCGTATATCATTTAAAATAGACAATACTATACAGAACATTATTAAAAACAACTAAGATAAAATAGACAAAGAATCGAACTCTGGTGTATATAAGTTAACATGCGAAGATTGCAATAAGGTATACATAGGACAAACGGGGAGGACATTCAAAATTAGGATGAAAGAACACGAGAGAAGCCACAAAGAAAAGAAAACAGATTCAACTTTCGCAAGTCATTGTATAGATATCAATCATAGATTTAATATAGATTTCAAAATTTTACACATTCAAGAAAAAGTAAAAAACTTAACCTGTTAGAAAACTTAGAAATTAATAGAATAGAAATAATAGTTTAGGATTAGCTTTAAATGACCAACTAGATTTAAACAACTCCCGTCTATTAAATTTAAGATTGTAAAAATTTTTCCACCACCATTTCCCCAATAATTTTCACATAAATATTCAAACTTGTATTGTACATATTCAGTATTTCATCCACCTGATGAACCCATTGTATAGCGAAACAATATTGTAGTGGTATTTACAATAAAAGAATTTTTGAAACTAGAAGTTTAATTACTTATTTCTTAGAATTACTTATTTCTTAGAGTCCAAAAGTACTATGAAATCTGCGATTTATTAATCGAAACGTAATGGCGCTATGACTATAATTAATATAAAAAGAGAAAGAGAGCAGTGACGGAAGATTGCTTTACAGAACCAATTGATATTAAAATACTACTAATTTCGTCGACATTACTCAGGTCAGCCGGAATATCCAGTTTAATCCAAAGTAATGGTATATTATTCTGTTTACGAGTGTCTGTGACTAAGTAAACCGTCTACTCCTGTCTAATTATTATAGAGGCTGGTGCGGAGCTAAGTGACGTTTTTGAAATAGTCATATACAAGGTGCGTATAAATTGTCGCAAAAGCTACACGTAGCGACATTCTTCGTTCGGTTTTGAATAAAAAATCTTAATGTTAAAATGTCGTATCATACTACGTAAATTCGTAAATGTCAAAATTTGACAGTAATGATTTTGATTGAACTCACTTTGAAATACAAACTTATTGTTCTATAACGTTGCCAAATGTGTTTTTCGTGGAAGTACGTTAATGAATAAGAAAACGTTTACAAAATAATACTAGTAAAAATTTTTTCTTTAAACTAAATTGCATCTATCTCTATTAACAGATATCGAAGAGCAAAGGTTAGTTACGCACTAAAAGTCTGAACTTCAAGAACCCCGTGAAAACAAACGAAGCATGATACGACATTTTAACATGAAGATTTTTTATTCAGAACCAAACGAAGAACGTTGCTGCGTGTAGCTTTTGCGACAATTTATACACACGTTATATATAACCAGGGAAAAAATAAGTAAAAATTTTTTTAAATACCAAGTATGCCATTTATTTACAATAGATTACAAAGTTATTTTTTGAAAACTACATCGGGCAGATGATGGCCTCCGTTTGCATCAACGCATTGTTGCAAACGCTTTTTGAACTTGTTGTATACGCGCCTCCGTAGGTGTTTATCAATGGCTGCAACTTCATCAACAATGGCTTGCTTGAGTTCTTGAATACTCATGATACGACTATGGAACACATTGTCTTTCAGGAACCCCCACAGGAAAAAGTCTGGTATACTAAGGTTGGGCGACCGGGCTGGCCAAGCGATTTCCACGAAACGAGAGCTATCAGTTCCGAACATTTGACGAACTACAACCATACGGGCGGTGTGAGCTATTGCTCCATTCTGTTGGAAATATAGATTTGTAGGGTCAATGCCAACCTATCGTAACATGGGCTCAACAAACGCTTCTAACATAGTCACATAACGTTTTTAATCAAGGGTTACTGTTTATTCTTTGAAATTTTCAAAGGAACACGGGCCTACAATTCTGAAAGCACCGACTCCACACCAAACCGTCACTTTAGGAGAGTGTAAGGGCATTTCATGCAGTTTCTTAGGGTTCGGTGCTGACCAGTATCGCAAGTTCTATTTGTTTACACCGCCAGAAACATGAAAATGTGCTCCGTCGCTCATTAGTAAATTATTCAGAATGTTTGGGTTTTCCAGTTACAACCCACTTCATGGTGGTGCAGAAAGCAAGTCTTGCATCCTTGTCTCTTTTGTTAATTTGTTGCACAATTTGCAGTTTGTAAGGATTAAATTTTATCTCTTTTAATATTCGAAATAAACTTCTTCTACCGATGCTTAAAATGAGAGATTGCTATCACGCCGAATGGCGAGGACCGCGTTCAAAAGCTTCCCTCACTGGATGCAGGTTCTCTGGCATCGGTACTGTTTGTGGAGCTCCATGCCTAACACGCTACCATCCTTCTCCACCATTCCCCTTCCCTTAAGCACGACAAGCCATCGCAGCAGCGCACTATTCACATTTGAAATGTGTAAGCTGACTCCGCACCAACCTATATTATAGCAAAACCCCGGAACTCGTTGCTACGCTACCCAAATTTATTAAATCGACTCAAATAGTATTTGATTGAGTTCTTACAAATTTGATTGAGCAGCTGTCCGCGAATTAAAGATATGGGCATATTGAGAAATTCAAAGACATTCTCGTATCTTTAATTTCCCGGATCCCACCGCGTGGAGGTCGCTACTCCTATAACCATGGTTATACCGCAAACATCCTCAGCTCTAGTTATGTCTTAGATTGATTAAGTGATCTAACCTACATTTCGTACTATTGGTAATAGGTTAAATTGTAACTTGTCAATTTGAATTATGATTATTTACAAATAACACTTCGTCAATTCTCTACGTTCTCAATGCTCAGACGTGACTTATATGTCTATCTCAGTCGTTCACGGCCTAGATAAGATACAAATTTTGTGTCTCGCTTGATATTTACCGTACACTTCAAGCGATTTACCTTGACTCAAGCAAAGATATTTTTTTAGTTTTTTGATTTTGTTCCTTTGAACGTTTTAATAGTCGATAGAGTCCGCTAGACTATCAGTCATTATGATCTTTTTATTTGTACAGTCGGCTTTCCGAATTTCCTCGGCGCAGGTTGCCACTGCAAACAACTCAAGCTGGAAAGCCGTCATGTATTTCCCCAGATACAATGATCTCTTCCTTGAATTGACTCAAATAGTATTTTATTGAAGTGGTTTGTGATACATGATATTTTCAGTAATTCCTTCGGCCTTATTTATCGTCATAGGAAAAGTAAAATGAACGGAAAACTACCATAATTTGAAAAAACATATTTATTTAGTTTACTACGAACACCAACGAAAATAACAATTTACGAAAGTTTCATCGCAATGGGATGAACGGCTTATATCGACCGAACAGACATACATTCATTTTTATAACGTGCCTACAAAAACTTTCCTAATTATAGTGGGCTGTTTTTAAGTAATTAAATAATCAAATATTGCTGCACATGCGAAGCTTTAGAAAACTTCAAATTCTGGCAGTTGTCATACATAATTCAAATTATAGTTCCTATTGGAACAAAATTTCATTCTTCTTCTTTCTTCATTCTTTTTAATCTACGTCCTCTACAAAGCACTATAATGGCCAAAGATAAATACGAACTCTAGTATAGCCGTGCTTTAAAAGGAAATATCAAGTTTATAGGAAAATTGTTAACTGTTGTTATGCCCACTTTTATGTAATTATGAAATTTATGTATGACAACTGTCAGAATTTGAAGCTTTAGAAAACTTCAAATTCTGACAGTTGTCATCAATTCAAACTATAGACGCTTCTTATTATTCTCGTAACCTGGGTTCTACATATTTCAGCACGTAATGCAACTCTTCGCACATGTAAAGACGGATCTTCTTGTAATAAATCAAGAACTTATGTATCTTCGTTTATGAATCTACGGACCATTCGTTTGCCAAAAGCATGTCTTATCTTAAAAGCGCTATGTTCCCTTAACTGACGATGAGAATGAAAGAAAACTACACCCGTAGGCAGTCTCCTATTGGGATATCTTCTACGACGTTCTTCCTGCTAAAGCATTTCCATCACGCAGACCGTAAACATTATGAATATCTGCATATTCTTCATTTGAAAATAACGTTAGCATTGTGAATCGCTTGTGAATTATGATCGGAATAAGGATACAACATTAGAAGAAAATAAGATCAGTATCACAGTAATAAATTGGAGAGTTAGAAACAACAATTTGTTAATCATCATAACTAGATTAATATTTCAGAAATCTGTTGAACAGCAGGCTCCTGATATTATTAGTATTAATTTGGCTATCATATTAAGAACGCAGCGATCTCTTCTACGACATGCGGCTTTGTATATCGTTAAGATAATTTTTAACATTTTTTGTACTTAAATAAAATAATACAAGTATATTTCGTAGAATTAAAATTTTAGTCACATAAATTATGAAATAAACAATAACTCGTTAACGTTACGTTTAGGACATAATGCTATGAATTGTGGTGTTGATTAAAGATTTGAATTGGCCCACAATACACAACAGCTTGCTCGGTTTAACTCAAGTCGATTCAGCCTTCCAGGAGCTCTTGTATCTTCAGGTTACCCACGAAGGGGTATGTGTTAAATAAAAAGGTATTAGAAATAATAGTCACATTAACAACACAACATTTAATAAAAAATAAAAAAAAAACTCTCTTAACAAAGTATTAAGAGTGTCTTATGCAACACAAATGCAATAGACTGAGGAAAACTTGCATGAATATTTACTCGCATACAAGGAAAAAACCTCAATTGACCGCGAATAAACCTAACCTAATTAAATAGTTAGCAAAACTTTCAAATTTAATTAATTACGTTAACCTAAACCTCAAACGTCAGACAGAAAAATAACTGTCAGCGCGCAACTCAAATGACCAGATCATGCGCTGAATAACATGATCAACTTTCCCACCAAAAACGCTGACCTTCATACAACTATAACCAAAGAAAGCAAAAACTAGCAAAAAAACTGAAATGTTGAAAATTTTCCTGACTATAAATATATATTTTAAATAAAAATTAATGAATTTACGAGCTCATATCATATACAAATATCTTAAAGAAATAAATATAAATATAAATATAAATATACTTGCAAATGCACACGTACATTAATTAATATGGTCGTCGTACATCACTCAAAAAAAATATACTTAAAGAGAGATTTCAGATAGGTCGCACAAAATCAACATTTACAAGTATCCAAAGCTCGAAAAAAATCGAAAATTACAGTAAACACATCAAAGATCACAACTAAAAACACTAAAAACAACTAAAAACGAAATTAACTCTAATACTTTGAATAAAGAGGAGGTCCTTATTCAAAAAATTTAACTCGACCTATCTATCTAAAGGATGAGAAATCTCTGAATCTCCTACTCGGAAATGAAATATATCCACGCCTAAAATTTAAATCAAAAGACCGACTACGGTAGAACTGCAACCGGCAACGGTCGGACTGCCCTTCTCAAGACAATGTTCGGACAACCTACAGTCGTGGACAAAAATACACATTATAATCAAATTTTAAATTAAATATAAAAAATCTCTAATTATTATCCTGGAATGAAATGTACATAATTATAAATAGTCTTTTAATGTTTCTTTTATTTTTCTTCGGGGAAAAATCCATGACACTTTGTATATATTGATTTTTCGACTCTAAATAAATTCTGCAATTCAGCCTTGAAATATTGTCCGTACGTGTTTGGACACCCGCTCTACCACCAAAAATTTCAAACTTTACAACTTTACTACAACATTAGTAAAGGCCAGTTCCAGATAACGTGTCTTCAAAAACTTTCCTCGTTATAGTAGGCTGTTTTTTAAGTAATCAAAGATTGGTGCACGTGCAAAGCTTTAGAAAACTTCAAATTCTGACAGTTGTCATACGTAAATTAAAATTATAAACATTTAAATTTTTTCAAATTATTTTATTATAATGTTAGAGGTACAAAATAAAATATTAATTATTCAAAGTTACTATAGAACTGGTCAAAAATTAGAAAATGGAGATTGGGTTTATCCCAATAATCATTGCTTACAGGATTTCCAGCAACAGTATCCTAATCTGCCAGTTACTTATACACAACTGCAAAAACATATTCAAGCCTGTGTTATTAAATTTGGTGAAGCAGGGGCAATAACTCGTAAACCTGGCGGTGGAGTACCTAGAAAACGAACAGCAAATTGCATAGAGGATATTCGACGTCGAATGGTCAACTCACCTAAAAAATCAATCAAAAAATATCATCAAGTTCATTTATCAGTGGGAACACGTCATACTATTTTAAAAATGGACCTAAAGTTATTTCCATTTAAAATTCAAGCAGTTTCGGAACTCAAACAGGTAGATTTTGTTACGAGATTACAGTATTGTCTATGGTTTTTGAAAAATATAAATAATAATGATATTCTCGACAAATTCCATCTTTCAGGCTATTTAAACGAGCATAATATGAGAATTTGGTTTGAAGAAAACCCTCATCTATTTGTGGAACTACGCTATATTCACAGAAAAAAACTGGCGTCTGGCTAGCAATTTCAAGACCAACTATTGGCCCTATATTTTTTATAATAAAATTAAAAACTTAAAAAAACACTTGGTATAATTGTTTCACTTTAATCAGAATTAACTCTACACGTGTTTCGACCTTTCGGTTATTATCTAAGAGTTTATAAATTCAACCTAAAATCTAAAGCTACGAATACCTATTTATGAGTCTGTTCTAGTGACTTAATGACAGTGTCGATGATGGGAGTGTTTACAAACCCTAATTGTGTGTTTTATAACGTTCCTATTGGCTGTCTTAAATTTTTTGATTTCTAAGATTTCCAACTTGTCTAGTTTTTTCCCATTAGAACTGTTGTGTAATAATTTGTAATTGCTACATTGAATACATGTATACAATCTATGCAATGTTCAGCAAAACCTGTACTTCTGTTATTATTTAAAATCGTTTTTTTTGTTCGTTAATATGCTACTGTATGGATCTGCCTGATTGACCAATATAGATAGCGTCACAGTCACTGCAACCCACATAGTAAACACCTGACTTGTCACAGAATTTTGTTTTTTCTTTATTATTAAACTAATATTTTTCCTAAATTGACTTTGATTGCTTGGATACCATTCAAACCTAACTTACCCAATTGGTTAGAAACCTTGTTGCCAACACCCGGTATGTAATTGATAAAAAAATATCGTTTTTTATTTTGTTGAAGTGTTGGTTCACAGTAAAAATTTTTCATGAGACTTGTCTGTTGTTTCTTTCTAACCATTTTATCTATGAGTTGTATGTTATAACCGTTATTTTTAGCTATTGTCTTAATGATATTCAGTTCTTTTTTGCAGTTATCTGTGTTTTTGAAGGCACGTTACATTAGATTGACACAATTCAACCTTAGTGGTTGTCATTTATTTGTGAAGATAGGTTTGAAATATAATGAGAATATTCCACAGTAAAATTCACAGAAATATCAAATATTTTCTAAGAGAATTATATTTTTCACTGTTGTAACGATCTGTGTGGGTTATAAATTTTCATAAACAAGCAGTAAATATCTTTCAATTGAATTCAAATTATTATTTTCAACAAGTATAATACATAAAAGTGGGTATGACAACAGAAAACAATTTTCCGATAAGCTTTATGCGTCCTTTTAAAGCACGCCTACTAGACATACTAGAGTTCATATTTATCTGTGGCACATTTCAGTGGAGATGAGGTAGATTAAAAAGACCGCAAGGTTAAAAAACAAAAAATCTTGTTCCAATAAGAATTATCGCAGTAGTATTTATGTAGCAAAACGAAAATTCGGAGAATTTGAAATGATACCAATAAGATAATAAACATTTCATAATTGATTCAGTTGAAACGTACAAAGAAGTTGATAATTTCTCTTTAACTTGGGTAGTTAAGGGTACTTGATTGTACTGCGATTTTATGATAAAAAGGCACATAAAAAAGATAGCATATCCATGTTTAACTAATATCAAGTAACACAAAAATGTTAAAAAACATATGTATATCTGTCACGCATACTTATTTTGCATTGGTGAGACTTCTATGTACAAACACGTGTTTCGAACTCATCCTAGTTCTCGTCAGTACGAGGAGAAGAAGCATACCAAGTCCTTGCGTTGCTGTTATGTTACACTTGATGTTTGTTAAACATCGATGTTATATCTGAATCCTTTTAGTAGGTTAATCGTCACTTTATCAATATAAATCGTAAAACGACAATTGTTTCGCTTACCCAGTGGCTTCCTCACTTAGCTCAGATACGTACTAAATTAGGTTAGAAACTAACAACGGTATACATAAATGTATAAAAAAAAGTTAATATTATTTTATGGTGTCTTTAGAATTAGAGAAATTATACAAAAAATACGATGCTACTGGTCAGCCTTCACTTTTATTACTATTGGGAAAACGTATATTTACTAAAAAAAATAAAGTGAAATAAATGTTTTTATTATCGTCTAAACAGTCGCTTTATTAAGTTAGGTTAAAGTTACGATTGCTTTAATTTATTAATTTCTAAGTTTTCCAGAAAATTCAAGGTTATTCATTTATTCTCTAAATGTAGAATTTGAAAATCATTATTGACTGTATGGTTTTCTGCTATTAAATGTTGGCAAAAGCACAAACTTGTTTTTATTTTTAACGAAAAACGATGCTCAGTTCAAGTTTTTTCAAATGATCTATCCCTAAATCCAACGCGTGCATTAGGAGATTGACAATGAACGAGCATATCCAGGAGATGGCGTCTTTTATCATTTTTTAGTGTATACGGGCCTATATCAATGACTACGTGGGTAAACCAATTGAAAGTTGTCGTCAAAAGAACTAACCGGTAGATTTAATATCCACATATTACTATGCTTATGTATTGACAGGTTTTAATGCTGAACTGAAGAGGCAATCGCATTTATTTACAAAAAAAATGATCCCATCAGGATAACGCCCTCTTATTCATCCGCTAGGGCAATACCTAAAATTGTTGAATTAGGTTACGAATTGCTGCCTCATTCACCATATTTACCAGATCTAGCTCTGAATGAAGTTTTCTTGAGGAGGTGATAGTCATAACGAATGGCTATTTTGACGAATTTTCGAAAAATTACTTTTTAAGCGGCACAGAATTAAATGGGAATTATTAAAATAAAACATTTTTTTTATCGTAAAGTTAGTATTATCCTTGTCCTTTTATGACAATATTTGTTTCCTTTTATGTTGCAATGTTCTCATTAAGGTCTTTCTTAGCAAATTATATTCAGACAGAAAAACTATTAAACTCATTAAAGAAACTTCCTATTTTTTTGCAATGGCTTAGCCATTTGACAGGAAACAACTTTTATCGGTGAGTCTTTTTTGTCCTTCAGATGTCATGAAATTATTCCTTGTCATCTGACAGGATCAAATTGTTATTACTTCGGCGATAACGAACCTTTGGACAACACTTCGCAAACCTGTACTGATGACGTCGTTTAGACAGGAACGCATGTCTCTGAGGTTGAAGTAAGCACCGGTTAAGTACGTGGCGTATTCCCATGTGTACAGATACATATATGTTTGTGCACATTTATATTATTTGCATACTGTTGAGATGATAGTCATAGAAAGTGTATTCAATTAAAGACAATAATTACGCTTTAAATGATAAGTTTGCATAAGTTTTGTTTATAAATTTAATTTTTTTGTATTTTGTACATTCATACTCTTAGTACATAGTACTATACCTCGACCTTCTCAAAATTGCAAATCAAATAGATACATATTAAACGCGTCATTAACACTAATCAACACTTTCACGTGAAATCACAGTTCCCTCTTTGAACATATTTTATTTCTACCGTTACAAATGTATAATAGGTTAATAATAAGTTAAATAGATTTCAAAAATTAAAACGAAACATTTCTTAATAACTAGTTTATCTACACAAAAGATTTCGGAAGAGTTAGAATTATCACAAAGCACGTAATTCTAATAAGATTTCACAACCACATATACACTTAAGTGTACTTATTTTCATCGATATTCTTACCTAAATTTCATTTACAATACCTTTGTAACTAATTATTAAAACATGACAAAGACCTACTGAACATTCAGAGTAAAATGAATTCCGAAAATCGGTTTATATAACTTTTTGATTGGATTGTTCTTTCTGGAAATGATTGTACAACAAACATTGTCCCTATTATTAATAAGAGAAATAATAATTCTCATTGCATTTCTTACTGATAATTGCGATTTTAATAAACCATATAATAGTATTATACATAAAAATCGTTGTGAAACAAAAATGCGTCAATATAATAATATGATTGAAGTTACTTGATTTCGAGATACGTTAGCATTAAAATTCATTACTTAATATATCATTTTATATAAATTTTAGTCTCCGTCAAATACGGCGTAAATAATTAATGAGGCGTAGACCGTTGATAAGCTGATACTTATAAAAAACGTATTAGGTACATGCTTACATTGTTAATACTTATATTAATTAATACTATTGCATCAAAATGAGATTGTTGAAGTAAGTGAAACAAATTGTAACGATTCTGGTAGAAAAAAATTCTATATAATTATAGTCTTTGATAAAGATTTTATGCCTCAAATCCATTTTGATGAATACATAGTTAGGTAAATTGATTTCTTTTTGAAATTTTTATTCGTTGTAGTATCTGTGGTGGTAATCATGAAACACATTTTAACTTTTTTTCTTAGATCGACAAATATAATTAGAAAGTCTTATTAATTGTATATGTACTTATGTGCATAGATACCCAAATGAGTTTCGCATTTGTAAAAGTATTTGACCAATGGTTTAATAGTTTTCATAAATTAAAAAATGGTAATTATTATAAAGTCTTACATAATTGTTATCGTACTCTTAATATGTTAGTTTAAATCAAATACATTTATAGTTTAGATTTGCATATTTTTGTTGGGCGTCCGATAATTAGAACTTATATATTGATGAAAAGAAATAGAGTACGTGGGGTAACATTACTAAAATTCTTCGGCTAGCAGAAATGAATTAAATGAACACTTTATTTTATTTTAAAGAGATAAAAGGAATAAGCAAAATGCTACTTACTTTACACGGAGATCTCGCTCTTGCTTACCTTTGATTTATTAAATTCTCGGGGCGATTAAGATTCTCGAAAGATGCAATAAATACAAAAACACCCCTTTTTAATACGATAGAAACCAAGACTGTATAAGACCGCGTTAAAATAAAATCTGAAACCCTCTGTTCAATATTTTATGACATTCGATTGGATCCAGTTGATCAATGTGAACTACGCTGGGTAATATTAAGTTTAAGGAATAAACTTTCTTCAGGAGATGATAATGTCAGTTCAAATATCCTTAGACATTGTGTCGATGATGTTGTTTTGCTATTACAGGCAATAATTAATAGTTCGTTTAGCGAAGGTTCTTTCCAGCACAATTAAAAACTGCTAAAATTAGACCATTGTTTAAAAAGAGGTCGAAGGGATTACTTGAAAATTCTCGACCAATTTCCTTATTAAGTGTATTTGCGAAAGTTCCAGAAGAATTGTTTGTTGGTGGATTTATAATCCTGAAGAAATACAAATTATTCAATGGACTTCAATTCGTTTCAGGAAAGGCACAATTACTATTGCAAAGTTTTCAAATGAACTATTTCAAAATATAGATGAGCGTAATGCATGCGCTGAAATTTTGTTGATTTGAGAAAACCTTTTGACATGGTAAACTATGAATTGTTAATTGAAAAATTATTGCACTACATAATTAGAGGTATTGTATTTTTACGATAACAGACCAGTCACGTCATAACCAGTAATATCAGAAACAAATTCAATTTACTAACGTAGTACATATAATTTTTCCGACGTTCTATAAAGTTTGTATTTTCTGTATGATCATCATATGATATCCGCTTGTCGTCTGTCAGTCACCATTTCATATTACTATTGTTCATTTTATTTTTCTCGTTTTAGAATTAACAGACTGTTAATATTGAAGTTTCTAGTCAATGCGCAGTTAGAAATTTAATTTATGATATGTACAGTAATTGTAAGTTTTATTCTATAAAACAATTGCAGAACAACATACATATTACTTTGGGTACATTGAACAGTGTTTTTCGAGAACGAGAAATATTCACTGATTGCACTACTTCTCTGTGGAAAATATTGCAAAATATTAGTTTCCATTTTAAGAAAGACGACACTAAATGAAAATTAATGGAATTGCCTCATATTGCTTTGAAAAGAATAACGTTTTTGCAACAATGTATGACACCTTGAACAAATTTTAGTTGTTCATAGTAATGTTTTACACTTTCAATGTTTCACAGAAAATACATAGCTTTGAGTTTTGTTCTTTGTAAATTATTTTTATTCAAAATTCGATACGCAATTCGCTTGTCAGCATTACTTTTGTGTCAGCCGTAGTTTCTGCCGTATACCAAACCGTTTATTACATTCGCTCTGTTGTGGATTGACATATATATAAATATATATATACATTTACTGCATATTGCAGTGAATCTTTTCCCGAAGAAAAAATTAAAAGAGACTATAAAAGATTATGTATTTATGTGTATTTTATTCCAGAAAAATATTTGAAAATATTTTATATTTTATGTAAATTTTATTATAATATGTATTTTTGTCCACGACTGTATATTGTTCGTGACAGATTGATGTTTGCAGTTCCCGCCACTTTGGACGCTATAGCTGTTGTTGCTCTTTTGATTTTTATGTTAGGTATGCTGATATTTTTCATTTGCGGAGGGAAGAAGGACAGAGATTAACCAGCTATTGAACAGATAGGTCTAGTTTTTTTTGTCTGCTGAATAAAACTTCTTTTTATTCAGATATTTTAGGTAAATTCGGTTTGCGTTGTTAGTTTTGTGATATTTGTTGTGTAAAATTAATTTGCGATTATTACGAGTCTGTATACTTGTAAGTTTTATTCGTATGACCTATCTGTAATCTCTCATGTAATAGTTTTTGTGAAGTGACGTATACATTAATTAATGTATGTATATTTTGCAATTATATTTAGGTATTTAGAAATAATTTAGTAAGATAGTTGAGCTCAATAAAGTCATTAATTTTTCGTTTATAAAATATTTTGTAATCAGAGGAATATTAAGGAAAATTTTCAGATTTCTTTTGAAGTTTTTTTTTGAGTTAGATACTTCAGAAAGTAGAATTGGTGGGAAAATTTTATTTGTATCATGTTAAATATGCGCATGATTTAAAATTTTGTTACGTGCGCTTACAGAGAGTTGTGCTGTTTGACGTTTAAAATAGGGATAACGTAGTGGGTGGTATATATATGGCACTGAGCTGTTATTAGTGAGCAACCAATATCAGACCGGCAATTAGGCTTATCTAGCTTTACGCCCGCGCTTTTTATCAGCGCGCCAATACGATGCGAGCAGCTCTATACGTTTTGCTACCGCGCAACTAACACGAGGTTTTGGTCGTGGTGTAATTTGATTAAGTCTGACAGTTTTTCTAAATATTTAATTAGAAATTTGTTCGGGATTCATAGTGAGGTTTTTCTTATAATAACTGTCAATATTTACTTGAGTTTTCCTCACGTTGTGACACAGTAGGTGTCTCAACACTACTTTATATTTGATAAAGTGGAATTTTCTTTTTTTTTGTTTTTTTATTATATGTTTGTGGTGTTAATGTTAGTTTTATTTCGATTCTAATACCTTTTGTTTTACTACCGACCCTATGAGGGTAACCTTGAAGATATAAGAGCTCCTGGAAGGCGAACTCGATTTGAGCTAGTTCGGCCAAGCTACTGTGTATTGTGAGCCAATTAAAATAAGCAATCAACATCACAATTCACTGCAATATGTAGGTATGTGCCACTTATGCAGTGACCACACGTATCAAATTGTTCGAAACTCACGGATGGCTTACAGAAACAAACCTATTGCGAACACAAGGTAGGCGCCTATGCTCGAGTTCGCTCTCTGTTAATCACAGTGATCGATTATATTATTACGAACAGACAATCTTACATATAATTACTAAAAATGGAGTGATTCTGTAATAGTTGTTTTAAAGTATGCTCAGAGCACCACAATTATGCATTCTTTTTAGGTTAATATTCGCTTTCTGCTATGAATAGTTTGTTGTCGGAAATCGAAAAGACTCTGTTGAATGCCTTACTACTTATTAGTGAAGTTACATATCCATATCGTTTCGCAATAGGTTTTTGTGAGAAACAAAATTCTTACGACGCAAAGCAATTGGTTCAATTTATTCGGACAATAATTATAAAGGATCACCGCTAACCAACCACATCATAATTATAATATTCATTTTTATTCGGCCGTTCGCTTTTGAAGAAGTCATCATAACGCTACAGCAAAATTATCAGAACTCAATTGTCGCACTGTACGAGATGACTTAATTTCGTCTATTATTCTTCGTAAACTAGATTTCCGAAAAAAATAAACGATTTTAGTTTCTCTTTTTCTAGTTATAATGCCCGGGCCTCCGTGATGAATAACGAGCACAATTCTTTTTCGTTATTATACATTTACCATTTATCGGTAGCCAAGAAGAATTACGCAGGCACAGCAGTTAGTTTTTTGAATGGATATATTAGAAAACATCATTATGTGGCCGGACAAAGTGGTCGATTCTTCGACATCGATGTGGAAACGACTTTTTAAATTAAAATCGCATTAATGATATTAAACCGTATTGCAGTTGTATTATTATCATTAGATAGTAATTATTCCTGTCTTTTTGCTCTACTTTCTTTTCAAAATAAGAAATTAAATGGTGGAGCAACAGTTTTATTTGAAATGTAATTGGTGACAGAATCAACAGGAGAACATCTAACGATATCGTTTCTCAAATGAAGGAGATGCGAATGTTAAATTTATTTTTCGGCTTATTTAGATTTATTGATATAACTATTAAAATCTAGGCAATAAAGTTTATAATAAGGACTGCGAACGTAATCAGTGGTATTACAAAAGCGTTACGTGACACTGTAGATCAAGTTTAATCTGTATTCCATACTTTAATTAATACAGTACGTTTGGTAAACGTTATCAAATAATTTGATTATTATGACGACGTCAATTTTTAATAAGAGCATAATGAATGCACTTTATATGTTTTGCGATATGATGAAATTTTAAATTGAAAACATAAGAGGTGCTTTCCGGAAATTCTCGGAATTTGAATGTGGCGCGCAAAGGGATGGTAGTACAGCTCTCTAGCGCTAAACCGTGCGAGCTACGTCTATACTAAGTCAGTCTGTCAAACGGTACTTTACTAGGTGGTGACAAACAGTTTTTATGTTTATATTTGTTGAGTTGTGTTTGAGTTATGCTGCGACACTCTAATGTTCAATGTGAAGGAGCCAAACAACATGCATCAAATTCTTCTTCAAACTTGGCAAAAGGGCAGCGGAAACTGCGAAAATGCTTAAACAAGGATTTGGTGAAGATGTTTTAGGCCAGACACTAAATTATGAGAGGTACAACTGTTTTAAAAAAATGCACGTGTGTCGGTTCATGAGGATGAGCGTTCTGGTCGTCCATCGACGAAAAACACGCCACAAAATGTGGCAAAAGTGCGGGATATTATCATGTTATCGGCAAAACCGAAAGAGAACAATTCATGACATTCGTAACATTATCGGTTTATCTTGCGGCATTTGTCAGCGTACTCTGTCCGGCGAAGTTGCTGCGAAGTTTGTGTCTAGATTACTTAGCATTGAACGAAAACGACACAGTGTTCATGTATGCACAGAACTGAAACAAAACCCAGAAAGGGATACGAACTTCAGTACCAGAATAATTCCTGGCGACGAATCATGGTGTGCGGGTGCGATCCCAACACAAAGCAGCAGTCACCGCAGTGGAAGACGCTATCGTCACCTCGAACGGAGAAAGCACGACAAGTTCGCAGCAACGTCAAGTTGATGTTTAATTGTTTCTTTGACACTGATGACATCGTGCAGAAAGAATTTATACCACATGGTGAAACAGTGGATGATTTTATTACGATGTTCTTCGGCGACTAAGAGAAAACATTCGATGCAAGCGGCCTGTCAAGTGGTGCAACAGTCCGTGGTTGCTACACCACGACAATGCACCAACCCACACGTCACTTGTTGTGCATCAGTTTCTAGCCTCAACAAGGACGTCAGTACTACCCCGCCCTTCCTACTTCCTAGATCTTGCCCCTTGTGACTTCTTCCTGTCTCCGACGTTGAAACTGAACCTCAAGGGATGCCGTTTTGAGACGACTGAGGAGATTCAGACCAAATCAGAGGCAGTGTTGAACACGTAAAGACTTCCAGCACTGCTTCCAGTCATGGACAAATCACAGGGATCGGTGTATTCATGCGAAAGGAGGGTATTTTGAAGGGGATGGTAATGAATAAGTTAATTGAAAAGAGGTAAAATTAATAATAAAGCTGAAAATTCTGAAAATAAAATTCGTAATTAATAATAATAATAATCAGAAGAGTTCTCAAAAAGAACTAAGATAGGATTATATAAATCGGTATTGAGACCAACGCTGACATACGGCTGCGAATTGTAGATAATGACTAAGAAAGCAGATTATAAACTGGAGGTCTGGGAGAGAAGGTTACTCAGGAGGATTTTCAGAGCAAAGAAGACGGAAGCAGGATGGGAGAGGCGAACGAACGAAAAAATTTACAATTTGTATGGAGAATCTCCAGCAACACACTTCATAAAAATGCGGCGACTCCAGTGGCTCGGCCATCTTCAAAGATTAGGAGAAGAGAGGTTAATTAAAGATATACGATGGAAGGTACCTGATGGAAAGAGAAGGCGGTGTAGACCGAGGAGAATATGGAGGGACGCGGTTATGGAGGATGTAGAAAGAAAGGGACTCAGAAATTGGAGATTTTTGGCAAGGGATAGGAAGAAATGGAATAACATTCAGGCCCATTGCTTGGTAGTGTTATAATTCTAGCAAAAATTAGTAAACCAAGAACCAATTAAAGTAATGAAACCGACTAACGAACAGAGCTTAGCAAGTTTATGTAAAACAAATCTGGTCTTAACTAGTACAACACAGAAATACTCAATGGATGAAGAACGAAGAAAATTAATGGATAAAACTGAAATTTAAAATCACGGCGTGAGAAGTAAATTCCCAGCTCTCAATCAAGAACAAACTATTCGTTTACTATCCAACCAGATCACAGGCCATCAGCTGTGGCAAAGAAAGTGACTATGATTTCCTCCAAATATTCCAAAATCAAGTACTAAGGAATACCGTTAACTACTCCTGGTTATGTTCAAAATAAAGATCTACATTGGAAGCACCAGGTGAGGATGGAAACGAAGAAGTTGTCATAAAGCTGCCATGAGTCATTATGAGAAAACACTCAATAAACACTGCAATGTTGAAGTACTTCAATTTCCAGAAAACTAAAATCTAGTGCGGCGGGTCAAGAGAATTAAATCGTTTAAGCTTGTACGATAGTGGCAATGAACAGTAAACGAACAAAGCGCAATAGAATATAGCCACATTAGTGTAGTTAACAAGAGTGTAAAAAAATGTAGAATGGAGAGCATTGGGACCAATTTAAGGCTAATTAAAAATGTTTGTTAATTTTAAAGTTATTTTATACATTTAGAAAAAATTCTTTGAATAAAGTCAGTATTTAATTAATTATAGAAAAGTGAATTGAATCAAATATAAAATATGTAATTTAATCCTTTATGAAGAGCATTTTAGTATAGAATTATTTGCTTTATATTTATTTCAAGCGTAGAGGATAATCACTTCCAAAATTGTTTCGGCTTTTATTTTACGCAAATATTGTCAATAAATATCTATTGAATAACAATACGGAACTGACGATGTTTCAAAGCTAGATCAATACTACATATTTCGTTGGTATTTTAGGTTTAATGATTTCGCATAAACAATTCAATCAAACGCTCTGAAGCAATTTAGTACGCCATGTTTTTTTGTAATGTGGGAAACATAAACGTTATTTTGATCAAGTTTATGGTCATATCAATTCGTAATTTGTTAACTTTTTTTTAATAAAGAACACTGGCCTATGTTTGTTTAAAAATTTATAAGTAAGTTAATTGTTCGGATAAATTAAATTAAACTTTTTACATAATAATACTAGCACAGTGCTATTGGCATAATAAGAATACTTAATTGATCTTCTCCTTCTATTACAGAGGTTTCTTATAATAGCCGCTTATGTTTTGATTCACGCACGCATCACGGTTGTCAATTTCTAAAACTGTTTTCGCTTTTGTTAACTCTATATAATTTGAATTTCACTAATCTAATAAACGCAGCGTTTCAAATAATGTACGATCCTTTGTCATTAAATTAGGGCTACATATAATATACTGGGTGTATTTTTTAATTTGAAACCTTTAAATATATCGGAAAATAAGCAGTTCACGAAAAAATGTCCAGATTTAAAATTTCATAATTCAATGGAGGAAATCCATTAGTGCTAGAATTACTACCTCTCTCACCCTCCATGTAGGTGGTGCAGGGGTAACTTCGAAATCTTAAATAGGAACCCGTATATTTACAGATTCTAAATCTATTGTACGTAGTAGGAGTTGTCTGACACATTTCTTTCACTTCACGATAGACGGCGCTGTAATCGATGAATTTCAATTTCTCGCACTGAGAACCTATTCATACGATTCTGCATTACGTGTGCAATAAAAAACACGTTTTCCTTGTAAATAATCAAAATTAGTCCCAGTCGTAGCATGCTTTCTTACACTCTGCTAATTTAGGTATTCTGACAGGGCGTCTATATTTTAGTTCGGTTTCATCTTCGGAGTGTTCTTTTAAGTTGCGAAAAATGCCTTAATTATATATATATATTGAGGTAGGTCAAGCCCACACTCAAGTATGCCCAATAAGCAAAAGGACAATCTCTTAATGTATATAAATAAGTTATTGAATAGTTAATTATATGTCAAAACTGAATTCTTCCCACGTCAAATCAATAAAGTTGAATACGCAAGTTTAATTATTTTTTTTTAAAGACATTCACACATTTATAATCTAACATTTCATTTGTAATAGTATTTTCAGTTCGATAATTTGTATTTACAAAAAAAAAATCAACTTAATTGATAAATCATTAATGACGCCATTTATTTAGGTATAACTGTACATAATTTGAATTGTCAATCGCGGGAAAATATCCCATAATAAAAACAGCATAATGTATTATTTTTGACATACACATTATATGCATATTAGTTTTAAAATTAAGTAAATATTTATTACAACATGTAAATGTATTTAAAATTATTGAATTGTCATTTTCATTAGTAGTAATTGTCGAGATTAAATGAATACATACCGATGAACGAATCAAAATCAAGTAACAAAAATAAAAGAAGGTTAGCGTAACTGGAAAAATCGCCATTAAAGCATCCAGACGTATTTTTGAGTGTATCACTAAAAACAAGAAGAAAATTACAATAAATACAAGTAAATTCATACGTCCAATTAGTTAAACATCTTACCAATATTCCCAGCTCCTGTTGGACACATATTTCAAGTTCGTACGTGTACCAGTGACAAAAATATTGCCAAGAGCAATTTGCCGAGAAGCAGTTCGTTAGAAAGTGTTTTTGACCGGGGTGACGCCGTTCGAACGCCGACGAAAAACCTGCCTTTCCTAAACCTTTTGAGATCCCGTTTTTATCCAGTATCCTGCACCAATTACTTAAGTATTCTTTAAAATCTAACATCTATATTGAAAAGACAATTCAAACAATCATATTAAAAAAGAATATAGTATATTATTTATATTAGTTAAGATATACATTATAAAATACGATATATAAGATTTAGGTTATTTATTACTTTTAAAGAGGAAGAATACAGTTACGTTTTAATTTAATTTTTCTTTGTTTTACGTCATACATTCTAGTTATATTAAAGTTATTGACTTAATTCTCCTAATTAATTAAAGATTATCTTCACTATTTCTATATTTATCTATTTCATTTATTTCATGTAATATTTATCGTAATTTATCATAGTTAAATAACATATTAAATTTATCACGTTACAAAATTTATATACAAATTATACTTAACAATTAATGCTTATAACTTACCTGTTAATAGAGATCTTAAGAACATTAAAGTTATTATTCGTGAATCTGATCTCGACGTTTTATTTTGTAGTATAGCTTTAACAACAATTAACCTATCATTTAGGAATCTATAAATATCAGTAGTGTTTGATTGAAGTCACCGAACTCGCACTTTAAATTTGGACATATCACAATGCCCTAACACTAGAGTCTATTTTGTTCTCGAGTTTAGCCGGACCCTGAAGATAATAAACGCACATTAATTAATACTTATTAATAAGTTTATATCCGAACAGCTGTTTTAGGTTACATTTATGGAATAATTCGCAAGTAGGCAACTTTGCATCTTGCGCATATAGATTAAACTCGAACAACCCCATCTATATGTTACTTAGAGCAATGTAATTAGTTCGTATATGTAAAATTCACCGAATAAATATAAAACTAACAAGCCATTTATTCACAGCTGAGCATTTTTATATTCATAAACGTTTACATTATTTTATTACGCATCTTGCTCGTTATCAATTCACAGTACAACGAGAGGTTGCTCGTTATCAATTGTCGCCGCAACGTGTCGCTTAGAAAACGTGCTCAATCAAACACGTAATACAAAATAAAACGAGAGAGAATAAATTTAAAAAACTGTATTCTTTCTAGATTTATTTAAGATACAAAATTTTTATAATTGTAAGTTGTATTTTGCTTCTTGTGGTCATTTTTGTGTGATAGGATGCTGACTGGTACCCAGGAACAGGATTTGTAAGTTTGTTTTTTTTAAAAAAGGGGTTATTGTTTGTATAATAAACACTAAACGAATAGGTCAAAAAGATTAAAATAATAATTATTTGAAGAGATAAGAATTTATTTATACAATTTATTAGCAAATATAACACTAATACTAAAACATCAGAACAGGAATAATTAATATACATAAACTAATAGAACCTATAATCATAACACTATCATATATATTTTTTCAATAATAATAATAATATGGACAAGCGTACAAGGAGTAAGTCAAGGGAAAACCTAGCAGATAGAGAGGACCAGGCTGATCAGGGTGATTCTGTTACAGCCACAGCACAAGCAGAAGCTTCAAAGGAAGAGGCGACGATGAACTTTAATTCGTTAACCGCTTTGATAATGAATATGCAACAAAAACAAGAAGCTAATTTTAAACAATTTGTAGCGGAAAATAATGAAAAACTAGATGCTAACAATAAAAATATAAGTCAATTAGAAACTAATTTAACGCGAAAATTAGAAACAAATATCAGCCAGATAGAAATGAATTTAGCACGAAAATTAGAAATTAATAATGAAAATTTCAAACAACTAATCACAGAAAATAATAATAGATTAGAGACTAATATCAGTCTCATAGAAACCAATCTCAACAGCAAATTAGAACAACTCAAACAGGACAAGGAAGAAATAAAGATGGATATAAAGGGTTTGAAAGATAGTCAAACAAAGATCGAGAAGATAATACATCAAACACTAGAAGAAAGCGAGTTAAAATGCTTGCTGAAAATGGACGAAACTCTAAATGTTCATAACCAACATTGGGCCAAACAATTAGAGAATACTTCACAGGAAATTTACGTAATTACCAACAATAAAATAATAACCGCAAATACGGAAACAAAAACCGAAATAACAAAGTCCTGTAACGAAGCTCATACAAAATTAAATAACAAATTAACAGATTTTAACCTAAGTAACGAAATAACATCGTTAAATCTAAAACAACATTTTACCGATAGTCTCAACACTCAGATGGGGGAACATAGGACATTCTACGAACAAGAGATCAATCAAGTAAAAGATAATCTTGACACCTTCCGAACGAACCAGGATAATAATAAAAGGTATTATGAATCCGAACTGAGGATAATTGAAACGAAGATCAAAAGATATACTGCGTCTGATAATTGCATAAACACAGGAGGTCTCACCATAAAAATAGAAAATTTAACTCATTTCGATGGGGATATAACGCACGTACACCCCATGCTCTATTTAAATGGACTCCTGCGTTATTTAATTGATGTTCCGGACAATAAACAAAAGATGGACATAATAAGAGTTACACTTAAAGATAGTGCTCAGGAGTGGTTCTTGCGCATTGAAGACCATTGCGAGGACGTAGAGCAATTCGTGTCATTATTTAAGAGGAATTACTGGGATGAAGCACAACAAAATCGTGCCAAAATCAGACTTCTAACCGGTAAATATAGAATGGGCTCAACAACTAGGGAGATATATGCTTCAAGAATGTACAACCTGTGTAAACACATAGCTGATATGGAGGAATCAACCATAGCACGACAGTTACTGAACCATTTCATTTATTCGGACACACAAGCAATTATTTGTCAACGAGTCAATGACATGGATTCCTTAATAGAAATTCTCCGAAGATTAGATGACTTTGCAGAAGGTAATCGTAGTTCTTTTCCAACAGTACAACGTAATACAAATAACAGTCTATATAATTCCTCTAATAATCGACCGAGCAATACAAATTATAACACCATACATAATCCATCTTTTAGACAAAATTACTCACAAAATAATCGACCGAATCATGTACAAGAAACAACCTCATATAATAATAACAGAACTAACAACAATTATACTCAGGCGAATCTAACAACTAATAATAGTAACACTAATTATAATAATAATCACGCAAGTCCTGCACCAAATTATAACACTCATCAAAATTATCGTAACCATTCTACAAATCCTTTTCATAATTATAACAATAGATCCAATCTTTCGAATTATCCACCCCCTAATAATAATAATTATAATAATAATACACGAACGTATGATGCTAATCGTCAGAATAATAACAATCAGTACAACAACCCGCCGGGAAGAAGAGGTATGAATAATTATAGATACCGTAATAGAGGACGTGTTAATAACTACTGCCGGAGACCATTGTCACCACTGCCCTCTAGACAAGAATCGGAGGATGTAAAAAAAAAAAATGCCGATTTCGGAAATCGATATGTACACGAACCCGACACCAAGCACCTCAACCCAAAATCTTTAAATAAAATCGACTGTAACTACCCCTCAAAATTAAACAATATAACTTTTTATCAACCCTTTGAAGAGTTCATACACGTAGAAGAAACTGGAACCCATAATATAGATACGCACTCTCTACCAATTATTAAGATTAAATTTACAAACATAGAACTAAGCTGTTTAATAGATACTGGAGCCGAAATAACGTTATTAGAAGAGAAAAAGGCAATCTTAATCGATAATTATGAAAAGAAAATTATAAGGACTAAGGGAACAGATTTGATAGCCGCTAATGGTAAAAGAATGGGGAAAATTCAAAAAAGAATATGTACGGAAATAATGGTGAAAGATAAGGAATATGTCATACAATGCTACATTATAGGTAAACTGCAATACGATTGCATAATTGGGATAGATAACATTAAGAATTTAAAAATGATATTGGATTTCAAAAGAAAAATAATAATGATCGATGAAATAGAGATAAGGATGGAGAAACAGTTATCTGAGGAAGAAGAATATGAATATAATTATTTTAAAGATAAACATTTACAGAAGGAGATTAATAATATATTACAAGAAAGATTGAATACAGATAGTTATGATAATGAATGTAGTAATAAGGAAGAAGGAATAAATATTAAAATGAATAATGATGATTATATATATGGATTGGAAGAAAAGGAAGATGGAATAGGAATGCAGAATGTAGAAGAAGTGGAAGTAAGAAAAGAAGTAAATACCCTCAGAACAGTAAATAATTTAGAAGATATAGAAGAAATAATTAAACTACAAAATATACCATATCATATGATCCCATCAAAATTAGTAAAAATTTTATCTGACAACCTAACATTAATCAATGATGTAGTAGTATTCGCACGTAACTATCAACATACAATAAGAATAGACAATGACAACCCATTATCGAGCAGAAACTACCCAATACCATACCATTATCAGGAAAAAGTTAACAGTTCGAAAAACTGAAACAACACAACACAAATAATATGATATACAAACAAATATAGAAAGAACAAGTATCTACATGATATAATATGATAAACAGTTAAATATGTAATGGGGAAACAAAACGAATATTAACATGCTTAAAATTAAATAAAATGAATTCCTAAAATGTAATATATATATAAGTAATAGTATGCTAAGAATAAATAGAAGGTTTGATGTAATGTTAAAGGAATGGAAAAAGTCTAGATTAATAGAGAGAGTAGGAATAAATATATAATATGGGGATATAAAGTATGAATAAGATATGAATTAGTATTATAAATATGAATATATAGAAATATAGATGAGAATGTCTAATAATGGGGAATTTAATTATATAATAAGGAATGGTATTATAATAAGAAAAGAGTAGGATTCGCTAGTCAGAACATGTATTTAACATGAAAGAATTATTTATTGTGAAAACTAAAATCTATATTAATATATCAAGTTTAAAAAAAATAGAAAACTTTAAGCATGGACCATCAACAAGTAAAATAAATAGAGTAAACCCCCAAAACAAATCATTTTAACTATTAAAACATCGTTACAATATATCAAGAAGAGATAATAATTTTCTTTTAAATTAAAAAAAAAACAGACTTCAAAAAGTTAACAGTTCAAAAATAATATTAACAAATCAACACTTAAAGGGACAAGCATTAACTATAAATGTATATTAAAAACAGCTTATATGCACAAAAACTCATATGATAAAGCAAACAACTTAATAGTTCAAAGAGAATAATTTGGATAAGCCTCTTTGCCAAGTCAATAACGGCATACCAAATTACTGGGGAATTGAGGTAGGTCAAGCCCACACTGAAGTATGCCCAATAAGCAAAAGGACAATCTCTTAATGTATATAAATAAGTTATTGAATAGTTAATTATATGTCAAAACTGAATTCTTCCCACGTCAAATCAATAAAGTTGAATACGCAAGTTTAATTATTTTTTTTTAAAGACATTCACACATTTATAATCTAACATTTCATTTGTAATAGTATTTTCAGTTCGATAATTTGTATTTACAAAAAAAAATCAACTTAATTGATAAATCATTAATGACGCCATTTATTTAGGTATAACTGTACATAATTTGAATTGTCAATCGCGGGAAAATATCCCATAATAAAAACAGCATAATGTATTATTTTTGACATACACATTATATGCATATTAGTTTTAAAATTAAGTAAATATTTATTACAACATGTAAATGTATTTAAAATTATTGAATTGTCATTTTCATTAGTAGTAATTGTCGAGATTAAATGAATACATACCGATGAACGAATCAAAATCAAGTAACAAAAATAAAAGAAGGTTAGCGTAACTGGAAAAATCGCCATTAAAGCATCCAGACGTATTTTTGAGTGTATCACTAAAAACAAGAAGAAAATTACAATAAATACAAGTAAATTCATACGTCCAATTAGTTAAACATCTTACCAATATTCCCAGCTCCTGTTGGACACATATTTCAAGTTCGTACGTGTACCAGTGACAAAAATATTGCCAAGAGCAATTTGCCGAGAAGCAGTTCGTTAGAAAGTGTTTTTGACCGGGGTGACGCCGTTCGAACGCCGACGAAAAACCTGCCTTTCCTAAACCTTTTGAGATCCCGTTTTTATCCAGTATCCTGCACCAATTACTTAAGTATTCTTTAAAATCTCACATCTATATTGAAAAGACAATTCAAACAATCATATTAAAAAAGAATATAGTATATTATTTATATTAGTTAAGATATACATTATAAAATACGATATATAAGATTTAGGTTATTTATTACTTTTAAAGAGGAAGAATACAGTTACGTTTTAATTTAATTTTTCTTTGTTTTACGTCATACATTCTAGTTATATTAAAGTTATTGACTTAATTCTCCTAATTAATTAAAGATTATCTTCACTATTTCTATATTTATCTATTTCATTTATTTCATGTAATATTTATCGTAATTTATCATAGTTAAATAACATATTAAATTTATCACGTTACAAAATTTATATACAAATTATACTTAACAATTAATGCTTATAACTTACCTGTTAATAGAGATCTTAAGAACATTAAAGTTATTATTCGTGAATCTGATCTCGACGTTTTATTTTGTAGTATAGCTTTAACAACAATTAACCTATCATTTAGGAATCTATAAATATCAGTAGTGTTTGATTGAAGTCACCGAACTCGCACTTTAAATTTGGACATATCACAATGCCCTAACACTAGAGTCTATTTTGTTCTCGAGTTTAGCCGGACCCTGAAGATAATAAACGCACATTAATTAATACTTATTAATAAGTTTATATCCGAACAGCTGTTTTAGGTTACATTTATGGAATAATTCGCAAGTAGGCAACTTTGCATCTTGCGCATATAGATTAAACTCGAACAACCCCATCTATATGTTACTTAGAGCAATGTAATTAGTTCGTATATGTAAAATTCACCGAATAAATATAAAACTAACAAGCCATTTATTCACAGCTGAGCATTTTTATATTCATAAACGTTTACATTATTTTATTACGCATCTTGCTCGTTATCAATTCACAGTACAACGAGAGGTTGCTCGTTATCAATATATATATATATATATATATATATATGTGTGTGTGTGTGTGTGTGTTAAAAAAGAAAAACCTCGGAGTCTGACGATCGCCAAATTGTCAAAATCGCTACTCGAAATCGGTTTCTTTCTAATAAAGGTATTTTTCGATAAACCGACAAACTGGCCGAGAAGGGTACTATATAGGAACTTTATAGGGCCAGAACGTTTATGTGGAATCGCTAAGCATTCCGCTAAAAGGGAGATCTGACTATGGCTAGAAAGAGAACATAAAAAGAAATGGAGGCTAACGGAAGGTCAACTCCATACTAAAACACTACTAAGGGAGCTGGATGGAAGGTTTTCAGCCAACCTAATTCGTAGTAACAAAAAATAAATTAAAATAATTACTGGCTTAATATCAGGACATTGTCCTCCAAAGAAGCATCTGCATTTACAGCATTTACTCAGTTAACGAGCCTTGGTGTAGGAGATATGAAAGACAGGAGGAAACTAGCCTTCATGTAATATGCACGTGTGAGGAACTGAAGGGACTCAGACGGTAATATTTTGGAAGAGATCTATTGGATCCTATGAGGGTACTCAAACTTCCCCTGAGTAGGATAATGGCTTTTACTGAGGACACAAGACTAACGGAGTGGAACTGAGGGATCTCTTGGGGGTGGTACAAAGAACACTGTGCTCAAGTGTTTGGACGTGCTGGCGTCATCGCAGACAAAAGTGTGATTCATCCATAAAGAGAACTCACCCCATTGCGGAAAGTCCATTCCGCATATAATAGTGCAAACTGTAGACGTACTCTTCGATATCTTGGTAACAATTTTGGTACTGTAGCCGGTCTTCGTGAAGTCAAACCACTTTTCTCAAGTATTCGCCTAATTGTACATTCACTTATTTCAACCTGTAGCACTGTTTGCAAACGATGTTCAAGTTGAACAGCTGTTATTCTGCGATCGATTGATCTATTTAACACAATAAAATTATAATCAACTGTACTTGTTGCTTTTCGCCATCAAAATCCTGCTTATCTTTAGAATGTGCCGATTTCAAGAACGGTAGTGCGGAGTATTCCTAATGTACGAGACACATACCGCTAACTACGATCATCTTCAATTAATACAAAAATTTGTTCATCATTTTACACTAGTTAACGGATTTGCCAACGCGTAAAAATTGTTGTTTACTATCAAACTGGCGTTCATAAACAACAGAGTATTAAGCCTACTTGGATTTTTCATAAATAAAAACAAAGAAACAGTCGGCGGACCTGTTTATTAATTGAGACCGGACGCATCGGGCCAAAATTATGATGAATTATAACGGGTGTTCATTTGAAAAGTCAATCTAATAGCATGTGATTGACTGAGAACATTTTGAAGTATGTCGTAAATTAAAATTTACTACTTAACCTACGAAGTCGTATATTTTGACTGTTTCATACATACAAATAAATAACAAATGTGATTGACATTATCAAATGTCATTTGGATTTACGTTTACGGAACAACAAACACATACTAATATATATGCGTCTTATTCTATCAAAATTTCAAAGTAACCTAGATTGACTTTTCAAATGAACACACGTTCTAAATAGCCTATAACATCGCTAAGTACAGTTATTGAATAGCTCTATTCCTTCGGTTAATCGCACATCTGTTTTTGTTGTTGAATTGTGATGCAATTATTTCGATAAAACAGTTAAATTCCTTTTTTCATAGGCGTAGATAGCGTGAGGAGTTTTTAAAAATTATTTTATTTACTAGTTTATATTTCGTAAGATAAAAAAAGTACGGTGAGTTAGTTTCTTTTTTTCATTGTTTCAACTGTTAATTACATAAGTATTTCATAATTTTTGTAATAGATCCTGTTTAATATCGTTTCGTAGAATTTACTTCTCCCAATTATTTCGACATAAGTGTTTCAATAACTTACGCATACAATTTTAATTTTCATTTATTTTGATCTAGAACATTGCTTACGATACTTTTTCAAATATGATAGGGAAACATCGTCGCGAATGGCATCATGAAACAATGGCAAGTTGGATTAAAGGTCAAACTGATTGTGTATCCATTGCCAAGAAATCGCTCGTAAAACGTCACTTAGCATCGCAAACACATAAGTACATAGAAATTAGGTCCGTTGAAATCTGACAATTTTAACGAAGAACTCTATGAAACTTTAATAGCGGCAAATATTCCATTAAATAAACTTAACAATCCCACTTTCAAAACATTTCTCCAAAAATGTACTGGCCAAATATTCCTGATGAATCCACCTTACGCAAATATCATGTTTCTAAGTGCTACACGAAAGCAGTAGAACATTAGAAGCCATCTTTCAAATCAGTACTTATGGATAAGTGCCGACGAAACTGTCGATATATTAGGACGCTGTGCGATAAATGTTGTAGCTGGTGTAATACATCCAACTATTCCATATAACGCATATGTAATAGCTACAAAAGTTATAAATATAGTTGATACGGAAACAGTAGCTAAAACCATATGCGAGAATGTGCACCAAATGCTTCATTCGGACGACAGGTACAAAGAAAAAATTATTTTATTTGTCAGTAACAGTGCTGCATATATGTTAAAAACAGGCAGACTATTAAAGGAAACATATTATAATATACTGCTAATTAGATGGCGAACATGTTTGGAAACTACTAGTATTTATGCAGCGAATTTCGATAGTTTACAAAATTTCGTTACATGTTTAAATGACGGTGCTCTAGGTATTACTTAGTGCAGGGAACTAATACAAATTCTAAATTTAAAAATCAGTTGTACTTTCTTCAGGAACACTGGAAATTTGCCAAAACTAATCACTTATTCTGAAAATCAAAATCTCAAATTAAATGATGTATTTACCACATTAGATGTTATTACAAACACCGGCTTTACACGTTTCTGGTTTTGGCTGCCGTGCTAATAATAATGAAATTATTCTATATAAAATGTGAATTAATGTAAAATAACCTCTGTAAAGAACTATACAGTGTTACCTTTGAGTTGCGAAGATGGTCGGCCACATGGTCTGCGAAGATATACTTGGACAAATATATGTAGAGCGATGTTTGGCCGGAGGAACAAGAAATTAATTAGTTGAATTAATGTGAATTAGATCAAAGAATAATATATATTGGACAATACAGATTACCTTCTAATTGCAGAAATGTAAGGGCACGTGCATCATGGCCGGTACTTGACCAGTATGGCGGGTAAGATGTTTCACTTACGAAGATTCTAACGAGAAGAAACTGATAATTCGTGTCGATAGAACGCTAGTCTGCCGGAAAAAGGTTTGTTTTATGACCTAAGTCGAAGAGAGGGTCGACATCTTGACTAGTAATTAATAAGAAGCGCTACCTGAAGAGGTGTTCTATCGATGGCATAAATATTATTAAAATATCCCTTTTGTGAAACAAACTTTCAAATGATATGAAACACTATAGGAGATGTACGTAATTAAATTAATACAATTTAATGAAATGTATATAGAAATTCCACAGTGAACGTTATGGTTGAAAGCAGGTATATTTCGAGGGTTTCCCGGTTAGGAATATAACAAAAAGAAAAGCTTTCTCTTTGCACACGAATATGTACAGAAAAAATGTCTTAAGTTATATTTTAATACGAGATATTTAAAGAAGCAATATAATTTAAAAACAAAATCAAAATATTCTTACATATGCGAAGCGTAACAATTTGGCTATTAATAATTTGAAAAATATGCCTCAAAATCTAACTGGTAAATGCGCTGAAATAAAAGAATATTTCCATTATGCACCTATAACCCGTTGCGATGTAGAAAGGGCGTTTTCTCTCTATAAGAAGCTTGTATTTCATTCAAAGAGAACAAATTTGACAGAAGAGAACCTGGAGAAAGTATTGCTAGTTAATATTAATACTCCTTTACTCAATTTGAACTATAACATGAACAAATAAAAATGTAGACTTTTACAAAAAAGAAAGGTCGATACGTTAACATTAAAATGTTGGGTATATTTTGCATTAGACTAATCAATATGAAGATTTAACAATAAAAATATAACAGTTTAAATCTTTGTTTAGACAAAAAAAAATCCGAAATATATGGGTCTCTAATAAATATCTCAGGCTGTCCGGTTTTTCTAGCGGGTCAGTGTATATTAATTGTTCTCTGATATAAAATTCTGTTCGTCAAATTCGGCGTTCTTTTGATTACATTAGAAGACGGTGCAGTTGTCTTCCGACACAATTACTAGTACGCTTCAATTCCCCCGAAAACAGATCGTCAGATTATACACAAAAATATTCTTTTACTAATGACGTAATTTAATTTGTAGAATGCGTTAACGTGTCGAAAGTGTACGATTAAATTCTGTCTTTCTGCAGCGATATGACCGTGGAGAATCATCCTTGCTCTAGCTGACAACTATTACTCTCTTAATACGATGAAATTCGTAATTAGCCGTGATAAGATACGAGTCGAGAGTACATAGTAATTATACAGTTAAACGTAATTGTTTGAATAGCGAAATCGAAATACATAGATTTATGGATATTTCGCAAGTATTAAATGGAAAACAATATCAACAATGTTACATTTGAGCGATGTCAAAATCGAAAATTCTTATATACGGAACGTATCTGAAGTTATTGACAGCATTCTTAGTAGACTTGCTTTCGTAAAATTAAAAAATTATGTGAAGTGATTTATTTAAATACTAACAATGGACTTCAGTAACATTGGGCTGAGATTTTACAAACTCTTATTCATTATTTAATCCCCTTAGATGAATTATTTATTTATAAATTTAGCGAATATTAAAACAACTTTCGGTTTGTCCTACCATAAAGCGTCTTTTTACAAATTCAAATTACAATCGCGTCATTACTTGTTCTTGCTTATTTTGAAGAAAGTCGTATTTGTTATTGTTTGTTAAACACATACTGATTTCAAAACCTAAGTTACAAATTTTCTAGTACGGTAGCCGCTCGGTGGAGTGAATACTCTTTCAGACTAAAATTTTAATTTACAAGAACAACGTATTTTATTTTAGTCATTTTTACATCTCTTGAAGTCGCAAGTGTACTGTGCTTGAGTGTTTTTGTATTTACAAATGAAGCAGAAAGTGCTAAGTTTATGCGAGAAAATGAGAAATTTTAAAAAGTCTAGACAACGTGCTGTGTAACATATTGCTATGGATTTTTATTTAAAAATAATTTAATTTAAGAACGTACATTTATTTTCGATATGACTGTATACTAAATTTAACTCGGGAGAAAAAACTAGACATAAATTCTGGTATGTTATTTGATGTTTAAATTGAATAAGCACCTTCTTAGTCTCTATTTAATTGTAGGTAGAATTAAAATTATATGAAATAAGCATAAGTATTATTATAATATTTTCCATTTTATTGAAGTTTATAGATAAGAGATTTAAATTGTAAGAAATACAGATAATACAGTTTATATATTAAAATTCTTTGTAATTTTATAGATTGAAAAGTTTGTTCGACTGGAGTTAAGGGTTTTTTTTGTGCTTGCTGTTTGCACATGCGTAAATTTTGTTCGTGTATCAGAATCTGATTATACAGTGTGGTTCTCTGGGGAGAAATTAATAGTAAACTTGATTATTTTTAGATAAGTTTGTTCGGATTCATAAAGAGAGAAATAAGGATGTCATAGAAGAACTTGAAGAGGATGTAATTGAAATTGAAGATGTGAAGAAATAATGGATGATGAGCCAATTCCAACTAATACCCCTACCAAGGAAGCTTTACAAGGTCTTAATATAGTGACTTCTTGAGCAGAACAAAACATGGTAAATTCTGAAGATCTACTAATTTTGCGAAGAATAAAAGAAATCGCAGTTTAAAGACGCTTATAAGTTCTTTTGAATGTTACTAAATATATAAATAAATAATTTAAACTGCACATTCGATGGAGTGAACATTTCGCTTCTGTAAATAGGTAAGAATTTTATTAGTTCACATAATCGAGCAGCTACTGTATATACCTTTGAGAATAAAGCTCGGATTATGTGTAAAATATTCCTTTTTAATTACCTTGCTTAACTCAAAAAATATTAAATAAACCCAGAAAACTCATAATTTTGTTGTTAAAAGGTATGTCAATATAGTTCTCTCACACGATAGTCGAGAAAGAATGTGAAGAAGACGAAATGAGCGACATGCCGATTGCACCATCTCTGAACGGGTGCCTTTTCATGGTGGTTCTGCTATGGCATGGGCAGGCATTTCCACGTACAGAGCTCATATTTGTAGAAAATTGTGCTTTCAACGCTAACAGGTAGGTGGAAGATATTCTGCAAGAAGCTGTTGCCAATTTTCTCATTTAATTTAAGATGGCTTTTGTTTTGACAATGCTAGACCACATATGGCAAGAATCGTTACTGAGTACCTTAATGAAGTTCTAATACGTAGATTTGATTGGCCAGCATGCAGTCCGGGATTTAATTCGATAAAATACATTTGGAATGAACCACAGAGGGTATTCGTCGTCGTCCAGCAATGCTAGCAACTTTGCAAGAGTTATGATTAGTGCTTTTAGAAAATTCGAAGCAATTCCTCAAATTTTCTTAACAAATTTAGTAAATTTAATGTCAAGACGACCGTACAGTGTAATCAGGCATTCATTTTGAAAAACTTGATATTTTAGGATATATGAAAAACTTCAGGGATTTGCTCTGTTTTGAAACAAGGTGATTCGGCAAATATAACCAATTATAGTTCAATTTCAATTTCAAAATTGACCTATTAAGACGATCATCTATGACACTCATGGCCGTTTTCTTCACATCTAGATAAAGATCAAGATAAATACGTCTGATAGATAAAATGTACTTTAATTTTTTGACCAAAAGCTATAGCTACTTATCCGGTATATAAGTATCTATAGTCTGTTCGCGCCTTAGAAAAAAATACAGCCCTTATGGGAATACTGTACAGAGTCCACTTCTTGTGGTGGAAGATATTTAAATAAAATATTAAAGCAAATGCAATATAATAAACTTGTGAAACCTGATTTAACTTTAAAAGTTCCTAAAAATTAATTTAAATAATTATTAAAACAGAGATTCTGACATAATAGCTTAATAAAAAATACAGTTACCATTGGGAATTTCTGTACTTTAATGTATATGGTTGGCATTTGACTGGCATACTTATGCGATATTGGCAGGCGGTATATGTTATTGTTTGTTAAACACACAATGACGCATAGCCAAAACCTAATTTACAAAATTGTTAATATATAGCTTTGAGTTATAATTAGAGCTGAGGATGTTTGCGGTATAACCATGGTTATATCATGTAACCATAGTAAATTACTATGGTTACATGATATAACCATGGTTATACCGCAAACATCCTCAGCTCTAGTTATAATACAAGTACAAATTAAGATTAAAAAATAATCGATTATATTGAAGTCTTTGCGTATGATGAATATCTTTTCTTAAAGAGCTAATTTGTTATAAAATTCTGATATACCCATGTTTATCTAATGAATGTATGGAAGTTAACTACACATTGGAGTTTTATTTAATGTTTAACCAAGCTAAAGATTATTCCTAATGTAGTTCTGAAAAAGTTATGTACAACAAATATAATTAATTTTTTGTTACGATATAAGAAACCTATTCAATAAGATCATATCAGATAATAATAAATAACTTCACAATTCATTGAAATATAGTATATTAAATATTAAGAACGGTAAGCGGTAAACTTTAACCGATCGAGGACAACTGTTTGGAGGAGGAGTGAAGCGACGACTCCAAATGTTGCCTAAGATCGGTATTTCCTTACCCTGCGTGATGCGTATGAGGTTTTTTGTGCGATTGAATTATAAATTATTTAATATTACAATAATTACAGTAAATAAGTACTGCTAATGTTATTCCTATTTAAACCTTGAAATCATATTGCCATGATATCAATTTGTGGGTTGCGTTGGTAAATTCGTAAACAGTTTATTGTTATCCTAATTTTTTGATGAAAGTAGATTTTTGTGTAGCGATAACAAGTAATAACTTACTTTACGAATCGCCCTTGTATAACTACCCCAAAATTTAATCAAATTTAGTAATAATGTGTGTTAATTGCTTTCATTATTTTAATTCACTACAATAAGTTGATATTAACATATTTCTTACTTTATAATAACTGAGCCAAAAAAAGTTTTTCAAGTAGACTATGAACGAGAAAGATAACTATAGCAGTCATATCGGAGTATAATTCATACCTACTCATTGATTATACTAACAATTTGCGAATATCTTCGTTTATTCTTATAAATGTATCATTAAGCAATGGCTTATGTATTTAATGAGCAGCAAAGGAGATATATGGATGGATATATGAAATTTATTTAAGAAAGAGCAGAAAAATCGATGGTGAATGGACTTTTTCAGTGAGCCATGCATACGAAGACTTTTTAAACGAATTTGTAAATGACGTCCCATGTGACCATTTCTGTGTTTCCAGTCGTCGTTTTTCCTTTTATTTTGCCATTCTATATTTTTTGTGCAACATAATAATAAATCATATTTAGCTTTAAACTAAATATGATTTATTATTATTAGAGACCGGACGCATCAGGCCGAAATTACGATGGCCCATGTAAATAGTCTATAACATCGCTATGTAATAATAATAATAATAATAATCTTTATTTAAGAGCATGTAGCTCGTAAGTCTCAAAATATGTACAGTACAAGATAGAAGATATAATATATACACCAGAAAATACATGACATTGCAGTATATACATGCAGTATATACAGTATATAATGGTCAATGCAAAACACTGATAAAACTAAACAAAAACACAACATATGCCCCTACAGAACAGTGTAAATATATACACGTCAGGGAACATTATGTAAAAATTGTCGATCAATAATGCAAAAAAGGTCACAAAACAAAATAGAACAAAATAGAACAAAAAGAAACAAAAAAAAAACAACATATTACTACAAAGAATGTACAGTGCCATACCAAAGCAGGGAACATTAGATAAGCCAATGATACCATCTATATCAAAACAGTCTCTTTAATATAAATAACACACTTTCGTTTAAAGTTTATTATATTACTACTAGCTTTAATGTCATTAGGAAGTTCGTTATATAATTGTAGCCCCTTGTAAAAGAGACTATTTTGGCTGTAATTGGTCCTAACTTTATTTAAGTAAAAGTTACCCTTAGAATTACCTCGGGTATTGGCTCGTGGACCTCACTAACAAACCTACAGTGACCCAAAAGATGACTCGGTAGTAATTGGTTAATCATTTTATATATGAAGAGCATAGTATTAAGGGTCACAGTTTGTCTTACACCCAATAAATTTGCAGTTTCTAACATATCAATTCTGCTTGTTCGCCTATGACATCCTAGAATAATTCGTAAAGCTTTATTTTGCTTTTTCTGAAGAACTCCCATTTCTGACTTATTCATCAAAAATAGTAAGGTTGAACAAAAATGAAAATGTGGTGCTATAATTGTTTTGTATATTGTCATTCTTGTCCAAGAACTTAGATCGTTTGCGATTCGTCCTAATACGTTGATTTTTTTAGCTACTTTATTGGTGATGTAACTAAAATGCTCCGAAAAAGTAAGATTCTCATCTATTATACACCCAAGATATTTGAATTTCCTTATCCTTTCAATAGTCGTATTGCTGATATTTAAGTGGGGATTGTTTGATAATGCTTTCTTATTATATTTATTTTGTATAATCATCATTTTGGTTTTATTTGAATTTAGTCCAAGGGAATTGTTATTGAGCCATTCCAATATGTTATTAAGATCTTCGTCTAATGAATCTATGATATCCCGCACTGTATCACCCGAAACATATACCAATGTATCGTCCGCAAAGAGCTGAATGTTACATTTTTTAATTACTTTCACCATATCGTTTATATACAAAATAAAAAGTGTGGGTCCCAGCACAGTTCCCTGGGGCACACCATGCTCATTCATCCTGGAACCAGAAGTATTACCATATTTTGTCACCTGTATTCGCTCACTGAGGTATTCTCGAAACCAAGCCAAAACGTTGTCTCCAAACCCATACCTTGCCATTTTCAGCAATAATAGTCGTCTGTTTATGATTTCGAAAGCACGTTTAAAATCCAGGAATACCACTCCAATAAGTTTTCCCTCTTCTAATGTTGCTTTCCAGTCAAACAGAACACTCTGTAGCGCACTCTCACATGAGTTTTTACCTCGGAAACCCGCTTGAAATTCACTTAAGATGTTGTTTGTTTCTATATAGTTTATTATTTGTTTATTTACACATAATTCCAACAATTTTTCATATGGTGGCACAATATTAATGGGCCGAAATTCTTCACTCCTTATGGTGCCATTTGTCTTCTTTATTGGAACTACGGTATTTAGTTTCCAGTTCTTTGGAAATTCCGCCTTCTCTAAACTTGTGTTGATGAGATTAAGAATCCTATCTCCTATTGTTTCGAATGCTGCTTTTAGTACTTTAACCGTAATGCCGTCTGTATTGCTTTCCTTGTTCGGCATATTGTTTATGATCGCTCGCAATTCAGACATTTCCAACCTGCGAAAACTTTCCATCCCACAATCAACTTGTATATGATCAACACTCCCTAGAAGTGTTTTACTTGGTATTATGTTTTCCACTATTTCCGTAATACTGTTTATGAAGAAAATATTAAAGGACTCACTTATTTGATCACCGGATACAATTTTATCGCCAAATACTATTTCTGCTTTGGGAAAATTTTTATTTTCCACTTTTAATAAGCTTTTTAGAGTTTTCCACATTTCGTTGGAGTTATCCTTTGTTTTATCAATCGTTTCATTATAATAGGCAACCTTTGCCGTCCTTATCAATGTTACAACTCTGTTTCTTTTAAGTTTAAAATTTTCCTAGTCGTGACCTGTCTTTGTTAATATTGCTCTTTTGTATAAATTGTCTCGTTCCTTCATTCAGTCATTATTTCTTCATTCCACCATAATCTGTTAGCCCATTTCACCTTTATAATTTTATTCTGTTCCGGTGCGCATTCATCAAGTGTCCTAATCAAATTTTCAATTAAGATATCAGCAAGACTACTTGTATTACTAGAATTTGTTAACCAAGTCATGTCTAATAATTTCAGTTGGAATGCCGTAGTATTCATTTTTCTATAATTTCTGAAAGTTTTCATTTTAATGGATTCGATATTTTGTTCTCTTAAATCAATTGAGATTATAGAGTGATCTTTTATTTTGGGCGTCACATGTACATTATGTTGGACGTCCTTTTTATTAGAAATAAGAAGATCTATTCTTGTTTTCGAGCGTTCTGTAATACGAGTGTAGTCATTAATCAATTGATAGAATCCATGTTTGTGAATTATATCGTCCATTTTGGTGGAGTAAAATGCGCTGCCTGCCAAGTCTATGTTGAAGTCACCCAGTAATATGAATATACCATCTAGTTACATGTTATCCAATAATTCATCATGATCTTCCACAAATGCTGCGTCGCTTGCGCCGGGTGAGTGATATAAACTGAATATATAGTATTTCTGTCCTCCCATTGCAATTTCAATCCCACTTACCCACATATTCATGTTATGATCAATGTTTATAGTTTCTTTGTACTTAAGATTTTGCTTTACGTATATTAGTGTACCTCCTGTATGGGCACTCTTCGAATGACTATATACTGAATTATAACCCTCCATATTTATTTCACTATCCGTAAAATCATTTGTAATGTGAGTTTCCGAGAGACATATCACTGTCGGTTTATATTGATTTATAGCCCACGATAGTTGTGTTTTATGTGTCTTTAGTCCTTGTATATTTAAGTACATTATTGACGCATTTGATTGCTAGAAAGAATCTCTGGCAATGTGCATCTCAGGGTAATCTATTTTTTCCTGCAGCCTATCAACTATTCTTTGATATGCTGCGCATTTTCTGTCATACGCTTTGTGGTTACAATCTATATTGGGTATTTTCAGTACTTCTAAAGCATGTTTGCAATTTACACAGCATTCTATAGTTGCTTGACATACATTTGCTGTGTGTTCACCTGCACATATCTGACAAGTTGGTTCTGCTTTCCGACAATCTGTTGCAATATGCCCGAATTTCCTACAGTTAAAGCACTGTTTTACATTTAGACTGTCTCTGTAAAAACACATTTTCCACCCAATAGAGATCCTTTCGTTTCGGCTTACACATTTATACGATTCTTTATCAAATTGAAATATCACATTATTTAGGCCTTTTTTATTTCGATATTTGTGTATAATCTTTATTTCTCTTTTATCGGGATTCGTATTTATTGTATTTTGTATAATTAGTTTATTCATTAGATCATCCTCATTCTTCAGTTCGTTATTATGTACGTTAAAGACTATTATTCGCGGATTCCTTTTTTCTGGTATTGTGATAACGCAATGCAATTTGTGTGTATGCAACAATCTGAACCAGGCCACAGCCTCGTTCCCGTAACGCATGTTACAAATACGTCCTCGCTCACGCGAGTTGTTTGCAAACACAAGTTGCATGTCAGGGTTGTATAACATTCCCTAAGTAGTACGAGGATGAGCTAATGATATATAACAGACATTCATAGATTCACTTACACAGTCACGTTCACATATTCAGTCTTAAACAAGAGACAGATTCTTAACCAGAATCATGTCATCTTTTATACTCTCTTTAGATAGACAGTAATAATATTAATGATAAGTATATCAAAATGTATATTAACGTTATCCAGTTTTAAGTGTTAAATATTAATTATACGATGTTACCCAAACTTCGTGAGTGTCTTACTTTACCATAAGTTGCCCTACCTGCTATCCCGTGGGCTACCCAAAGGCCCAACATCACATGGCGATCCTACCTGTCCACACCACTAGATGGCTCTGCCAGCCATCTAAGGCCGAAAAAGACCAAGTGGAAATTCGGAACGGACCAGGAAAAAAAAAAGAAACCTACAGTTTAGCAGGTCAAAACCAAGAGGATGGCAACAAGGAGCGGAGGAAATCATCTCCAACAGAAGCTCCACACGAAAGAAGAAACGCAGGTATTCTTTAAAATAAATTTTAACAAAGACAAATATTACGGTGTATAAAAATAAAGTGCAAGACGTTCATGAATTACGTACATTTCGCGAGTGAAAATGTTTATTTGTTTTATAAGAGACAATAATATTGATTTAATGCAGGCATACCTTGTTATTTATGTCTACTTACGCAAGAATGCAAAAGTTGCAAAGCGCGTACCATACGTTTCTTTATGTAAAGGTCAAGTTTATTTAAAAAAAAATTAATATGTACTATATGACTTAGAGACGTTATATTTCGGCCGTACACTTCGCAATTTTGTTAATAAACGCAAAAGTTTAAGTATATTTTTTTGTTTAGAAGGCGCATATATATATATACATATATCGCAAAATTATGATATATTTTTTAATAAGTTTAATTACGTGCATAAAAAATGCATGCGTTGTACTTTTAATAAGCGCCATATATTGCATAGTTTACAAACAAAATTAAAAACAATAACTTGTATATTCAAACTAATCGCGAGTAAATAAACATCGAATTCAAATTAAATATGTATAGTTTAATAATACTCGAGTCAAGTTCGCTTATAAGAATGCAAACACATCATTTATTTCTAAACGACGATACTTGGCATTGAATATAGTGCCGACGCATTCAAAAGTTCGCAATAAAAGAGAATAACTTTAAATTAATAGAAGAAACAATATACGAGGAGTAGTATATTAATTTTATTGGTAAAGATTCCGAAAATTTGTCACAAATGCCTTAGAAGTTGATTCCAATGCCATAACGGTTAGTAACGGGACAATACGATAGCATCCTAATCACGTCTGGAGCTCTATAAGACAACAGAGACCTATCGATTGTACCTTTACGACACCAACAACAGTGCAACCTACAGGACAGATCATCCTAGAGTTGTGGACTTGGCGAAAACGTTAACCAACCGAATCAGACGAACTTCAAAGTAGGAGAAAGGCAAAAAAGACTCCAATTCGCCCCTAGGTCGTGACGAAGCAAGCATGCGCTTCCAGGAAGTAGTCCTGCACGACAGAAAACGCTCTCAGAATTTTTTTTTAGAGATTGCAGTTGTAACAAAAGTGTGTTTTGTTAACTGGTCTCAAGTTTTTCTAGATTGAAGAAAAGGCTTACAGCATAAGGGCATATCCGCTGTACGAGCTCCCTTACTGTAGTCAGAATAAGCTTCAAAGATAGTTCTGCGCAGGAACATGACAGACACGAAATATGTGCTGTCCAGGGAAATACACGAAAGAGTGATTTCCAGAATAATTTTTTCCATGGAGGAAAATAGATAGAAAAACGGAGAGTCGATTTATTTTAAAGTATGGTTGGAAGGGGAGCAAAAGAATTGGGAGCAAACAATCATGCACAAAATTGAAGACAAACAATCAAGTATAGGAATCGAAAACGAACAATCAAAGCAAAGAGTTAAGACAAACAAGCGAACATGAAGAATTCAAGACAGAGAATCGAATGCGAAAAATTAGAAATTAGAAGCAAGAATTGCAAATACGAAGTAAGTCAACTATTAGAGATATACGAACTCATAATATAGGAATAAAATATAAAAAGCGAACAGACTAACAAGATTGAGACAGTGTACAAATTACGAAGGCCCGATTATTGATTATTAATTATTATTATTATTTAGCAACAATGTAAAAACGTACTATGTAGCAGTACCTCGAAAATTTATTTAAAGTTTTATTGTATTATTGTATTGTATTATAATATTGTTAGAATAAGTGTAAATATGTTAGTAGGAAATAAGAAACTTGTATACATGTAATAAATAAGCAACTATTTTTAAGATTAGTAGTATATGTCATATTTTTAGTGATCACCGTACTACAAGAATAAGAAAGGTATAGATTTTAACATAAGAAAAACAAACACCTCAGCGTTATTTTTCTTAACCCCTAGGGAGGGTGGTGTGATAACGCAATGCAATTTGTGTGTATGCAACAATCTGAACCAGGCCACAGCCTCGTTCCCGTAACGCATGTTACAAATACGTCCTCGCTCACGCGAGTTGTTTGCAAACACAAGTTGCATGTCAGGGTTGTATAACATTCCCTAAGTAGTACGAGGATGAGCTAATGATATATAACAGACATTCATAGATTCACTTACACAGTCACGTTCACATATTCAGTCTTAAACAAGAGACAGATTCTTAACCAGAATCATGTCATCTTTTATACTCTCTTTAGATAGACAGTAATAATATTAATGATAAGTATATCAAAATGTATATAAACGTTATCCAGTTTTAAGTGTTAAATATTAATTATACGATGTTACCCAAACTTCGTGAGTGTCTTACTTTACCATAAGTTGCCCTACCTGCTATCCCGTGGGCTACCCAAAGGCCCAACATCACAGTATTCCTACTTCATAGTCTTGTCCCAGAGAATCTTTTATATTAGTACATATGTTTTCTATATTCTGTATTCCGTTCTCACTGCATTTGATTGCTATTCCACCATCTTTGATATACTTGACTGTCGAAACTCCAACCCCATCTCCCAAATTGCATGGATTGATCTTCTCTGTAATTGTTTTCTTTGTTGTTTCACTTGATTGTTCAGGGTCTTTCGGTTTTATAATTATCACTTCATTCCTTTGTTTCCTGACTGCATTACTGTAACTCCCATGTTCAAAGTTCAAATCCCGTCTTATTCCCTCAATTTCCTCCTTCAATAAATTTATAATAGTTGTTTTGTCCTCTATTATATTATCCTTACTATCTAATAGTTTCTTAAACAAACCAAGTGACTCTCCGTTTAAGCAACTTCGGCAGTAAAACTTCATTGTACGTCCATTTGTCAGCTGTAAAACTTTAATGGTTGGAAGCTACTAGTTTTTATGCATAGAATTTTGAAGTTTACAAAATTTTGTTACATGTTTAAATGACGATGCTCGATGTAGTTCTGAGTACAAGGAACTAATACAAATTCTAAATTTAAAAAATCAATTTTACTTTCTTCAGGAACACTGGAAATTTGAAAAACTAATCATTTATTTTGAAAATCAAAATCTCAAATTAAATGATGGAACCAAGAACATTAGATGTTATTATATTAATACATTGAAAAATATTCCAAGTGACTTCGGATGTGGCCTTCGGCAAAAGTTAGACGCAGTTTTTAATAGAAATACAGATTTAATAATATTGCGGCAATTAAGTATGGGGACAATGCCTCAAAATCTAATTGCCAGATACGCTGAAATAAAAGAATATTTCCAGTATGCACCTATAAACAGTTACGATGGAGAAAGGACGTTTTCTATATACAAGGATGTATATCATTCAAAGAGAACAAAATTTACAGAAGAAAACCTTGAGAAAGTATTGCTAGTTAATATTAATACTCCTTTACTCAACTTGAACTACAAAATGAACAAATAAAAATGTATTTCGTATTTTATAGATCACCACCCGTTTGTTTTTCAATTATATAAATACAATTAAAAACTCTTTAAATTTTACTTACAAATTTTCAATAGTACGCCCGTGGGCAATGAGCCATCGGCCTCTCGTGTCTGGTCCCTAATTATTATGTTTAAAAATGTTTATTATTTATTTTGTTATGAGAAATATTACATCTGCTGATATAATTACAATAATAATCAAAATCTGGATGATTCCTTTGAAAAGAATTCATCTTCGGAGTAGAAAATTTTATCGTTCAAATATTTATTTAAATGCACTCTAAAATATCTGTATGTATTTGTTGTTTTTATGTATGTTCTAATGTAATGAGTTGAGTATTTTTCGCCAAAATTATCAGGACTGACACTTTTTATAAGCAGAGTATATTCGGGTTTATGTAAATCGCATTTTTTGCGTGTGTTATATACATAGTATATATATTTAAAACAACGAACGTTGTTTTAAATATATATACTTTGAAGTAATGAACCAGACCTTTAATCGCCGACTTATTAAGTTTACCTTATCATACCAAGGTCACGAAAATATTATATATTTATATATATATATATATATATATATATATATATATATATATACTGTCATTTATATTTTATATCCTTGATAAAGGCATCATTGCCGAAACATGTAGGGTTGTTTTAAATATATATACTTTGAAGTAAAGCCAGACCTTCAATCGCCAACTGATTGAATTTACTATATATATATATACAGGGTGTAACAGGACGAGGTTTGCAGAAGAGTTGATGAATGATTATTGGAAGTTAGACAGCTACTAAGATGGGCTATTGAAAATTATTTTCACTTGTCTGCAAATACTATACGGGGTGTTAGTATTTACCGACTTAATGTGTTAAATTTCAAACACTAATTATTTCGTAATTTTAAATAGAACACCCTGTATATTTTTGTCGCAAACGGTAGAAAATTAAATTCTTCATCAAATGATATTACATTTCCCTATACCTAAAATGAATATTTAAGGAGCTATTCGCAAATTATGTGAATGTATTCAGAAACTTCGTATGAGCGCTAAAGGTGGCTATGATAATTCGTTACAGTTTTAGCGTAATGTCTAATTTTCTAATGACAGTTAGATAGCGTGTTAATAAACTTCCTAGTATATCACACAGTTCCTAATCAAGTATACGAAAATGTCACGTTTAGGATTGACAAATCAGGATTACCTGAATTTATTGTTGTTTATGGAGAGCCCGGAAAAATTTTAAGTCGAACATGTGCTTTATTTCGACAAAGGTATCCGGACAGACCAATTCCATCTAAAGATGTAGTGCGACGGTTAGTTAAAAATTGTTTAGAACATGGACAGTTTAGGCCAAAATTAAAAAAAAAAAAAATTGGTGTTATGGGATATTTCTATACCAACCCCACTGCATCTCTTCGAGAAGCAGCGACAACTTTGGAAATTTCAACAATGTCCATTCAAAGGGTATTGACATAAATGGAGACCATTTTCATACCTGCAGGTACAGCACTTACATCCGCAGGATTTCTTAAATAGAGTCATTTTTTGTGAATTCTTCACCATAGCTTGTCAGGACGACGAAAATTTTACGAAGAAAATCATTTGGACAGACGATGCTAAATTTACCAAAAATTGCCTCTTTAATAAACATAACAGTCATTTTTGGGCAGCCGAAAATCCCCATGTAACGAGAGAAAGGGGATATCAGGAAAGTTGGCAATTTAATGTTTTTTGCGCAATAAAAGATAATCGCATACTTTGTCTACATTTTTATAACGAAAATTTAAATGGCGAAAGGTTTTTAGATATATTGCAATATTGTGGAAGAAGAACTTGATACACTGCCTATTATCGAATCAAATACTGCTTGGTATCAAATGGATGGTGCACCGGCTCACAGCACAAGAGATGTACACTTATTCTTGGAGAGGTTATTTGACGGAAAGTTTATTGCAAACGCAGGTCCATACTTGTGGCCTCCACGTTCACCAGACTTGACCCCTATGGATTTTTTCCTATGGGGCTATGTTAAGGACAAAGTTTACAGTACTCCGGTGACAACTGCAGAGGAAACAAAAGAAAGAATACGAGGAGCACTAAATTCTTTAACAGAAGCGCAAATACAAAAGGTCACTAGTAATCAAGTGCTAAAAAGAAATAATAAATGTTTGGAACTGAATGGGGCTAATTTTGAACAAAATTTGAAATAATTTATTACTTTTTAATACCTTATTTATTCATTCTTAACATAGATTTCTTTAATGTTATCTTGGTTACAAAATAAATTTTGTTTCTTCTTTACTCGAAAAATATATTTGTTTTTTATTTCTTTATTAACGCGCTATCTAACTATCATTAGAAAATTAGACATTACGCTAAAACTGTGACGAATTATCATAGCCACCTTTAGCGCTTACACGAAGTTTCTGAATACATTCACATAATTTGCGAATAGCTCCTTAAATAATCATTTTAGGTATAGGGAAATGTGATATCATTTGATGAAGAATTTAATTTTCTACCGTTTTTTACAAAAATATACAGGATGTTCCATTTAAAATTATGAAATAATTACTGTTTGAAATTTAACATATTAAGTCGGTAAATACTAACACCCTGTATAGTATTTGCACACAAGTGAAAATAATTTTCAATAGCCCATCTTAGTAGCTGTCTAACTTCCAATAATCATTCATCAACTCTTCTGCATACCGAAGAAATACGTCACTAAGTACTACGATGCATTTGATAAAATTTACATAAAAAACAAGTTAGCTATAAAACAGTAATGTTTACACCAGTCGAAATAAATGATTTATACGCCAAATTTGTTGCTGAATTCAATTGTTTGAAAAAAAATTCGGTAATCTATTTAAAAAAATGATGTTGATTGTGCTTCCGGCGAAACCGGAAATAGAGAATATGTACTAATATTTTCTAAAAGTTTGCCCCCATGCCCAAAATATCTCTGCAAATTTACAAATATGAAACTTGCTTAGTTGCTGAGATACGGCTAACGTAAGCTCGTCCTGTTACACCCTGTATATATATATATATATATATATATATATATATTTAGTGTTTAAAGAATTTTGTTTTTCTTTTTTCTTTTATTGGCCGTGTCTTAATATTAAAAATAATACTACAAGAAAGATTGAAAGGTCATAAATACGCAAAAAATCAAACTGCTTTAAAAAAACACCAATTGACACTTAAACATAATTTTGATTTTGAAAACACCAAAGTAATAACACAAAAAAAAGAACACAAAAGCTAGAGAGGTCTTAGAAATGATACACATTTTCAAAAATAGCAATACTATCAACGACAGAAACGAAATTGATGGGCTTTCAAAACTCTACTACCCTCTCATAAAACAATAGAAAAATCAAACATATACCCCTAAATACGGTCCTGACCACCATGCCCATTCCAAAGAACAAAAATTAAAAACCCCCGCAAACTAAAGTATTAGTTCACTTATTATATCCGCACAAGCAAGATCGTTCGTTAAGAAAATTGGTCCCGGATGTCTAACACATGTGATACACACAATGCACCCTTGTTAAAACCAAAACCAAACAAAAAAATGTGAGTTTATGTGTCTTTTCTTTGTTCTTCTTTCTTTGTTCTCTTTACTTATTTGTAGGTTAATTCAACTTTCCAACTCATTCACACAGTAGTTAATCACTTTAATGTCTCCCTACCTATTCATTAAAGCTATTTTTATTTTATTTTATTTTAATTTTATGTAATTGTCAACGATAAATGTTAACTCAATTTGTAATCATTTTTTAATCTAATTTTAAACTTATAATTGTTAATAATTGTTAAGTCTCCAATTAATTCATACAGACATTAATCACTTTAATGTCCCCCTACTTTTCTTTCAAGCTATTTTAATTTAATGTTATTTAATTTTCAACGTAAAATGCTAACCTAATTCGTAATTCATTTCTTAATATAATTTTAATTTAAAATTGTTAATTTAATTGTTATATCACACGAAACAAACACAGTTCTCATGTTCATTGTATTGATTCTTGTTTCCAGATGCTTGAAAAAGACTGAATTGATAAAAGTCGAAACGTCGTAAACAACATCAAAATTCAATAAAAGGTCGCTAAAACCAATAAAAATCTAGTATTATTTTTAATATATATATATATATATATATATATATATATATATATATATATATGTATATATATATTGAAAAATATATTATTTTGTTTGAACTATCATTAAATTAAACGTAGTGACAGATAGCTCTAAGTCGAATCAAATTAAGACACAAGTGATTTTATTCAAGGCATACTCAGAAAAACTTTTTTTGTCTCACATGTTATATTCCAGTTATTCTGAATGAGTGCGTTGTTTTTCCGGTAAAATACGTAAATCGATTAGCAAATAACATTCCTAATAAATTTTAGTTGCTGAAATATTACCTCCATTTCAGGAGACAGACTCCTGGACATCCCATGTAAGGTGTGTGGTGACAGGAGCTCTGGTAAACATTACGGAATCTACAGCTGTGACGGTAAGCTAGTTTGAAATATTTTCGAACATGAAAGCTCAGGACCAAATAATATTGCAGGATGTTCGGGTTTCTTTAAGCGCAGCATCCACAGGAATCGCGTGTACACATGCAAGGCAACTGGTGAGATGAAGGGCCGATGTCCTGTGGATAAGACTCACAGAAATCAGTGCAGGGCGTGTCGGCTACACAAGTGTTTCGAAGCGAGCATGAACAAAGACGGTAAGTTAATAGAACTCTCTTTAATTATTACTAAATGGTTTTATATTTATTTACAATTTCGCGAGAACGAACGGCAATTAAATGTGTTTCTGTAGAATCTAGCGCTTGAAAAGCACTTATAAAATTCTGATTTTGTATTCAAAATTATAATATATATATTACAAAAGAAATTAGTTAATTGTATGGTGGAATTACATTTGCAGAAAGTCAGTCGTGAAATGAATAATTTTAGACATACTAGGAGATGTTTTTAGCTTTCCAGACTTGTCATGGAAACAAAAGATTTGGAAATGAATAAAAATGTATTTTTCTGAGACGTAAAAAAGTTTGATAGGTAACAAAATATCACTTTCTATTTGACAAGCTTGTAATTGTAGTCAGTGATTACTTCTCCTATTTTTGTCATAAAGCTCCATCTGTCGTACATTTTATCAATTGCTGGCCATCCACATGTGTTTCGTTGGTATTTTCCGGTATTTGGAGCTGGTAATTCTCTACTACTGTGGCTAACTAAAACAAAGTACATATTAATGTGTCTCGGAATTCCGAGATTCATTCCTAGTTGTTGTGGATCAAAGTTATTAGTACCATATAATTTTCGCAAAAGAACTTCACCATTAAAGTCATTGACCCCAGTTGGTTTCATTGGTGTTGCTGCATCACTATTATAAGATCCATGACGACTGTAAACTTTTTTATTTAAACCAATACCTAAACATCCAATAGATACATGTTCAGAAGTTGCTGTACCTATCAAAGTAGTACCATAATCGAAAGCAGCACGTGGTCTTTGCGGTACGACCGTAATATTAGCGTTCAGAACTTTTATTGTACCATTTAAAATTTTAAATTCTGAAAAATCAATGTAAAACCCTTATATGTCTGCAGGTAAGCAACTTCATTCCAGTCGATTTTCATTATCGTTTGCATTTACAACTTGCCTGTGTTCTAATTGCTGAAATGCATACCAATAACTACAAAAAGTTCTTGATTTTGTAAATCTTATTGTTACGTCTTTCATTCCAATTGACCTTGGAATTGTTAAATATTTAGTAGTAGTTTCAGGGTCACCGATAGCAGTACTAATACCACCACCACCACTATTACCTCAGGCATTGGGGTTTGGAACACTAACATCTTCATCCATATGCATGCTTTCATTCGAAAATATTCCCTATATCTTGTAATATATCCGCTGACGGTTTTTCTCTTGATGGTTCTTCACCCTCAAAATCGTCTCTAGAAGTTCCAGCTACCGGGGTCTTCTGATTTTATTAGGTGTCGACCTATTGAGTCATATTGACTGCGTCATTATTCGTCATTTTCACTTTCAAATATAAAAATAGAGGATCAGGCCACAGCGGCAGCCTCAAGGTTTTTGAATATAGGGAGACTTTTCCAACAGCGTTATCACTTTATGTTCTATCTGGGAAAAAAATGAGTACTTTTTTCCCGCATATGTACACATACGTAAGAACATGGAGATATTTATTTTTAGAATATCTTATTATACAAACAGTTACATTTCCCCTATGTCAAAAGTACGCTGTTGATGGCTTTTGTTGTTGCGCCACTTTCGAAAAATAAGCCAATGACACCGTCTCCGAGGAAAAACTTGCCAGACCACATTATTCCATTATTTGGAATGCTAAATATTGATGAACCTTGGTTCCAAATGGATAGAGGTACGGCACACATTCTACTAACGCCATCCTTTTTTCACCTTCCATTCCATTAATCTCTGATGCTGCTTTCGCTGCTTCTACTAATTTAGGTGGAGTAAAAGAAACTCTGAATCAGAAATGTCCATTTTTTAAATTTGAATATTCAAAATAACTAATAAAAGACTTAAGTTCGCAATTTTTTAAATCCAATCACAGAATTCAATTGACAGATATTTAATTACTTTAAAGGTTTCCTTAGTAACGTAGGTCCAATGTCGCAATAAGTACAATAGCCTACCAGTTTAAAACTTCAAATTTCACATCGAGTGAATTTCTGACATTAATATATTGTAATAATATGTTCTTACAATATTAAATCGTGTTTTTTTCCCATCACAGAAAAAAATAGTGTATTGTACACGGGCAAAAACATTAGATTTTAGCTCTCGGTGTTTTGTCTCTCTCAGCTTCGCGTCGGAAGACGAACACAACTTCGAGCTAAAATTTAATACTTTTTTCCCTTGTATAATAAATAACTATTTTTCAACATAGTTTTCTTGCTTTTGAATATAGGTATTACTTCGTTTCAATCACATCTTTAATGAATTGTGTTTTTCATTTTCAATGTTGGCGTTGTTTGAACACAAAAATAAATATCTTATTGCTGGCATTTGATTTTAAGAATTTAAGTACATTCGATAGAAATGATATACTTAAAAAAGAACATTGCTACACAAGCAACGTATATTGTATACATTTTACAACAAGAGATATTAGTTTCTGTCCAGTGACAACTCGGTCGATAACTAAATTTGATTCGTTCCCACAAAGCGGTAAGAATCGTCCACAAGTCTCTACCCGGAAACGCAATGGTGGCAGCATTCGTAAAATCCATATTGCATTAACTCGCATTCTAAAGACCGCGGAAACACCTAGTAAACCTGCAAATTGTCGCTTTTTTAATCTTGCATCCTCCAGTACCAAACACAGTTTTTTCAACATCTGACTTACCGCGACACGATTGTTCCGTTCATACAATACAAAAAAAAAACGCTGAGTTAATGAAAGTGAGTTGATCATTCTGAAAATTTGCATAAAGCCATAACTTTTCATTCTAAACAACTTTTTTAAGTAATACTTAGGCGTAATGTTAACGGAAAAGGTACTTTACCGGAAAGACAATAATTTTTGTTCAACTGTAAAGGCATACTTGATTTTAAAAAAATCGAAAGTAAACTAAAAATAAGTTTCAGACTAAGAAGGGCTCAAAAAATATGAAATTCCAAATCGAAAATTTTGGTCCATTATATCTATTGTGAACTCAATCCGGAGACAACTGTATATATATATATATATATATATATATATACATATATATATATACAGCTCTCACGTTTTCATTGTAGTAATTCTTGGTTCTAGTTACCTTACTGTATTGTAGTTTAATTCAAATCTTCAATTCATTTATACAGATGTAATTACTTTAATTGTCCTTACTCATTATTAATCTAATTTTAAATTTTAACTTTAATTGTTAATCTAATTGGTAATTCAGTCTTTAATCTAAGTTTAATTTTAATTGTTAATTTAATTGTCAATTCAATCTCACATAAGCAAACACAGTTCTCATGTTTTCATTGTATTAATTCTTGTTTCTAGTTACTTGAAAAAGACTGAATAATAATAAAAGTCGAAACGTCGTAGAATAAAACATCAAAATTCAATAAAAGGTCGCTAAACCAATAAAAAGTCTATTATTTTTAATATTAAGACACGGCCAATAAAATAAATAAGAAAAATAAAATTCTTATAAACACTAAATATATATATATATATATATATATATATATATATATATATATAAAGATAATTATTTCGTGACCTTTGTATGTTATGGTAAAATCAATTTGTTGACGATTTAAGGTCCGGTTTTACTTCAAAATATATATATTTAAAACAACCCTACATGTTTCGGCAAATGATGCCGTGTAGTGCTAATCAAATGGAACAAATACATCATGAAGTATACAATTACATAAACGAAGAAGATCATAAAATCATCAAAGAACACATCAAAATCAGAAAAAACTGGCAAACCAGATCAACAGAAGAAACTTTTTGGTAAGATGCAGATCGTTACAAATAACACCTACATTTATAAAAATGAAAAAACTTGACAGATTTCATTTCACAATTTCAAAACTAAAAACTAAATTTCAAAAAATTATGAATTCCTGTTACCTACAAATTTTAAACATCACAATATCCCAAACCATTTGTGACATAAACACATTCAATCAAATTATTTCAAACTTGAAAAATATTATCATACAGAAATTGTCTCCTCAAATTTTAAATAGCTTCGAAAAAATAGAATCTAAAATTTACAATAATCATTTCCTAACAAACAAAAATAAATTAAAAAACAAAGTAGATAAACTAATAAAGAAACAACACTTAGAGATAAATTACAAAATTAACAATAACTGGATTATCAATTTGACCAATATAAATATTCCGGATAATGTTAAATACATACTTAGCCTAGGACCCAAACATTAATATACTGTCATTTATATTTTATATTCCTTGATATAGGCATCATTTGCCGAAACATGTAGGGTTGTTTTAAATATATATATTTTGAAGTAAAACCAGAACTTAAATCGCTAACAAATTGAATTTACCATATATATATGTATGTATATATATACAGGCTGCTCATTTTCTATCTCCGCATATGGAGATCTTAATACAGAAGATACCGGATTGGTTAAATTAGCAAAGTTGCTCAGAATTTTGATGAGTATTTGATAGCATTTTCAGATATGTCATATTTTGTGACTTTTTGAGATATTTAAGGAACATTGAAATTTGACGAAATTTTCAGTTCCACATATCTTCGAAACCATTGACGACAGAGCAAAACTAAAAACGGCATCTCATAGTATTTTTTACGTAGAATTTAATAATCTTTATTAAATATTCATGGCACACTTGAATATTAATCATAGTTGGCCATAACTTCATTGAAATGTTTATTTTGTTCTGATTTCATAAATATACGGTTTGGTATGGTTATCTTTTTTAAATCTTTATTATAGCGGAAGTAATTCAAATAGTATTACTAATTGAAGAAATAATAGCCAAGTGGGCTTTTTAAAAACTACTTTAATGTAACAGAAATTAATTGTTGTAAGTTGTCAAATTGACAGTTGTCAAATAAGTTGATTTCCCATGGAATAATTAACTGTTAGAGTTAAGTGTATTATCTATAAAATATTTGTGTAAAAACGAAGAAAAAAATTATATGCTTTTTTGTTATTATGCTAGTACTAGAAATAGTAATGACGCTAGCGAATTGTATTATCAACGATATATGGAAAGAAGACAGACAGATCGAAGACTATTTTCTAAGTTCGAAAATAATTTAAAAAGGGTTCATTTACAAAACCAGATCACTTGAAAAAGAAATCCAAACCGGAAGACGAAGAAAGGGTTTCAGCTTATGTAAGCTACAAATGTGTTGTTTCCTCCTTAAAAACAGAATAAATACAGCCCATTTAAATACAGTGTGACTAATACATTACATGGCCAAGATCATGAAAGAAGAATGTTATTTGCTCGATGATTTTTGAAAGAAACAAACATTAGTCCACACTTTTCTTACATAATTCTTTATACAGATGAAACAAAATTGATCAATAATGGATTATTTAATAGGCATAATAATGTTTGTTGGTCTCAAGATAACCCTCATCTTAGTGTGGAAAAGCGAGATCAACGTGTATTTTCTGTAAACGGGTGGTGTGTAATTTTTGGAATGAAAATATGGGGACCATATTTTTATGAGACCAATTAGAATGGAGAACGATATTTACATATTTTTCGTAACGAACTGAAAGATATGCTAGATGAATTACCATTAAATTTAATTAAAATCTCAGATACCCGCTCATAATTTTCGAAACGTTTCTGAGTATCTTTCAAAATGTTTTTTTAACTGGATTGGTAACGCACCACTAGATTTTTTTTATGGGGTGCCGTAAAGAATAAAGTCTATAAAAACAAACCCAACAACGTTTGAGAATTAAAAATTAATATTACGACAGCCATAAGAAGCATCCGCCCACAGAATCTGCGAAAGGTTCATTACGATTTGGTGAGAAGGTATGAAATGTGCATTCAAAATATTGGTGGTATTTTGTGCATTTGATGAAATAACATTATTCACTGTCTGCTTATTTGTTTGTTTACTTCCTTTACAAAACATTTACTTAAATTTTAGATTCGTTACTATTTATATTAATTTAATTCTCTTCTCTTTTATTTTTGCTGCATTAAAGTAGTTTTTAAAAAGCCCACTTTACTATTATTTCTTCAATTAGTAATAGTATTTGAATTACTTTCGCTATAATAAAGATTTAAAAAAGATAACCATAACAAACCCTATATTTATGTAATCAGAACAAAATAAGCATTTTAATGAAGTCATGGCCAACTATGATTGTCATTTAGAGAATCATAAGTTTATTTTATATCTTGAAAAATAGTATCAGATGCCATTTTTAGTTTTGCTCTGTCTTCAATGGTACCGAAGATATGTATAACTGAAAATTTCGTCAACCTTCAATTTTCCTTAAATATCTCAAAAAGTTGACAACATATAATAAATCTGAAAATGCTATCAAATACTCATCAAAATTCTGCGCAACTTTGCTAATTTAACCTATCCGGTATCTTCAATACTAAGAGAGTTACACTCTGTATATATACCGGGTGTATTATGAAAAACCTTTGGGGCTGTAGCTTCCTTATATTTTATCTGATTTTAATGAATGATATGTCAAACTAAATCGTTTTTAAAGCACTGTAACCTGTTTTTAAAAAAAGAAATTTTTTGACATTTCGTTTTTGACAGACTGTAGTAAATTTTTTTTTTAAATTGTACTACATATTTTTTTTTACTTATTCTAATAAACATTTATTTCCTGAAAACACCTCCATTAAATTGAGTGACAAATTTATTATTATTAAAAAAAACTACGAAATTTACAGAAATCAAGCTACCATATATTTTAATGAATCAAATGTTCGAAATTGGCCCGATTTTGTTCCAGACACATTTGACACCTTCTATTAACTCCAACTGCTGCGTTTAATATAAGATTCGGTGGTATTTCATGACATACTTGTACTATCCTTCTTACTAAATCATCTCAGGTGGAGTCAAATAGACATGATCTTGAATGTAAGACCACAGAAAGAAATCCAGTGGATTCAGATCTGGCGATCTAGCAGGCCATCGAATAGGTCCGTAAGTGCCCATCCATCTGACGCCAAAATAATTATTTAGAAAATCAGTATTCATTCGTGCATTATGGGGCGTGGCACCGTCCTGTTGGAACACCACCCTGTTTAACTCAGCAAGTGGCAACTCATCTAAATAATCGCCTAATTCATTGCGTAACAAATTATTATACTTTTCTTGGCTTAGATTACACTCCACAAAAAAAGGCTACTACTCTATCGCCTAAAATGCCACACCATACATTTACACTGAACCGATTTTATTTTGAAAATTGTGTTGCATCACAACATGGTTATTTTCAGTGCTCCAATGGCGATGATTATTTCTGTTGAATACACCATTTTTCCCAAAAGTGCATTCATCTGACCACAACACACTACGATATAAAATTGGATCTTCCCTTGTTTATTCACGAAAACCGTGCAGAATTGAACCCTTCGTTGAGGGTCGTTTTCACCGAGAGCATGCACCTTCCGTGGTCTATAAGGAAAGAACTTGTGCTTCTTCAGAATGTACTGAACTGTAGAATGTGATACCTGCATGTAGTGAGCAATTTTTCGCGTAGACGTATTAGGGTTTTCTTCCACATAGAGCAAGACACTTAATTCTAAATTTTGATCTTGAATTACACGTGCGTTTATTTTCGGTTTTTTGAATGATCCAAAATTTCGTAAATTTCGCACGAGCCTTCCAAACTTATCGACACTTGGACGCAGTCTGTCAGGAAAACGATTTCCATAAAGTCGCAAAGCAGCTGCAGAATTTGTTCCGCATTCAAAATATGCTTGAATCGCATCCACACATTCGCCATTATCCATTTCAATAACAAAATTTAGAAATAAATCGTTGAAAATGTTATAATGAATGTGTGACTGACAGATGTCACGCTCTCTTCGAAAATTTGGAACGCACTTTTATCGTTCAATATGAATATGAATTTTTAAAATAAACACTGTAAATGTTGTTGTTGACCGACCGGTCACTGATAACATTGGTTTTTAATCCTTTATGGGCTATATAGTATTGAATGTAAGTGATTTTAAAAGGTACACACATTTGCTGGTAATAAAATGAAATAGAGTATTTAAAATGCATTTAAGAAATCTCTGTGTTCGGAAAAACCAGAATAAATCGAACTAAAAAAAAAACCTTCAATTTCTCGATGTTTTTTCATACAAGGATATCGTTGTTTACAGTTTCATATTCAGAAAAAGTAATATATTTGAATAAGGAAAAAAAAAAGTATAGTGCAATTTAAAAAAAACACAGTTTGCAGCTGTCTGTCAAAAACAAAGTGTAAAAAAAAATTCAAAGCGGATCACGTTACAGTGTTTTTAAAACGATTTAGTTCGACGTATAATTTATTACATTCGGATAAAAAATAAAAAAGTTACAGCACGAAAGGTTTTTCATAATACACCCGGTATATATATATATATATATATATATATATATATATATATATATAATATAATTATTTCTTGACATTTGTATGTTATAGTAGATTCAATTAGTCGGCGAATTAAGGACTGTTTTACTTTAATATGTATATATTTAAAATAATCTTACATGTTTCGGCACATAATGCCTTTGTCAAAGAAATTTAAAATATAAATGACAGTATATTAATGTCATATATCTGCAGTTGTCATGGATAAAATTAAAATATTCAAAGATACATTCAAGTTTAATAATGCAATCATGAATATATGTTGTTACTATATAAATTTCTATCATATGTTATTTAAATATCTGTACACTAATTTATCATGCTGGCAGTTTAGATCCCTGACTAGGCTATCCGAGTAGGTTTTCGAGGTTTTTCCACCTTAACATCTTAGGTCGCTCCACGGGCGGAAACATAATAATAACTCATGGCTTGCCAATCCCCCGTAATTGATATTACCTGTTGTGTGTGTTGAGGTATGAATTATTATTATTAAACTTGAATGTATCTTTGAATATTTTAATTTTATCCATGACAACTACAGATATATGACATTAATATACTGTCATTTATATTTTAAATTTGTTGTGTGTGCTGAGGTACGAATTATTATTATTAAACTTGAATGTATCTTTGAATATTTTAATTTTATCCATGACAACTACAGATATATGACATTAATATACTGTCATTTATATTTTAAATTTAATAAAATTTATGCATAATGTTTGATTAATCAAACTTAAGAAATTATTACATTTTCAAACTAATATATTAAAAAATAACAATGTTATTATGCATTCGATAACTCATCGAAACATGCTTGGAATTAAACATAACAAAATGTACATTATGTTATGTTTGCAGAAATAAATCTATTATTATTGTCAAAAACATCAATCTCTGAATTTATCTGCCAAAGCTAATAGGAGGCAAATTACAAAAAAGTCAGATTTACAATAAATTTTACAAGCAGATTGCTAAAGAATTATACAATCCATAATTTTCATTCATTGCCTACATTAAGAACTAAATTAATTTTTATTTATGGAAAAGAATATAAAGATACACTTATCTGGTTATTCATATTTAATATAATATTCTTTCTTAAATATTTATATATATTTTGAAATTATATTTACAAAAGTTATACCTGTGCTGGTTGAAGAAATCTTATAATTGAATAGGTATGAACTCGTATTACATAATACTTGCCCAGTAGCCCTTGTTAAAAGCTGTTACCCAACAAACTTTTTAAATTTTCTATTTTTGTATCGGATACGTATATAGATAAATTAATATTTAATAATGAATAATCATAAAAAAGCGGTATAATCAAACTCATTTTGTACTAATATAAAAAAAGGTATATTAACTACATCGTCCTATTAGTGAATATCAATAAGCCGTTTGAAGTAACTGTTTCATTTAAAATGTAGCAAAAACGAAATCGGTTTATTTAATGTTAAAGTATAGTAAAAAATGATGTTCTTTGTTACAGTTAACATAGATTTAATATATGGAAAAAAATAAATTACGTGTAATAGATACGTGATATTAAAATGCGATGTTTCGTTTAAATTATAACAAATTACTTTTAAATTCTTTATATCCGTTCGGGATATAATTATACTCCAACGTTTATTAATAAGCGGATCACTTATAAAGGCATCTCCGAAGTCAAGCAAAAAACGAAGCTCAGGCGGCACGTACTTTCACTTATGCATTTAGTGTGTAAAATAATATTAATTACATACTAAGTATTCTAAATCGATGGCAGTGTACGGTTTAATTTCAGTAATGATTATTCCGTACAATAATAGGTTATTGAATATCGGAAGAGTGTATAAATTGTCTTCAGATATCGGAAAAGAGGAAATAATTATCGTAACCTATTATATTACTTAAATAGAAATAAAATGATATGCATACGAGGCGGGTAGAATAATTCGCGCGATTGTACAGAAACAAAGGAATAATTTAAATAAACAAACTTTATTTTTCCACATAATCTCCTCTTAATTCGATACATTTGGTTCATCTGTGTTCAAGCTTATTTATTCCGTTACTAAAGTGATTTTCTTCTAACGTTATCGTTAAAGCTGGGAATTACATACACACGGAAACTGTATTATACTCGTATGCGCATATGCTTCCAAAATTCTACGAAAATATGCAGAACTTTTATTAAAATATGCAAACATATGTAAATTTAAGTGATAATTACACAACTAAATTATTGTCAAAATATTAAATAATGTCAATATAAATTTAGAGATACCGCAAATATGTACTATATCAATATTTTATTCGAAATTTTACAAAATACATGTATAATAATAATAAGAATAAGTAAACTAAACAATGTAACTTTTTGTATTTATATTTGCTTTTGTATAGTATTGTAAACATTTACAATTGAATGTTTTTCTAAATTCTCAATTAAAAATTATCTTCTGGAATTCGTCCATAATAGCTTGTATGCTGAAAAGCTTGGCTCAACGTCAACTGATGTAATTGTAACATACTTATACAGGGCATTTGCTCATTCGTTGATATAGTATAAGCAGTATGTACCTACATGTACGTCAAGCATTTCAATATCCACAATTTTTTTTTAATTATATTGATTTTTAAGAAAAAGTCGATAGTACACATTGTGTTGAGGAAGGTTAGTGATAAATTAGAAGTCGCTGTTTAGTTAGTTCAAACGCACAGTTCAGTGACCTGTACAAAAAAGGAAACGTAGTAAATAAATATGCCTTTGCTTACTTTTTATTATCACACTGGTCATTCATAAAATTGTTTCTATTTACGCGCAGATGTGCAATAACAAACATTTGGTTTAGAGGTCGATGCATGTTCGCTTTATCTAAACATGATAAATAAAATACCTACTTCTTAAGATATTCGATTAAAAAACATTAAATTAAATAGTTTTTCTTTTGAAAGCGACTGAACTTTTCTTGTTCGTATCGAATACACGATTACAGCAATTGCTCAAAATTCTCACCATTCTCTTGAATACATAATCTGGCGCGACGTATAAGTGATTCGCACATATTTTGAAACAAATTGCGTTCTCGTACATGATCTGTTTCCGCAATAATACATTCACGCAACTCGTCAATAACGTTGACTTCCGTGCTATAGACTCGCTCCTTTAAATATCCCCACAGAAAGAAATCAACCGGATTTAGATCCGGCGAACGTGGTGGCCAATGCATTGACTCACCGCGGCCTATCCAGCGATCTCCAAACACATTATTCAAATGTTCACGCACCACGCGGACAAAATGTACATGTAACCCGTAATAATGATACCACATCCACACGCGAATATTCAAAGGACTATCTTCTAGTAATTTCGGCAGATATTCTGTAAAAATCCAAATAAACTTGTCCGTTCAAACGTGGTAGTAAGAAAAATAGCCCAACAATGTAATTATTTATTATATCGATCCATACATTTAAAGAAAATCGGTCTTAATGGTGAGCAGGTCTAATCGCCCGGGGGTTTTGCATTTGCCACTGTTGAGCATTGGCAAAATTAAATACACCGTTTCTGGTGAAACTCGCTTCATCAGAAAATAAAATATTACCCAGGAATTGTGCATTATGTAAATGTTGCTGCTGTAACCACTCACAAAACTGCACTCGCGCAGGATAATCTGTAGGCAATAAACTTTGTACAAGACTATAATGATATGGATGCATTTGATCTTCACGCAACGTTCTCCAGACAGTATAATTGGACACATTAAACTGTCTGGCAAGTTGGCATGTACTTAGTGTTGGGTCGTTTTCTATGGCTTCTATAATATTCTGCGTTTAAAACTCTATTGCTTCTGTCACGTCCTTCGCGTCGTTGTGGTTCAATTCGTCCAGTATCTCGTAATCGTTGAACTAATTGTACAAAGGTAGCTTTTGCGGGCAATTGTCTATTAGGAAATTGTTCGCATATCGTTGCCGAGCTCTTGCAGCATTCTGTTCGCACGCACCATACATTACCACCATATCTACTAATTAATTATTTTTATAAGCCATACTTTTGTAAGGAGACAACGCCAAATAAATTAATAAAATGATATAATATTTTCCAGACCCAACTTCAGTGGTCGGTACAAATACGAACATTAAAGTTTCAGCGCTAAATATCTTAATATGATACTGTAAGCACAACAGCACCTCATGTTCGACAAGTGGGTCTACTGTTCACAGGTCAGCATTTTTCCTTTAAATAATAGTCGATGGCATAAAATTTACATAGGAGGCATACACACACACACACACACACTATGTATACAGACCGTCTTAAAAACATTTTCCAACATTTTCTTCTTTTTTTTCGCGCTTATTTGAAAACTTTTTCTACGCAATTTTTTGGTGAAACATTTTAAAATATGGGAACTTTATACCCTCCAAATTAGGCATACGAGCGACAAAATACTCTGTATTTGCAGATAATTTATGGACTCATGTCAATAGTTTCATCGTAGTTTCCTTGTAACACACTGGATATTCTACTAAGCTGATTAAAATTCTCGTTTTTCTCTAGAACCTATGTTAATTTAATTTTGAACCGGTCTCCCATGGTACGTCTCACATTAAAATTTGTTTCTTCAAACTTTGACTCAATTCTATAGATTCATTGAGTTCAACAGCTTGAGTTTCGTAGTGTTTCACTAATAAAACCATAGTTTGCTTTGACAAAAGCTAACTTATGTAGTATATTTTTGCAATCTGCAATTGCTATCGAATCGTTTGAAAAAGAGAGCATGAATTCTCTTATCTGTTCAAAGGTATCTGCATAAAATACAGCGGCACTAAGCCAAGTGCCGCAATCTTGTTATTATGGGTTGTGGTAGCAGTTCCAGACCAGATAACTTATCTTTGTATGCTTGAACCCTTATCGGTGATTTAATATATGTTTTTTTTTGTCAAATTGATCATTGAATTAATATCAGTAAATATGTAAAGTATTTCTTCTGCTGCTCTGTTAACGGCATGGGCCATACATGTTATGTGCATCAGATTCGGATGAAAATCTTCAAATTCTGTGCTGACTTCACCATATATGTCGCAGCATCCGATAACATCAGTAATACCTTGTCACTTGGAACGGCATTCGGCAAATAAAATCTCGTTAAACCATTTATAAATCTTGTCATGGTTAAGTTATTTGTTTTCTCCAATTCTTCTGTACCAATTAAAAAGGATTGGCCATCCCAATTTTCATTTAAAATTCCAATCAATAAGTTAGCAATATAGCGTTCACAAATTCAGGATAATCTTTTATCCAGATCGACACGTGTGAATATGATTTCGATAAATCAAAAATAACAAGGTAAAGCTACGTGTACATATACTTTAGAGAACTAATTAAACACAACTGGCGATATGACTGACTTCAGGTCATCCTCATTGCTCGTAGATTCACTGGAACTTTCCCGATTTGATAAACAAAAATCTGGGAATTCGCGCTGTAGGGAAATGCTTATGCGGACTGTTAGTGTCTTTTTGATATATTATGAATAAATGGTTTTATATATTTTTTACAGTGCACATTAGAAATAAATTATAAAATAGGAACAAATATGTAAAAGTAGTCGCAAATGTTTTCTTTTTACGTAATCCGTATAAATCTACAAGAATTTCGGTAAACATACCATAAATAAAAAATATACATTTTCATATAATCCCAACTTTAGTTATCATGGTGAAATAGCATTTTCTTTTTAGTCATTGGTGGATGCTCTGAAAAATACTTCCTCCCAAAGTTGAAAACAATATCTATTTCCAATTTTCTGAGTGAGTATAGAAAAATAATGTTACTTAGTAAAATCCCTTAAATTTTTGGGATTTTCAGTTGTAATCGGCATTGGCGTATTCCATAGACGTACTGACATTGTGTGTTTGTTGACCGTTTTGCACGTATGTTTGTTTATAAACGAAAGATTTTGTTATGCTTCTTATGAGGTAAAATAGCGCGTGTAATCTATGTGCTTTTTAATTTGTTGACAGGTTCTGGAAATATTCCAGTTGTATATTTCTTATATAATCCATTATTTTCTGAACTTGGCGCGAACCAATTTGGATCAATCCCAACAAGGATCTGATCAATATCTCTATTTTCACTGTTTGTTCTCAATGCCTAACGCAGGGGTGCTCAGACTTTTAGGGATTGCGTTCTACCACATAAGATTTAGGTGACAAGCGATCGACACGTACGACTACCGACTACTAGGAGTAGCTTGGTTATAATAAAATATTATACTTGTATAAATTTAACATCTAATAAAATTGCATTATGTGAGTAGAGTGGATAGAAGCAAGTTCTAATCTAAGATATTTTATATCTCTTTAAGTTTTTACTTAACCATAATCTTCGAAGAAAGATTTTTACTACAATGATTTCTTGGTCAAAGGAGTTGAATAGATTTCTGTGATTATTAATTTGCCATACCGATAATGACAACATTGTTGTCGAAATACGTATTCAAGATCAGAGCATTAATTGCGGTAGGAAATTCATACCATTTTTTAAGTTCTAACCTGCAAACGGAAATTTTGAGCGTCTCGGCACATATCGTCGACCTAATTCTCTACCTCAGGAGTGCTCAAACTTTTAAGGATTGCGATCTACCACAAAACATTTAGATGATAAGCGATAGACACTTACGACTACCGACTAGTAGGAATGGCCTGGTTATAATAAGAAAATGATTTATTGCAGTCACTTATATAAATACAAAGTATATTATACTTGTATATGTTAAACATCTAATAAAATTGCAACATCAGAAATTTTCTTTAGTCACTGCTTTCATTTAGAATTTAGATGTTAATGCATGGCACTGCATGTCATCCACAAACTTATCGAAAGACGATTAATAATTACTGAGTGCCAACCGCAGGCATGCTAAGAGATTTTCGTCACTTAGTCGATCGCGACATTTCGTTTTAACAATTTTCGTTTCTGAAAATGCAGACTCGCACAAATAAGTTTTTTCGAAGAATCCTGTTAACTAAAGAGCTATTTGTTTCAAACACAGATATTTTCGGATATGAAAGACCAAAATTTGGCATCAGTTGCTCTGGCTTTGCGATGTACAACTGAAATTATCTGCAATACTTTTGTACTGAAAAGATCTCCATATTTAAACTGTTTTATATTTCAGTAGCAATTTTTTCAACGTCATCACCAGAAAATGGATAAGCCATGAAAGTTACAGTATCCGTCAGTTGCTTAAAATCAGAGAAATTCACGCTGATCGTTTCTTAGTGTCTCGCAGTTGTCTCGCAGTTGTCACAATTTGAGTGCAAACTTGCTCTTCTTTTCAAAGCTGGAAAATTTAAATAGCCCTTTTTGTTTAGCTGATTAATCAACAAATCAACAGCTTCAATTGATTTATGAAAGCATTTGTTGCGCTAACGATATCGATAATGGTTTTATTTTTTCCCTGTAGTTCCAAATTAATGACATTCAAATGATTTGTCAAGTTAGAAAAGTTAAATCAAGGAGCCAATTTTTATTTTTAAGTATCTCAGTGTCGTTACCTCGTTCGTGAAGAAAAGAAATTATTTCAGGCAATAGTTCCTGAAATCTCTTTTTTCCGCGGCTCAACCATCTTGCCTGTATAAAGAAGTAAATCAGTGTGCTCGGCAGAGTCCTTAGCTTGCAATTGTACTTTGAAGAAGCATCGTTGAAGCTTAGCGCACGGATTGAATTCACGATCTCTGTGGCAATATCCATGACATTATTCATATTTAGTATTTTTGAACATAGAAATTGCTGATGAATGATGCAATAAAATGCGAAAAATGATGGGAGGTTTTCATTAGTTCGACACAATGCAACAAACCCAATTTGATTGCCTGTCATTGCTGGTGCTCCATCAATTATAATGGACACGAGTTTGTAAATCGTTAGCTGATATTGTATTATAAAATTTAGGAAAACTTAATTAATTTTCCTTCAAGATCTCCAGATGTGACAATCTTAGAGTATGTTATTTTTCCATATTTAAAGTATACTATTTTCAGGACCAGGAATCACACAATCGAAGAGTTTCGTAATACTATTGTGAATTCTTGTGTTGACATAAGCCAAGAAATCCTAATAAATGGCTTTGAAAGCATGAAGCGTAGAGTTCAACTTTGTCGTCAAAATAGTGGTCAACATTTCCAACATCTGCTTTGGTATTATTATCTTTTAATCTTGATTATTGCAATAAATATTTGCTCAAAAACTGAATTACTAATTATTATACAGATTTACATGACCTAATCAAACTATCAAAATTATACGTTTGTGACAGAATACGTGTACTGTCACCAACCATAAAAAAAAAGAATGGCCGTCTCTAATGAGAAAAGTTTTTGAAGGCACGTACGTTAACAACAGCCATGCGATTAGTGCATTCATTAATAAGAACTATTTAACAATGCAAATTTGTTTTGGACAAGGTAATTGATAATCAAGATATGAAAATCCGTCATTTAGCCTTTTTGTAAGTCTCAAATAATTTACGCCTATTATATAAATAATTCTCCAAATTCAGAGTTGACATCTGAAAAATGCGTAGGTATAGAATGGAGTAACAAAACGTAGATAAAGGAATATACATAAAATAAAAGTGTGAGTAATACAGCAGAATATAAAAAAGATTCTGTAAGTTTTGAATAAGATTTTACGAAGATAAACAGAGGGTAATGGTAAGAAAGCTTTCATGGCTCGTATATACTGACGCCGATACAAAGTTGTGAAATGTAGGCGTTATATAGTAAATCCAAAACAAGATTACTAGCGTATGAGACTATATATCTAAGAATGGCAGTAGGTGTATTCATGCTGAAAAAAATTCATTCAATAATATGACAATTCAGAGGACTTGGCTAAGAATCATTGAGTAAACGAAAAAAAATTACGCACGCATCAACCAACAATGTATGGATTTAATACAAACATAACAGACAATTGACGCCCACTGTAAGTAAAATATACGACCTTTTACCCAGAAACGAAAAAAATATGTTAGAATAAAAGTGTTGTCGTTTAAATCACTGGAATCATGCGTGACTTGCATTAATGATGTAAGCTAATTTTGGAAATGAAACTAAGATCGCTTAATGTAGGAAGGGTTGTTTTTATATAAATTAAATTGGAAAAGACTATTTCTAGTTTCTCCTATTACTTTAGGATTTTCTAGTTTCTAATTTTTATGAGATATTTAAAGCACGTGTGTGTACTACGGACAAGTCCGGATTTAAAGTCATATTAATGTTAATAAGCAGCAGAATTGGTTTTTGGATTACCTGAGCTGTTACTTGCGCTTTTTGCGGATATAGACTTCATTCGAGCACGTGTTCGCCTATTATCTAATTGAAACAATATCGCTGCCCTTCTCGGAAGGGGTATAAACCTTTCATCGATTGTGCTTTTTTGGCAAGGAGCGTAAAGCTTCTACTGGGTTACGGCACTGTACTGGTTTTCGTTGGGATGAAACCGTTTTAAATAACCCTAACATGGGAGACATATAGCTAGACGAGGAGAATTTGACTTCTACTCCTACGAGGGAGACATTCGTTCTGGAATTTCGAGTTGAAGACAAGTTTCGTTTTTTCATTAAGTGATTAACACCCAAGGTAGGATTGCGACATTTTCGTTCTTTTGGGAATTACAGCCACCCGAATCAAGCTCTCTACGTAAATGTTTAGTGTTCATAATATTATACCGGGTGGCTAGGAAAAACGAAATCTGTTTTTAAGACCTTACATCTCCAGAAGGCTATGAGGTAGCGATTTAAGTTTTTACTTTATAAGAGACAATACCCTGAAAATTGTTCCTGCTAAATTACAAACGAATATTTAAAAAAACAAAAGGAGTGCTGAATTTTTTAATATCAACTACAGAAAATCAATTACACGTTAAGGATATTCTTAAATATACTACAATTCTACCTACATTTTGTTTGCTGAACTCTGTATGCTGAACTCTACTAAACATGTTGTATGGGGGCCTCCACTTTGTAAAGCCACAGTTCTTAATCTATGTTTGAATTGTAAAATAGCTCGCCTGATCAAATTTACAGACACTTCTGGCCACACCTCTTCTAACTGTCGGCGCAGATCTTCTAAGTTTGCAAATGGTTCCCGTCTTTGCGAATACACTTTTTCTTGCAATCCATTCCACACTGAGTAATCTAAAGGATTACAGTCTGGAGAATTAGGCGGCCACTGGTACGCTTGAATACAAGATGGCGTGTTTTCTAGTAAAAACTGTTGTCCTTACTGCTCTGTGGGATGGAGCGTTGTCCTGGATAAAAACATAATCATTATTCGGGTATAATCGACGCATCTCCGGTAGTAAATAGTTCCGCAAATGTCGTATGTAGCTATCTGCGTTTGTTTTTGTTAACTGAGGATCATTGAAAAATAGTCAAATTTTTCCGTTCCAGGATATGACGTATGAAACCATGAGCTTTTTAGAGAACCGCGACTTCCTGTGGTACTAACGTTCTGGTTGAATAGCATTCTTTTTGGGTGTCGAATAAACCCTGTTATTTTGTCTATTTTGAGGTACTTGGAGCGTAAAATCCCTTTCATCTTGAAAAATTAGACAGCGTAGGTCAGCATTCGAAAACCGCCAGTACAGTCGCAGAGCTCTCTGATGACCGACGGTCTTTTGCATTAAGTGTAAGTGCTGGGATTGGCAGCTTTTTGTAGCATTTAAAACCTATACGTTTTTGAATCGCTTGTATAGACCTGCGACTAATTCCTAGCCTGGCTGTTATTTTACGCTGAGATTCCCGGTTTATTTTCCTACGACAACGACAATTCTCTTACTATTTCTGAATTTTCATCAGTTGTAGCAGTTATAGACCTATAACTGCTACAACTGATGCCGGGTTTTCTGTAAACAGATCCGGTTTCTAAAAGCCATCGAATAGCACGATTAATACTGGAAGGTAGCCATCTCTTGCCTAGAAACTCTCTCGCAATTCTTTTCCTATGCCAGTTTTTTTTCTCTCTAACACATGGCAATTATGTCTAAATCAGGCTTCGTCAAATGAGGTGTCATTTTTACGGAAAAAAGTACTTTAATTTGTACGAAATTCCACTATATCAATTGCAAAGTGACAACTAACTATAAATGTCACTCAGAACTTCATTCGTTTTAACAAAAGGTTGATTCGATTTAAGTTGCTTATTAAATTATCAACGTGTAATCGTTATTTTTTAAGTCAACTTTAAGCTTCTGTTATTCCATTATTGAAGAACATATACCTATGAAATTTTTCACGCTGAATTCTCAGTTCTTTGTTTGCAAGGGAAAAAAATTACCTTGACATCTCTATGCGTTCAGATAATATAGCTATGGGAAGAGGATTCGTTTTTCTTCTAGCCGCCCGGTATTATAACTCTGTTAGTACCTATCAAATGTCTTTATTATATTCTAAATTTTATCGATAATCCCTGATTTTTGCTTGCTCACAGAGTAATCGAAATTTGCATAAATGCCCTAGGGTCATATCAATTTTTTTTTCAATTAATTAATTGAAATTGCTATCGTTATTCACTTTCAAAATTTCATATATAGTTTATAACTGTATGGGACTGATCCAGACCAACGTTTTGCAGTAATTTTATCTAATATTTTACAATGCCTATTTTTCTTTTACAATGATTTTAAACTGTATTGTTTCATCCTCCTGGTTTGAAGGAAGTTCGGTATGTATCGACCGAAGTATGAGTTGAAATAATGCAATAGGTTTTGAATAACAATAATAATATATTTACAAATTTAGTCTTGGACTTCCGTTAACTTAGTACAAATGCAGTATCTGGCCTTAATACTAAAGACCGAGAAAACTAGCTAATAAATAATATTTGCTCCTTTTTAGATCACTGAGACCTAAGCTAGAACTGTAGTTAACTCGAAGAGATCGTACTTGGAACTGTAGTGAACTCTAAGAGATCTTGTTTGGAAGTGTTTTTCATTTACTTATTTTTCTGCAAGGAAGTTTTGTCCCCGCCAGTTAGAAGAGTGGGAGAAAACAACGAAATTGATTATGCAGAAATTTCTATACAAGTATTTTTACCTTTCTTCCAAGAAAAGTATATGCTGCAGTTTCCAACGTCATCAATGTATTAAAATTAGCAATATACGCCGGAAACCCTTAATTATTGAAAAATAAAATAACCCTTAAAATAATAAATGTACAGGAAGTGCGTTAGAGATAACATAATATTTCGCAGAATCGCATCGAACCGAACTATTTAACCTATTATAATAATATAACACTTTATCTATAACAGGAAATATGTCAATAAAACTTATTCTATTATACATTACATTTACAACTACGAAATGGATGGGTTAACAAGAAGGTTGTGCCTGTAATAAAATAAATCGCTTTTATGACCGTAGAAAACAAGACAATGAATAAAGAAATGTAATACCTGACCAGGCCTAGGTAATTGACAACATTAAATATATCCGAACTCCCACGCACCGTGTTTACACTTGCCGTGCGAGCTATACCGTCGTCTCCGGGGAATACTTGTATCACTCTGCCTAATAACCATTGTCCAGGGGGAACATTTTCTTCATTCATAATAACAAGAATCCCGGGTAATAAATTGGGATTGCCCATACGGTTCCACTTGGTTCTTGCTTGTAACTCGTGCAAATATTCCTTTCACCATCGCTTCCAAAAGTGCTCGCGAAGACGCTGAATGTATTGCCAACGAGACAACGTGTTGGCCTTTAGATGTTCTACACTTGGTTCAGCTAATGAGGTTATTACGTCTCCAGTTAAAAAACGTGAAGGGGTTAGGAATGAAAGATCATTAGGGTCACTGGAAATAGGAGTTATGGGTCGGGAATTAAGGAGGCCTTCTATCTGAACCAATAAAGTATACATTTCCTCGTAGTTTAAGGATGTTTTTCCGATATTACGAGAAAAATGTGATTTAACGGATTTTACGGTAGCCTCCCACAAACCGCCGAAGTGAGGAGATCTAGTGGTATAAAATTCCAATTTATATCATACCTTGCTAAACGTTCGCTAATGATGCCCTTGCTGACTTGAGTATGCAATTGATTCATCAGTTTCCGCCGCTCCCTATTCGCTCCAACGAATTGCGTACCATTATCAGAATAGATATTTGAAATTTTGCGGTGAACCTTTTTAATGCAGCGATGAATGACTCGACAGTCAAATTGCCTACCAACTCTATATGTACAGCTTTGGTAACAAAACACACGAACACTTAAATTCATCTGATTTTGGGAATTGTAACTTGATTTAGTTAAAACTCAAGTAAACTTATTTTCTTTTTTTATGTGTATTGTACACTCAGCTAATTATTTAATATACAGAGTGGTTCATAAGCCAGTACCATGTGCCACAATTTGAATTTCAACGTAATTTTAGTAACTTTTGCATTCTTTTAAGCAAGTTGGCCATTTGTAGATTAACTTTGATTATTATTAATTGCGGCTTGAGAGGCATAGTTTATACCTTTTTTTGTCTTTATATTTTATTGTTTTCTTTCAATATATATACGCGTTTGTTTTGTTAATGTACAACATACCTGATTATTTTTATTTACTGGACTGTTGATGATATATCAAACCACATTTTGTTATTGCTATCCAACCTTGAATTTTATTTCTGTTGCTTATTGTATGCTTGATTCCTGCGGATTTATTTAGCTTACTTTCGGCAGCTTCTATGCTAGCTGTACAGGTTGAAATCACAAACACGGTGGCGCCTATTTTAAAAAGAACCTCTTCCTATCTCGTCTCTTAACTGGCTAGCTAGCATCTCAACCTAAAATCTCCGGGGCATTCTTGTTTGCTAAGTGGGTAAGTTGACAGGGTATTAAGTTGGAATGGCAGCCGTAACGCTATTTACAGAAACATTTATTTTGATGTGCTCCACTTTTGGCTCTCTCTGTATAATACTATAAGTTATTTTAAATTTTGATTTACAGTCTAGTATATTGTGATGCATTCATATATTACAGCAATTATTCATTCGAAAATTAATATATGCAGCAAATAAATTGGGAGATATACTACATTGTACATATATTTTAAATACTTCTTCCCGGGGAAGAATAAACTCAGGTTGTTATTATAGACATTTTATAATTTTATTTAGAATAAGTACCGGAACACACAAATAAATTCCTTAAAACTTCAACCTATAATTTTATGACTTTAGTATTTGCTTAGAATTTTACGTAAACATCACGCAGGCATCTGATAAGTGAATAAAAAGATAACTTCATTCGAATATATGTATGCATAATTTATTATTTCCATGCATTAGAAAAGGCAGTCATTTTCAATGAGATCTCAAACGTATAAATTCTATGCGATACTTAGACACGCACAATTAGGCAAGAAAGTATTGGCTAACATAATTGAAAGAGTTGACGTGAAAAATTTTAATGAGTTTTTATGTCACTCTGATGTCTTTTGTGTTAAAAGCCATTAAAAATGGCGGTAGAAATGATTTCTTCGTTATTGCATTCTATTTTATTTTATTATTTATGAACCGAAGCTGCAAATAGTACAGTTAGCGCAATATTACAGAGAATTTAATATGTCTATGTATAGAAATAAGGAAAAAGGAAACTTGTAAATAGCAGATTCTCACGACGTAATTCATTTATTTGCTGATGAAGTGAAATAAGTTAATACTAACGAAACGGTAGCATGTTTTTTGAGTTGGTTTTTAACAGTGAATATAAATGTTGTTTTTCCAAACTCTTTAGACAGAAATATAGGCGTGCCAATTTTCCAAGCCATAGTATTAAAACCTGTGACAAAAATGCGTCACAAACTTATCAAAATTTGGAAAAAAAAGTAGATAAAATGATTCAAATATTTCGTTAAAAAATTTCACTACGGCACAATTCACCTCTGTAACGAAAATTTCTATGATGAATAAGAGAATAGTATATTAAAAAACGAGTTTCATAAGGCACCATTTTGCCGCACGAGATCAGTTTAGAAAACGAGCCGCTTGCGGCGAGTTTTCTAAAGAGCGAGTGCGGCAAAAGGCCTTATGAAACGAGTTTTTTATACTATTTTTTCTATTTTGCGTTTTTTACATTAATAAATTGCTTAAATTGGAATTATTTAATTTGAAAGTTCAGAGTTTAATTTTTATATAAAGCATGCAGTTGGTCACATTGATACTTGACATTTTCAAATTTAAATCTTGCTATCCGCGAAGTATATTATATTACATATTATTTATTAATTTTCGTTAACATTACTTGATATTTCATTTAAAAATATAAACATGAGTGACATAGAAACATATATATGTTGTTGTCAATTGTATACAACATACGTTGTTTGTGTAAAATACGAACATATATCATATCTGTCAAATGTACATAAATTCTTAAAATCATATGACAGCAATGATATTTATTTCTGTATTCGAACAACGCCAACATTGAAAAATGAAAAAAAGTGTATCGAAATAGAGCTCATTTCGATACTGTTTTTGGTTTCATAATGAGTTCATTTCGAACGCAAAATAGAAAAAGAATTTATTAGTTTTGAGTCGATTTTGTCGAAAAGAAAAACGATTAATTTATGATATTATTAATATGCAAAGCGCATATTTTGGATATATTGCATATTATATGGATTTTTTTAAATATTTGCATATATCCTTAATAAATAGCATATCGTGCATAATTGAAAGAATTTTGGATGGTGTAGACCTTTGGCAGTCTATCCAAAAGTTCAAGATAAACAATTTTATAAATCTTCCATTATGAAGTAATTTATTTTATTATATTTGCAGTTCTCAAGAAAAAAAAATTATGAGGTACAAAAGTATGGGTATTGCCAGTCTTAAATTCCGAGAATTCAAAATAGGTCGTTTTAAACCGATAACAGCGGTTTTATTGTACCTATATTTACATAAGTAGGTAAATAAAAAATTGATTTCTGAATTTTATTTATGATTGTGCTTTTGAAGAGATAACATCGATTTGTGTTTTGTAGTGTTGTGGTATTTTAATTATTTTTATTGGTAAAATGTCCAAAGTCAGTAGAGCGTCAGTGTGGGTTAAGCCATACAAAGAACTACGTATAGATATGGAAAAAGATTACTGTTCTGCGTGCGTTAAAATTGTAAGTATAATTTTTGAATATTCATTATAGAGGATGGTGCAAAATCGGTCGATATCTGTTACTTTTTGAGATGCAAAAAAAAGTTAAAAGCAAGTTACATTCTTTTTTAATGAAAATACAGAGAAATGTACAGGGCGTTTCAGTTTTGCTCTGTCAATATTAACTTAATTTTTTATACAGAATCGTAGATCGACCGATTTCGCACCATTTGGTCAGTTGGGGCGCTTTCATTTAATATTTTGAACTTATTTGTTTGGGATTTAGATCTAAGTATTGATATTATTGCTTTTCAATTTAATATTTAATTTTTTATTTTTTTTTCATTGCATATACCATGCGATAAAAAATATCAAATAGAACAACACGCGAAAACTTCTGTTAATATTAATAAATTGGGTAAGATGAAATCTGGAGATTTGTTACAACCCACATTAACGCAATGTTTCCAACCAATGTCCAAAAAGCTAAACGAACAAGACATCTTTAACTGAGACTTATGTCATGCAATGATGACGTCGAATATTCCCTTGTCAAAGCTACGCAATCAAAACTTGACTTCTTTTCTCCAGAAGAATTGCAAATTCAATGTCCCAGGTGAAAAACACTACGAAGAAATGACGTAAGTTCCTTGTATTTGGAGGTAATTGAGGAAATTAAAGCTAAAATTCGGAACAAACACTTTTACATGTATTTATGAAACCACCAATTCAAAAGGACGTTGTATTGTTCATTTATTGATTGGTGTTCTTAGCGACGAGATTGTCGCAGGCAAAATGGGGGTCACCATTTTTTAGAAATTCAAAAATGTGATGGAAAAAAAATGTGGATTTCGATTTCTTAGGCAAGTAGTTAATATTATAGAGAGAGAATTTACTGAATCCATTAGTTTGGATCCTGTAATATGAAGCAATTTTAAACACGCTCCTGTTACATCGGTTGATGTGGAAAGGAGTTTTCCAATTTTCTTTTACATTCAGACTGGAGACAAAATTTTTTAATTGAGATCTTCGAGAATCATTTAGTAGTTTACTGTTTTTACAACTAACGACAAACTGATTTGTGTAATAAATGCATATTTAGGTTTAGTTTAGTATGTAGAAAAAGTATCTGTTTATTTTTAAGTGAATCAATAAATTTATGTATTATAAGTATTTTTTTATTTGCATATTTTCAATATTTTTGAGTTTTCCACTTACATATTTGGGTTTCCCTAGTTATTACATTAAGCTTGAGTAGTTGTTTGGCTATTTTACGCCGTATTCAGTGTAGGCCTGAGAAGGGCCAGTTGTTCTTGCCAAACTCATATCTGACATATATGTCTTATATATGCGACTTGTATAGATTAATGAACATTAAAATATCTCGTCAATTATACCTCTAAGATACTAAATATCGTATGATCAAAAAGTCTTTAGATCGCTATTGCCGTGGAATTTACGAGATATCTATGAAATTATTTATTTCAATTAGTTTTGACATCTACTTAACAATTAATTACCATAACCTAATAGTTATTTACGAACCAAGTGCGTGAAATCATATTTCGCGAATGAGTGACCAGTTTAAAGCGCGAGCCGCAGGCGAGCGCTTTATGGAAACGAATTCGCGAAAGGTTTCACGCACGAAGTTTGTACAATATCTTTTGTACGAGAACTATAAACAATAATAATATTTATATAAAATAAAAATATAATTTCAAAATTTTTATATTTATAAGTATTTTTAACAATATTATTAGTATCTGTCAGGATGGCCGAGCAGTCTAAGCCGCCAGACTCAAGGTTTACCTTCCCGTTATACGGGTTCTCGAGCGTTCTGGTCATCTCTGAGGGCGTGGATTCGCATCCCACTTCTAACAATTTTTTTTTTAGTTTTCTATAAATTTCAAAAATAATATTTGTTGCTGTTCTGACATTGAATTACATACCTTCCAAATATAACAATTTCTATTTCATTTCCTTTTATTTTCATAGAAAAACAACGAACTGGGTAGCATATTATTAAGGTTAGGGATTTTAAAATGTCACTAAATTAATCAAGTTCCAGGAAGTACCAACTTTACTTTTACGCACTCGTGTTTAAAGTGACTTTTTACGTACGCAAATCGAATCGTGAAATGACAGGTATTGATAAGCGAGTACAAAAAATCTATTTTATTTGTTACTTATGTGTACTTCAAGGTAAAGAAGTACAGAAGTAAATAATTCTATAGATGGTTTTTACCATAAAGTAATCTGCAGTTATTTTGTAATAGTTGTAGTTTTGTTTCGTTGCTTGTTAGATTAAATAGTTTATTTGTTAATTTTACCATTTTGTTCAATTTATTGCACATACTGTCATACACTATTGAACAGAGTGTTTCAGATTCTCTTTGAACGCAGTGATATACGTTGCTTATTATTATCCTATTAAAGATAGGTGTTTTGATATCCACCTTACAAGAATTTAAATCGCCATGAAAAGTTAATTAATCAAAGAAATGAAAGAGTAAAATCTTGATGTAAAGGAAGCAGCATTTTGTTTATTTCTTTTATACCTTTCCAAATAAAGTCAAATGTTGATTCCATTCATTTTTGCTGGCTTGAGGATTTTATATAAATAAGTTGTTGCATCATACTACGTACTATATTTATTTGTGTTAGGTTGAGTGGTATTGGCATATGACGTTGTAAAACCTTATTTGACCCCAGCGCAATCAATGCTATTACTGAGAAGTTTAAATAGGTAACGAGCACTTTGTCGGAGGATTTGTTCAATCCTCCGATCAGTGTGTCCGGAACCCAAAACATAGCACCAGTTCATCGTAGAAAACATTTCTACCCGGGTGTACTCCAGTATTTTTGAAAATCAAGAATTTCTAAAACATCGCTGTACACGCTCAACAGGAAGTTGCTGCGATATATAATGAGAGAACCAAACGACAGACTCATATTCCAATTTAGGAAGAACAATAGCGAAATATAAAGACTCCAGAAGTCACATCTTAGAAAAATATTTACAAGTTCAGATAATAAATCCTAACATTCTTAAGGCAGACGAACAAATTTTTTGAATGTGACTATTAAACGATAAAGATGAATCAAATGACACACCAAGATCCCAAATTTCACTCATGCTGGTGCTCAAAAGATTAGAACACCTTAAACTTGCCAACGTACAAGAACCTAATTTTATCTTCTACAAATGCATCACCTGCCTAATTTTTCTCGAGTTTCGATTCAAAGATCTATCATTAGAAGACCGACAAATGTCATCATGAAATTTCCTAATAAATAAACTCATAGATATATTTAACAATTGCTCTTGAACTAAAGTTTGATGATCGGATTTAACACAAGTATACCACGAAAAACTAATCTTCTGCAAAGTTACCAGCATTTTCTTGTGAATAGAATTTACATGGTCAAAAGATTTTAACGACACAACCATCTTATCGTAAATGGTATTAACATATAATACTAAACTAAGAGTGTGATAAAGAAGATTATTTGATTCAGTAAACTCCTTAAACATTGTAAATGGTGATGAGGTTCTTCCTTAGCAGAAAATAAAAAAGATTTAAACCTCACAATCGGGTAAATTAAACTTTTTTATGAAGAATTCACATACATAGGTGACAGCTTGAAAATTAAAATCATTCTCATCATTAATCGGAATATTTGGAGAAGCATCTTCTAATTCGTTCGTATCCAATGTACTAATCTTAGCACTTTTAGGCTCAAAAGACATAAAGGATTGCAGATTAGTTAAGATATGCCCACTATTCTCCTCACAATTGAATCCGATGAAATGAGAAGACACTAAATTATCTAGATGTTGTTCAAAATGGTCCTGGCAAATTATATTTGTTTTGAATTCTAAAAAACATCAATACGTAAAAAGTTTTAATAGAGTTCAACCATACCTGTTTTCTAGCATCATCAGAAGGGAGAGTGAATTAGGAAAAATATTGGAATAATATCGATTTTCGCTACCTAGAATTTTACATTTATATTTGTGCACACTTGGAAAAGTCATTATAAAAGTAAATTTTTATGCAAAATATTAAAATTATTATTACAACAATTAATAATTATTATTATATTAATTCTTTGATGTTGGATTATAATCCTTTTAAATACAGAGACTACAGAGACTCAGCAACAATACTATATTTTGTACGCCATATGAAACCGAGATAGTGCGCACATCTTGCTAAAAATTTCGTGTTTGGTAGAATACCCCCTGCTTTTAACTGATTAAGGAAGTTTTTAATTCTTAGAATCGCATTGAAAATTTGCGTGACAAGTAGTAAACCTTCGACAGTTGTTTCCTGGAGTACTAAGCAGGGGCAAATGTTTTTTCAAAACATCTCGTCAACACTTTCCAACAAAATTGTTCAGGACTATTGCAGAAAAAGGTGCTGAAATCCAGGAGGTTGCTGAGGCTCTCTTTCAAATGGACTTTCCCATAAAATCTTTTAAAGTTAAAGAGGTTAAAAGAATAATAATGACTGAAATACAATTTATTAATAGAAGAGAAAATCCTGAATTGAAAAAAATATAATATATGTATTAATATACGAAGTGATCGATAGAACAAATAAGACAAAGAAGGTAGAAAGACATTGATATAGAAAAAATAAATAAATAGGAAAACGAAACTTACAGTGTACAAAACCATTTATAGACCCATTCTGACGTATGGAAGCGAAAGCTAGATACTAAATAATGCAATGAAAATCAGAATACATGCAATGGATATGGAATATTTAAGAGCAGTTCAAGGAATTACACGCAAACATAAAATAAGAAACGAAGCAATAAGAGAAGAACTTGGTATCGAACCAGTCCTAAAGGTACTAGAGAGAAACCAACTCAAATGGTTTTGGACACGTGTGTCGTATGAATGACAAACTACAAGTCAAAACAATATAGGAAACAAAAGTATAAAGGAAGAGAAGACGTGGAAGACCAAGAAAATCGTGGAATAATAAAATTGCAGCGATTCTAAAAGAAGAAATGCAAGAGTTGGATGGAGGCTAAAAGAATGGCTAGAGACAGGAAAGAGTGGGCAGAATTTGTAGATTGTGATGATTTGTAGTTTAATTTGTAATTGTTAAATGAAATGTTATTTTAATCACCTCACACCTTAGCGTAAAGAGGTTTTTCGATTATATATATATATATATATATATATATATATATATATATATATATGTATATATATATATATATATATACATAAGTGTTTAGATAATTTCTTAGCCGTTTGGGTTCGAGTCCCTAGACTCCCTAGACAATATTTTTCAATTAAAAAATTTCGTATGATTTGCTTTGTAATTTGTAGACAGCAATGTTTACATCCCCCCTTACTTTGCAATTACATACATACTAACTTGATATTTGTAAATATTTCATATAAAAGCCAAAAAACTCCAATAATTTATCAATTGTTATATATATATATATATATATATATATATATATAATAACTTCGTGACCTTGGTATGATATGGTAAACCTAATCAGTAGGCGATTAAAGGTCTGTATATTACTTCAAAATATATGTATTTAAAAAACTCTACATGTTTCGGCAGTACGCCTTTATCAAGAGAATACAAAATATAAATTTATATTTTGTATTCTCTTGATAAAGGCGTACTGCCGAAACATGTAGAGTTTTTTAAATACATATATTTTGAAGTAATATACAAAATATAAATTTATATTTTGTATTCTCTTGATAAAGGCGTACTGCCGAAACATGTAGAGTTTTTTAAATACATATATTTTGAAGTAATATACAGACCTTTAATCGCCTACTGATTAGGTTTACTATATATATATATATATAGTAGATTCAATTAGTTGGCGATTTAAGGTCTGGTTTTACTTCAAAATGTATATATTTAAAACAATCTTACATGTTTCGGAATATGATGCCTTTTTCAAAGAATTTAAAATATAAATGACAGTATGTATATTAATGTCATACTTATACATTTTTTTTAATAATTATCTTTATATATATATATATATATATATATATATATATATATTTATATGTGTGTGCGTGTGTGTGTGCGCGCGTGTGTAATTAATGTTATATTTTTAATCGACCTAATTTTATTTGATGAATTACGTAATACCCATAAAAAGAGAGGCTTTGGCATAAATTCTTCAGAAGGGATAATAAACGAAATATTTAGTATAGAATTACACTGCAAATTATGATGAAGGTATGTTAAATGTATGATCAAAGAAAATACGACATATAAATTTGAATTGCGGATAAGAATCGCGAAATTTATTTCAAATGATTTGTAGGCATTTTAAAACCACCACTCCATAAAATATCAATTACCGGCAATCCGTCTGTGGAAAATTAACATATATTTCACCCTTCGGCAAGTATAAAAGGCATGAACGTTATATACTCCCACCGAAAATGAAATTCATTCCTCCAGCACTAATCACCTTCACAATCCTTGCCAATCGTCGTCGCAAAAACAACGCTGCTACACGCGAACTCAATCGCCTAATTACGAATCAGCCAACAAAAACAAGAAACCGGATGAAATAACAAGAAATCCGAAAATCTCCTCGGTAAATGATTTCGACACGAGGCGCTTCTGCTAAAAACGAATACGAACGTATAGAATCTATTTCACTCTATCTCTCTGTTTTGACCTTCCTATCATCTCTTTTCAACGCCGTATTATTCGTGTACGTCATCTGTCGTTTTGCGGTGTTGGCGGGCAACCACATCCCTTATAAATTCAGCGTCGTCTATTTACTACAGTAAGATTCCGTGACGTGATTCAATAAGCTTTTTATGGGCGAACGGAGTTGCAAAAAGATCCGAGCTTTTGCCGTTTTGCTGTTCGTTCAGCATCCGTTCGACAAGATCAAGGAGTAAGTAAGTAATCTTTATGACGGCCAACCAATGGATATTATTTCTTTTGATGTTTTCACTAAAATATATCTATTATGTTTCTTATTGTTGGATATACATAATCAAAATACAATCTTTCGTGATACCTAAAGCTCAACAGAGGACCGTTCTTGTAAACCAAAAGCGAATACAAACCGAACACGCGACAAACATTCTAAATGAAATGTTTTTCCTCTTCCTGCTTATTTCCTGCGCAACAATCGCGCATAAATCATGAGCTTCGCCTAACCGGATTACCTCAGCTTTCGCTACATTTAGTTCTTTTATTTGCTTCTATTCATTCGAATTGTGAATTTGATAAGAACCGTAGCTGAATTCGTTCTTTAAAATTTACCTACGACGTATAGTCCTTGGAATATTGGAGCCGATTTTAATTATACGAAGTTATAACGCTTCTTTCCAGCGCTGAGCCAAATGATGTATCTATTATATAATGTTATGGTCTCAGATATGCACCATTCATACACAAGGAAGTTTTAATAATAACAATAATAATAATTAGGGACCGGGCACTAGAGACTGATAACTCATCGCCCACGGGCGTACTAAAATTATATGTATGAAAATTTGTATTTTTAAAGAGTTTTTAATTTTATTTATATAATTGGAAAACAAATAGGTGGTGATCTATAAAATACGAAATACATTTCTATTTGTTTATTTTGTAGTTTAAGTTGAGTAAAGGAGTATTAATAATAATAATAATAATAATAATAATAATAATAATCTTTATTAACCTGAAGATCACAGCATTATGAAATAGGTTTCGTCACCAAAATATGTACCTTACACTGTTAAAATTAAAATTAAATTAAAATTACATGAAAACATTCCTACGTATGATAGTACTCTTGAACACTATAAAAACATTCATTAATAAGGAAACACTTTTTGAAGTTATATTTAAAATTCCTGGTCGTACTGCTAATCCTTATAGCCCTCGCCAAACGGTTTAATATGCTAAGGCAGGCATAGTAAGGAGATCTTTCATATGCTGTCGTTCTGTGGAGGGGTATCCGGAAGGACTCTCCATTTCGCGTATTATAGTCATGAGTTTGGGCATTAATCGGAAATAAATGCTTATTCTCATATGCAAACACAGCACACTTATATAGGTATATACTCGGCAATGTGATGATACCATGTTCCCGAAAAACATTCTTGCATGTATTTCTATTCTTAATGTCACAAATTAATCGAATTACTCTTTTCTGCACAATGAAAAGTCTATTACAATCGTTTGACCTTCCCCACACTACAATATTATAAGCCAGGTGCGGGTAAACCATTGCATAATACATGCCCAACAGTCCTTCCCTATCCAAACAGCTCTTTAATTTCAGAATGGCATAGTAACCTCTATTAACTTTAGCAATCACAGTGTCAGCCTGAATATTCCAATTCAGATTCGAGTCCAGATGTATTCCCAGGAATTTAACATTTTTGTCACATTTCGCAGTTATTGCTTCCGTTGGTTTATAAAAGTTCACTCTCACCGTCTTAGTCGTATTTAAGATTAAACGATTCTTACAACACCATTCCTCGAGAGCCCCCACGATGGAAGTTACATATGTTTCCAACAGTTTTAATTCGTCCGAAACCACGACGATCGACGTATCATCAGCATAATTAACAAGATGCCCAGTACTTATAAAGTCTATCATATCATTTATAAAAAGGATAAAGAGAAGTGGCCCCAGAATGGAGCCCTGCGCCACACCCAGCCCAACGTCAGCTGTATTCGAGCAAACACCGTTTACATTAACAATAATATGTCTTTGACGTAAAAATGATATAATCAAGTTCAATACATTACCCCGAATACCAACCGCGTACAACTTCTCCTCCTCCAAACCTACTGTCCACACAGTCAAATGCGGTCGAGAAGTCAAAAAACAACCCAACTGCAAATTTCCTCTCATCAATACTCCTTGCCAAATACTCCACAAAGTCGACATAGGCCGTCTCAGTTGATCTACGACGTCTAAAACCATGTTGAGCATCGCTGATGATGGCGAACCGATTGAGGTACTCCATGATGCGATCATTTATCACTAGCAATACTTTTTCAAGTTTCTCTTCTGTAATATTGTTCTCTTTGAATGAAATACATTCTACGTCCTTTCTACATCGCAATTGATTATAGGTGCATACTGGAAATATTATTTTATTTCAGCGTATTTAGCAGTTAGATTTTGACGCATTATTATCAGAGAGCAGAGTCGAGCTATTAATGATTCATAGCCCATAGGCGTTTGCCTTGTATTCGCAATAGGTTTGTTTCTGTAAGCGATCCGTGAGTTTCGAACAAGTTGATACGTGCGGCATAAGTGGCAGATACATATGCAGTTAATATGTATATCACAGCGAATGTAATAAACGCTTTGGTAACCGGCAGCAACTACTGCTGAAACAAAAGTAATGCTGACAAGCGAATTGCGTATTGAATTTTGAATAAAAATAATTTACAAAGAACAAAACTCAAAACTATGTATTTTCTGTAACAACTAAAATTTGTTCAAGGTGTTTCTATGTTAAATTAGTTCTTTTAGATGTTAAAGAGTCTTTAAAAATAGAAAATGTCCGTTCCACATCACAACTGGTAATGGGTGCGTGACTAAAATGTTGCAAAAGTGCACCATACTTCGAATGTATAAATTTTTCCATCGACTCTGTGCAGAATTGATATAATATATTTAAATCTGAATTTCTGCTAAATATGGCATCAACTTTTTGTCTCAGTTTTGAGAAATATCTTTTTAAATGATGAAACTAACTTTCCAACATTTGGAAAATGACCCCTGATGTATTCACATATTTTGTGTAGTGCATGTGCTGCACAGGTAACGTGTAGCATATTGGGATACGATTGCTTTAATAACTTCTCTGTTTTTAAGATATAAGCTGCCGCATCAGTCAAAAATAATAGCATCTTGTCTTTATAGTTGTTATCCGATGACAGAATATTATGAATACATTGATCAATTACATCTGCAACTGTTTCACAACTTACGACTGGCAATATTTTAGTTGCAATTAAGTATGGTTGGTAAGATGTTGTCGGATGAAGAATACCAACAACTATTGTCGGGATAAAATAAAACAAATTTTAATGAATTTCACTTTTTCTTTATTCCGTAACGATAGGTTCGCTCCAACCTGAGCTTCATCAGACATATAACTAACAACTCAGGTTGGAGCGAAACGATCGTTACGGTGAAAAGGAAAAGTGAAATTCATTAAAATTTGTTTTATTTTATCCCGATAATAGTTATAATGGAACTTCATCAAGTAAAGGCTGAAACAATCCTATACCATCAACGACATTTAACACATATCGCCCCATTACACCCGTTGTTTCGCCTGCACTTACCCAAAGTTAATAACCAGATAGGTTTTGGTTCGTATTTTTTCAATGTTTCTCAAATAACATTTTGGTAAGTGGTATTTTCGTAAAGTGGATTCATCTGGTATAGGTCATTAATAAATATATTAAACATAAGCGGGCCTAAGTTGGAACCTTGAGGAACTCCAGAAGTTGGGTAAAAAAATCTTCATTTATAGCCGTTGTAAGTAACATAGATTGCTCTATCCATCAAATATGACTTCATAAACCTGAGTAGGAAATCGTTAAATCCAAAAGCTGACAGTTTTTGTAAGAGTAAAATATGGTCGATAGTATCAATTGCGCGACTGAAGTACGTATAAATAATATCTAATTGATTAGCATCGTCTAAAGCTTCGGCCATATCATGGGTTATAGAAGCACAAGTTTGTTAGAGTCGAGCGATTTTTCACAAATCCATGCTGTGAAGGAGAAATAAAGGGCAGACATTTGAACGAGATGATTTTGTGTAGGACATATTCAAAGATTTTCGCAAAAAGAGAAATGATAGCTATTGGCCTATAATTAGAGATGTCAGTGATATCACCCTTTTTAAATCAGGACAAATTCTAGCGATTTTCCATGCTTGTGGCAATGAACATGTTTTAGTGGATAAATTGAAGAGTTTGGAGAGTGGATGAACAAAAAAACATTGGCGCAGTCCTTAACCAAATACGTTGGAATATTATCGTCTCCACCAGTATGTTCATTCTTCAGTTTCCCAATGGCCTCGATGATATCATGCTGTGTAACACAAGGAACGACGATAAGCGGACTAACTACTAATAGTATCGTGCTCACGTGACGCATCATCGGAGCTTTTAGGAAGATCAACTTCTGCAAATGTAGATGCGAAGGCGTCAACAATGGCTTGTGGTTTGGAATATTCCTGATTATTAAAATGTAAATTACTTGGAATTCTAGACATGTTGCGTTTTGAATTAACAAAAGTCCAGAATTGAGACGGATCATTAATAATTTTTTCTTCTATGTCTTGTGTATGGCATGTATAACTTCTAGAAATTTCCGATTTAGTAATTCTTCAAATTCTCTGAAACTCTGATTTGGAATAATCATTACCAATAGATTTTCACTTCCTATGATAGTGACGCTTCAATGGAAGATATTTCTCTATGTCCTTAGTAAACCACCTATTTGAGGAAGATATTTGCATAGGAACAGAAAGGTTTAAAACAGCATAAAGTTTGTCATAAAAAGCAACAAGACACTCGTCCACATCAATATAACTATCTAGGAAAGACCAGTTAGGAGTAGATCAGAATACAGTTTTATGAAATTAGCCTGTTTAAAGTTATATCTAATATTGTTATTTGACAGACATAAACGTGTATGAGATGTTACCCTATACATAACATCAAACCATAATGCAGGATGATGTCTGTCTTCAACAACAAGGGAGTCAGAATCATGTCCAACATCGAATTCACAGTCCATGTTTGATAGTATCACGTCCAACAGTCGATCATTTGCATTGGTAATATCGCTGAACTGAGTTAGGTTTAAAGATGCCATAAATGAAAGCAGAAGCTCTAGATTCGCATCAGATGCAACACCAGGTTAATAATTATAGTGTTTAGTAATTGTACTACTTTCTGATAATATATATGCAATATTGTGTATGTGTCTTCAAGGGTTATAGTACATATCTCTTAATTTGAAATTAAACTGCTGAATCAGTAAAACTCGTTAATTTTGTTTTTATTTTTTCCTATTTCCTGTAAAATATAAAATTGACGCACGAAACGGGAATTTAAAAGCACATTCACTTCCCACCTATAAACTGAACGCCCAAAGGGGAAAAATGCCCAAAACGGTCACAAATCGTCGAAACTACACCCGCCGTTTCTTTCATTTGCATTTAAAGTAAGTCATATCGGTCAGATAAATTATGTCTTGATGAAAAAACGGAGTGTATTTCTGTAAATTGTGAAATTATATTATTTTACAAGGACATGTTACAAGTAAATGTGCGAACATGTTGCAGCTATACGTGCTCTAAGCGCTTATATTCAGAGAAAGATATTTGACAAGTGTACCTGAATTATAGATAAACACCGCGGGGTACTAATTACATTATTCCCCAGTACAAAGGATTCAATTCATCCGTAGCGAGGCATCGATAGCCGAACACACAGCGTGGGTCCTCCGCACGTTTAGATCAATGTTTTCCTATCACCGGGCATTTTTCGGAATACATCACTGGGGTGCGGAAAACGGATGCATTTAAATAGATTATCCGTTGTCATCTCCCGTGTGTTTTATGATTTACACCTGGACGTTGTTGTTGGTGAAAATTGCTTTTCAGCAATTACAGAGCGTCGCGGATCTGCCTGTTTTTCTTCAATTTTACGTCCGACACATAGGTGATTTTTGGCATTCATCATTTCGATTGGGGGGTTTTCTTTTTTGGATTATATCACGTTTCATATTGTGTTTTAACAATCTCTGGATAAGTAGCTGTAACTCCATAATATCTTTTTTTTTTATTTTAAGAAGAAACTAAATTGCATTTATTTTTTACCCATAACATTCCTTTAGTGGCAAAATAAAATTATTTTTATGAGACAGGGAATATACAGGGTTATTCATTATAAATTATCCAGCCTTTATCATAATAATAATAATAATAATAATAATAATAATAATAATAATAATCTTTATTTCCAACGGGAAGCCCGAAGTACATGAAATTTAATAGCTAAAATTAACGTATCGTGATTAGAGACATATCATAGACTTAAAATAATAAAACGAGATGGTATGAATTGCATCAAAATTAATATCAAATAGGTGAGAAATAGAATTAAAGTTCTTACAAATAACTTAAATGAGTGATTTTACCATTACATTGGTTCCACTTGAGGAACAATAAAAAAAGTTGCTTTGGCGGTTATTGAATCGAAGCACAATAAAATTGATTTTATGCAACACATTATCGTTATGCAAGATTTGCTTATATTTCGTCTAACTTCCAAGGGCGTTAAATGGAACCTGTTCAGCATTAGCTAGAGGCAATGCCTCTGGCAGGATAAACTCCGTCCTCGACAAACATCATATATTTTAAAAACGTCTCTGAATTTACTCGATATTCTTAATATGTATATTGTAAATCGGCTACCAGATGAGGGATGAGTATTCTAATTTATTCCAGACAAAAGCGCAATACAACGCTTTGAGGCAATTAGCACTGCGGAAATTTTTACAATTTCTGTAAATGTATTGTTTGATTCCTATGCTCGACGAAATACAGTCTACTGTCAAAGGTCACGCCCAGGTCCCTAATCTCGGTACAGCGGTCCGATATTTGACCATTAATTGTGTATTCAAACATACAAATTTCGTGCTTGCGACTAAACGTTACTACCCTACACTTGTCTATGTTCAAGGTTAGATGATTGTTTCTACACCATTCTTCAATGTTAGAAACATGTTTCTGTAGTTTAAGACAATCCTGCGCGGTATTAACCCCACAGAACAGCTTCAGATCATCAGCAAATAGTAGATGCTCACGGGAGACAACAGTTGATATATCATTAATAAAAATCAAAAACGGCAATGGACCTAGATTCGAACCCTGCGGAACACCAGATGTTGGGCTAAATTCGGTAGATATAATATTACGACACTCAACATACTGTCTTCTCCCAAATAGGTAAGATGAAAAAAACATTATCAGCGCTGTCGGGAAACCCATATGTTGCAATTTCCCCAGAAGAGCATGGTTGCCAATCTTATCAAAAGCTTTTTGGATGTCTGCGTAAACCACGACTGTTTGACCACGTCTATCCAGACACTCCGAAATATACTGTGTGAGGCACGCGGGATTGGTGCTAGTAGATTGATTCCACATGAAACCATGCTGTGACGTTGTTATTAAGCTTTTAACCGGAAAGTAGATTTGCTCATATAAAACGGCTTCGAAAGCCTTGGCAAAATTGCATAATAATGAAATAGGTCTGTAATTTTTAACATCAGACGAATCACCCCTTTTAAAAATCGGACAGATACGTGAAACTTTCCAGACCTCTGGAAATTTGCACTGCCCTAAAATCGTCCTTAAGCGAATTGATGAGGATCTTAATACCTTTGTACTGAAACATATTGTTATTACACGAATTACAGACAACCTTAACTGAACGTGATTTATCACGTGTCATAATTACATCATTTTCGGACAAACCATTATTATTGCATATATTTAAAAAAAAATTTCAAATAAAAGTTGTGTTTTTTCCGCATACCAGCAAAGTCGCATGCAGGTTCAATGGGATACAAGAAAATAATATTGTTTTTAAATGGAATATTCTGTATATTACGAGGGGTACACTGAAAATTTACGGAAAATCATAAATAAAATAAAATGTTAATAGATTGAAATACTTTATTGTTTTTCGAAATAATCACCTTTAAGTTTATACACTTTTCTATTAGTATAAACCAATTAGCATTTATCCCACCTAGAAGATGGTATGTTTGAAATGTGTGTTTCATACGCCCCAACTGCTTCTTCAGGTGATAAAAATCTTTGCTCACACATTTTACTTTTAAATTTTTGGAAACGTAAAGAAATCATTGGGGGATAGGTCGGCGCTGTAGGGACAATGGCTGAGTAATTCAACATTGTTGCTGGTCAAATAGCCGGAGTGTTAGTTTTATGATGTGCGAGCTTGCATTGTCATGGTGAAGTAAGATCCGACGATTCTGATTGCTTTTTCGCAACTCTGCAATAACTTGCGGCAAACAAATAGTAGTATACCATTCTGCATTTACAGTTCTACGATTCTCTAAAGAAATCGTGGCCACGTGACCAATCTTAAATACAAAACAAGCAAACATTTGTTTAGAAACACTGCACGCTCGAACAACTTTCGTTGGTTTTTTCTTTCAGGCTCATATGAGTAGATCCATGTTTCATTGCCACTGACGATGCTATACACAAATTTTGATGAACCTGAGTGTAAGCGTTTCAGTGTTTCTTTACACCACTTTACACGAGCTTATTTTCGGTCTGCTGACAGATTATGTGAGATCCACCGCGCACACAGTTTTCTTACATTTAAATGATCGTGCAAAATTGTTTGTATTGCAGTCATGCCAATGTCTAAGGATGCACGAATTTCAGCATATGTCACGTGTCGGCCAAACTTAATGATTTCATGAACGGCATCGACATTTTGCGCAACAACAGCTGTTGATGGTCGACCTTCACGCAATTCATTGCTCAAACTACCACGTCCAAGTTTGAAATCTTGAAACCAGCGATATATTGTATTTTTAGATAGTAATTCACTACCAATCGCAGAATTCATCCGCTGGACACATTCTTATTGACTTAAGCCACTTCGAATATCATAATAAATCATTGCACGTTAGTCTTCTCTTGTTAAATTCGTTTTGTTAATGTATCGCTAACTTCTGTCACCGTAAAAAAAACTATTTGACATTTATTGGTTCTGTCACTTGTTTTCACTCACATAAATGAGAGGTTAGACGAATTTGTATAAATAATAGGTCAGGTTGCAACTATAATGCTGATTCCCGAAATTTTCAGTGTGTCCCTCGTATTACATATTTATAATGACATCTTTTTCTGATTTCAAACAAATACCATGCGATACTCGTATCTTAAACCGTTTTCGAGTTATTAAATGTCGAATAATTGTCGAGTTGCTGTAATTAAATATCATTTTAGGGTTATGCTGCAATAATGCCTCAACTGAATCTAAATATACTTTGTATGCTTCTGATATTTTTATCTTGCACAGAAAACGAGTTCTTTTAAATTAATTTAAAAATTAGATTATATTTGTTGTTTGCATTTACGTCTGTGGTATAATTTCAATTTTAGAAAATTAATAATATCAGTCGTAAACCAAGATGGATACTTGGAACACTTGCCAGATGCAGAATACTTTGGAATGCAGGTATCAAAAACATTCCTAAGCTCTTTATAAAATTTTTCCAAAGCAACATCTACATTAACAAAAGTTTCGAGCGAAGACCAATCTATGTTAGCGAGATTGCTATATAACAGTTCGAAATCAGCACGCTGAAAGTTATATCGTAGATTTGTATTAGAAGGAAAAACAGAAAATTGGCGACTTGGTAACAAAAATTTCAGAGATATAAAAAGAGGAGGATGATATGGATCAACTGGACTAAACGGAAACTCATCAGCTTCAACAGAAATATCACAATTTACATTAGAAATAACTAAATCCAAAAGTGGATTGTCCAGTTTCTTATAGAATTATGATGCTTAAAATTCAGCGAGCTACAGAAACAACAAAATGCGCGACACCTGGGACAAGATTGAGGACTGCTTAGATGCAAAGGAAGATTAAAGTCCTTTTATGTCAAGGACATCCGGTATATCGACAAACTTTTTATGACTATATAAAGTATAATTAATTATAAGGTTTTACTTTTTTCCTCATTTAATACTTTAAATATATTAAAGTAAGGAATTTATAATTCTTTTTACTCAATTTTATAACTTCTCAATTAAAGTTTTCACGTTGCTAACAATAACAATCATCCATCTTCTCCATTTTTAATACCCAGCTACTTGTTTATTTTTTAAAACAAATCTCATTATAAGAATGTACTTTTGTACTTCTGTACAAGAATGTAAAAAGTAATATTTACAAGCTTATGTCATCATTTTTCTCTTTCAATTGACATATATACAATTATATAAAAAACAGTTCATTTAAATTAAAATAAACATTATTCTCTTCTCAAAATTAATGTTTTATAACAATATATATATTCTTTTTAATATAATAAAAATTATGGTTTTCTATGTGTACTTACGGAATCAGATTTAAATAAAATGTAATAAGGATATTTCTAAATTAATTTTGCTTTAAACCACCTTCTTTGTAACGAAAATAGGCGTCCTTAGATTTCCAATAAGGCGCCAAGTTCTTCAACTTTAAGTGACTCACGGGAATATTACGGAGATGGCGGCTTGTGAGGCAAGTAAGGAGTAGGAGGAAACCGTAGCCGGAAGGATGAGAGATGGTGACATGTTTGCGGCTGAACAACTACAAAACTTGTCAAGAACATCACCCCTTCAATGCACTCTCTCGATCTCTGTCTTTCTCGGGCAAGAATCTTATTCCGCTCAAACACAACTGAAGAAGATACTGCAGAGATATTGAAATTTTCAATACACTCACGCAACGACCAAGGAAGAGAAAAGTTATATTTCAGTCCGTTATAATTTTATGAGACATTTCCTCGAAGATTTTATTAAGTGAAACTCGATTATAACAGACGAGCAAAGTTACTTAGACACAATTTAATATTAAATTAAAAAAGGTATGTATATTTAGGTAAAGGAGCATGCAAATATAGCCAATATTATTATTTATAATATTTACTTCAATTATACTAATGTTTAATAAATATTTACAACATGTTTTCTAGTATTTATTTACTTATGTCAAAAGGAATCTAATTGGTCCTCTCAAATTGAGCGCCTTATTTTAAAAATAAATAAAATATAAATGGCGCACTGAATTCGTCTGGGTATTTTGACATTGACGAAATGTGATGTATGATATTTGTAAAAATGTCTTCTTACACGATATAACAATTGTTGAATTATTTTATGAAAATCAGGATTCTGTGAAAAATGTTTTTAAAAAATTGCGTGAATTTTATGGTTTACAAGATCGTCCATCTGAAAGAACTATTGGTCGAATTATTAGAAAATTTCAAGAGACCAGTTCGGTGGAAGATCAAAAAAGAGAAAAATACAGACGTAGTGGTCGTTCAAAAGAGCATGTTTATTTGATTCGTGAAAGTGTTACTGAAACTCCTGAAATGTCCATTAGTCGACGCTGACAACAAGTTGGACTAAGTGAATCAAAAACATGACGTATTTTACGAAAGGATTTAGCTTTAAAGGCATACAAGGTTCAAGTAACATAGGAACTAAAGCCATTGGATCATGCAGAACGTCGCGCATTCGTTAGTTGGATTAAAGAGCAACCAGATGATTTTTGACAAAAAATCATCTTTTCTGATGAAGCACATTTTGAAATTGGTGGTTTGGTTAACAAACAAAATTGTCGAATTTGGGGTGAGGAAAATCCACGAGTGATTCATGAAAGACCTTTACATCTTCAACGAGTGATTGTTTGGTGTGCATTATGGTCAAGCGGTGTAATTGGACCATATTTCTTTCAAAATGTTGCTGGTTATTCTTTAACAGTTAATGGAGTTCGATATTGTGAGATGTTAACTGAATTTTTGTGGCCTGTACTGAATGATGTTGATCTAGAGGATAGATGGTTTCAACACCATGAAGCAATGCTTTATTAAATCAAAAATTTCTTGGAAGAATTATTTCAAGAAATAGTTATGTTAATTGGCCACTAAGATCATATGCTCTAACACCATTGAACTACTTTCTTTGGGGTTACGTAAAAAGCCAGATCTATAAGAACAAACCACAATCGATTCTTGAAGAACTCAAGGATGAAATTATTAGTGTCATTGGTGAAATAGAGTCTCAACTATATCTAAATGTAATAGAAAATTTTAACAAAAGAGTGAACAGCTGTGAAACAGCAAGAGGTGTTCACTTGTCAGATATTATTTTTCGTGTATAAATGTCACAACTGATACTACAATTACCAATAAAAGTTTTTGAAAATCAATCCAATTTAGGGGTGTTATTTATTTAAAAAAAAAGGCGCTCTATTTGGAAGACCCTTTACATGTATAATTAGGAAATATTAACCCAGAATTAGATAATATAATCGTCGGGTGGTTTTCAAAGAATATATTCTTTTTCAGTACTTATGAGACCCAAAGAATATCTTTATACGAATTGTGTATACACCGTGGAAGCGATGTAACTTAACGCCGATGCAACTCAGATACAGTTCCCCATCACCACATATCACGTCTTATTGGACAGAAGGCGTACTTCTTCTTCTTAGTCCTAAGCCTCATCTACCTTTCTAAGTGTAAGGCTGGTTGGGTTGAGTTTTATATTTTTGTCTCTGTTTTATTCTTCTTCTGGTTCTTTGGGATGGACGTCAGTAAGTCCAGGCACTTGAGCACAGTGCTCTTTGTACCTCCCCCAATAAATCCCTCAGTTCCACTCTGTTAGTCTTATGTCCTCTACAAAGCCACTATCCTCCTCAGGGGAAATTTGAGTACCCTCGTAGGATCCAATACATCTCTTTCTAAATATTTCTGTCGTATTAATTATTAAAAATAATTAATAAATTAATTAGAAACACGAATTTAAAAATACAATCCGCAAATCTACAAGTTTGATATCTCAACGTAACCAGGAGAAAAAGTACATGTGTTTACCATACCATCCAATCACGAAAAACATGAAAGGGACCTTGAATTGTAAATTAGTATGCAGTCGTGTCGTGTATAAATATGCCACGATAGGTGAGCTCACTTAACTGTCCAATGTGGAATACAGTGCGTAAATTTATTGACAATTTGCCGGATCTAAAATACGATGGATGTAGAATAAAATGCACAGTCTGCAATATATTTTTGTGTCGTAGGAGAAGAGATTGCGAAATACACGTAAACAGCATAATTTATGTTTAACTCTTATTGCATGTAATATACAGTTTGCTGTACTAAATCGCTATGCATTTATCTCCTTTTGGAATAAATACGCGAAGAGGCGATTGCCAAGTCGAACAATGTTTCGAAATTTTGTATCTTCTGCTCGCCAAGATATTGAAAAAAGAATTAAAACGGAATTGAAAGATCCAAAACTGTGGTTGTGCATGGATGAAACGACAGATTGAAAAAAACAGTGGTTAATATTATGGTACGTACAATGGAACCTCAGCAACTGTCATCTGTTATGTTACTTGCTTCCAGATGAGTTGAAAAGTATATTGCCAATGAGATTTTAAAGGTGGTATTGAAGTCATAGGACAAAGTTGAAATTTCACCAAAACAAATATTAATGTTTGTGAGTGCCGGTGCCGCAAACATGCTGTCTTTAGGTCGATCTCTCAAAGAACATAGTGCCAAACTCTTACATGCACCGTGCAAAATCCACGCTTTGAATCTTGTGGCACAAACGATTCGTGAATATTATCCACGAGTAAATGATTTAATAGCTAGTACAAAGGCAGTGTTTCTAAAGTCCGCGAAACCTACTCGACTATTTCATAGATTGTGTCTCGAAATACCTGAACCACCAGAGCCGATAATTACCCGTTGGACAACATGGTTGAAGGCTGCGTTTTACTATCATCAATATTTTGATCATGTAAAGAAGGTAGTTTTAAAATTCAATCCGACAGAAGTTGCAGATATCAAGAAAAGTCAGGAATTATTTAATGATCCTTAGGTTAATGAAGATTCACAAATTATACACAACAATTACTTCGGACTAACCGAGGGAATAGAAAAATTACAAACTGTTTCGATGCCGTTTGTGGATTCTGTTCAAATTGTGAATGATGTTGACGCACAGCTCTGCGCTGTGGAAGGCGAAATAAATAAGTGTGTTATAGAAAAATTTGAAAGTGTTTCATTCAAATTTATTTATTTCGTATGGCACATCGAATACAGGATTAAATAACATGTGTATATAGGTGGCTGTTCTATAGGTCGCGTGATGGGTAGTTACTGCCGGGTAGTTTGCATCTGTTGCTAAGTTGCGTTTCGTTGGCACGATGGGTTTCTTATCGCAGCTTATCGCTTATCGCAGCTTATCGATGGGTTTCTTATCGGGCGACATCCACCAAATGGTCATTCAAGAGCCTTAGTAAATATTCAAATTTAGATTTTCTCATGCCTTTAGCATTTAGTTCAGGGCATTTCCTATGTTCCTGTCGATGGGTTCTGAAGAGGAAAATTTTCTATAATTTCGCTGATTCCTTCTTTGCTAGGAAATCCTTGCTAGGTCTAGTAGCCTAGTAGTGTAGACTATTTAGCCGTAACAAGTCACGTTTCCAGGGTACATCACGAGGAGACAGTCTACATTATATCCCAAAAATTCCGATTTTCACATATTACATCTAATTTGTGAAGGTGCGTTTAAAGAACCCTTAGGTTCTTTCATTATATGTGGAGCGGTCGTTTTCGGCATCGAAACACGTTTATTCCGCACGTCGCACTAACATAACTGAAGCAACTGTGGAGACATATCTGGTGATTTGAATATTTGGAAAATCTTATCCAGATAATTAATTCGCCGATGATTCATAATGCGGTAAGTGTTTGTACACGTTTTATAATTTTTTTCTTATAATTTAAATAAAATGCAAAATTGCTCGCGTACGCCTCTGGCATGTGTGTCGAATTTGCCATCTCTACTTATAAACTTTAAAAATTCACTATGATTAAATAACTTGCCGTATCTTGATGAAACTTCAGATTTAGTTTAACGGAAAATTGAGATTAGCTTTGACACCTGACGCTTTATTAATGGTGTCTTCTATGAAACTATATGCAACACTAAAGAGACATCTCTCGTACTTTACTGATTCTATTTCAGGTGACTACTACAGTACCGCCAATCCGGGAATTAAATTACCACACCTCGTATAATTTCATTGTGTGTATGAGCATGTATCTTTTACATAACTTTCAATATGATGTTTAACATTGAATTCTTTTTTTTAAACTTTTACCGACTTAATCTAAAGTAAAATAACATGGTAATGTGTGAAATAGGTTAAATTTAATCAGGAACGTAAACTTGATTATTTCACTTAATAACTACCCCTACATTTGTCACTGAAAACTAGTGTGGAATTCTCACATACATACATATGTTACATGTATGTGCCCACATCCACGAATTTATCAATAAATTAAGGCCAATCGTCTTGTTGCTCGGTTGTAGGAAATGCGGCGGCGGTTGTATAACCCCGGGGGCGCGATCGAGACTGGGTGGGTGTGAACGACAAAAGAGTGGGACCATTTTCACGGGGATCAGCGTCGACTGCTGCTTCTTCTTATTCGCCCTGCATTACCGCCGCTGATCCTCACCCGATTTTGAACGCCGTTAATGGGGATTGGCGGCACAATAAATAGAGCGGCACTGAGCCTTCTTAGGAGTGAAGATGCCTGTTTGGCCTATCAATTCGCGCCATCATATATTAGTGAAGCAGGGTACTTAGAATTAATCTGTTAAGAAGTTTCTACGGCTTGCGGTGAACATGCAGTGAAGAATTCAGTAAGATAATGGGTTTATAAAATTTTAAATTACAGAATATTCCTAAAATAATTTGAAACAGATTAATAAAAACATCTATCGTTGTCTAGAGCATTTAATTATTAAATGTGCGAGAATACCTTCCTAAGTGTGTTAAATTTATTTAAGCAAAACGCTTTTCACGCGTATCTCCTCCGAGCGCTACAACGCCATTTAACGAAATGAAATAGAAGTTTTCTTATGTGTACACCTATATATTTATAGAGCGATTATTAAACAGTGATGCTTTATTTTTGTCATTGTCATTGCGAAGGCGAGTCGAATTGGAAACTGCAGTCTTTTGAATTCAAATGTTATATCTAGGGACCAGGCAGGAGAGGCCCATGACTCATCGCTCACAGGTGTACTATTGAAAATTTGTATTTTTAAAGAGTTTTTAATTTTATTTATATAATTGGGAAACAAACGGGTGGCGATCTATAAAATACTAAATACATATTTATTTGTTTATTTTGTAGTTCAAGTTGAATAAAGGAGTATTAATATTAACTAGCAATACTTTTTCAAGGTTCTGTAAATTTGTTCTCTTTGAATGAAATATATTCTTGTAGATAGAAAACGTCCTTTCTACAACGCAACTGGTTCTAGGTGCTTACTGGAAATATTCTTTTATTTCAGCGTATTTAGCAGTTAAATTTTGAGTCTGTAAATATCGATTTCTTGGAATTAAAAAATTCCAAGAAATCGCACATAAAACGAAATACATTTTTATTTGTTCTCTTTGTAGTTCAAGTTGAATAAAGGAGTATTAACATTAACTAGCAATACTTTTTCAAGGTTCTCTTCTGTAAAATTTGTTCTCTTTGAATAAAATACATCCTTGTAGATAAAAAACGTCCTTTCTACATCGCAGCATACTGGAAATATTCTTTTATTTCAGCGTATTTAGCAGATAGATTTTGTAAAATATCATTAAAAAATTTCAAGAAATCGCACGTAAAACGTCACTTAGCATCGCAAACACATACACAGAAATTAGACCCATTGGAATTTGACAATTTTAGCGAAAATCTCTGTGAAACTTTAATGGCGGCAAATATTCCATTAAATAAACTTAACAATCGCACCTTCAAAACATTTCTCCAAAACAATACTGGGCGAAATGTTCCTGATGAATCCACTTTACGCAAATATTATGTTTCTAAGTGCTACACGAAAGCAGTAGAACGCATTAGGAGCTATCTTTCAAATCAGCACGTATGGATAAGTGCCGACGAAACTGCCGATATATTAGGGCGCTGTGTGGTAAATGTTGTAACTGGTGCACTACATCCAGCTATCCAGCAAAAGTTAGAAATACAGTTGATGCGGAAACAGTAGCTAAAACCATTTACGAGAATATGAACCAAATGCTTCAATCGGACGACAGGTACAAAGAAAAAATACTTTTATTTGTCAGTGACAGTGCTGCATATATATTAAAAACAGGCAGGCCATTAAAGGAAGTATACCCTAATGTACTGCATATTACCTGTGTAGTACATGCTCACAGAATCTGTGAATATATCAGAGACACATTTCCGGAAGTTGATAGACTTGTATCCGCTTTTAAAAAAGTTTTCAGAAAAGCACCATTGAGAGTAGCTCTTTACAGGGAAAAACTTCCATCTTTGTCACTGCCTCCCTCTCCAGTAATAACTAGATGGGGAACATGGTTGGAAGGTACTATGCAGAAAATTTCGATAGTTTATAAAATTTCGTTACATGTTTAAATGACGATGCTCGAAGTATTTCTGAGTGCAAGGAACTAAAACAAATTCAAAATTTAAAAAATCAGTTGTACTTTCTTCAGGAACAACAGGTTTTTAATAGAAATCCAGATTTAATGATATTGCGGCAATTGTGTATGAGAACAATGCCTCAAAATATAACTGCTAAATACGCTGAAATAAATGAATATTTTCAATATGCACCTATAGCCAGTTGCGATGTAGAAAGGACGTTTTCTATCTACAAAGATGTATTTCATTCAAACAGAACAAATTTTACAGAAGAGAACCTTGAGAGAGTAGATATTGCTAGTTAATATTAATACTCCTTTGCTCAACTTGAACTACAAAATGAACAAATAAAAATGTATTTCGTATTTTATAGATCACCACCCGTTTGTTTTCCAATTATATAAATTAAATTAAAAACTTTTTAAAAATACAAATTTTCAATAGTACGCCCATGGACGATGAGTCATCGGCATCTTGTGTCTGATTCCTAGTTATAATATTTGAATTCATAAGACTGCAGTTTCCAATAATAATAACCCCTAATAATTCCCTAATAATAACATTTCACACTTTATCCGCCAAAACATTTTAGATATAGTTAACTATTAGGTATTAAAAACCCAAACTTCAGATATTTTTACTCTTCCTTTGTTTAATTCAGCTTAAGAGATACTTCCGATCTCAGAGCGCATTCTGTCGAATGATCGAAGAAAGAATTTACATGTGTGAATGAACATATGAAACTATTTCAGAGGATTCACCTTTCGGCTCGTAGGCCGCGCTTGATTAATGGTGGGCCATAATCCAACCTAGATTATCCTTGAACAGCGTCTGTGTTATTGTAACTCGCAATGCAGGCCAGGATATCATCGGCTTACTTTGTCTCGCTGTGGAAATATCTAATCATCCGTTATGAAACATTTAACTACGTTCATTTAGCTGGATCTAAAACATAATTGTGAGATATAATAGCAGTAGAAACAAATAAAAAAAGTCGGGGGTTTAAAATAGTAATTAAAACTCATCGATAGTCTGTCATGGCAAACGATTCCGTGATTAATCAAATAATGATCCAATTTATGTACACAAATCTTAAGTCGTTCATTTGTAGTTTTAAATGGTTGCCTTTATCAAATATAGTTTTACTTTAATCTCGGAAATTGTATGAACCGATGCATTTAGGAATATATCGGATTGATGCATGTATAACTTCCTAGAGCTTTTGACTTCTAATATAAAGAAAAATTGTTAGACATATTGCTATGATATTTGACTACAATACAAATTAAATGAAGAAAATATGAATAAATGAGAACAAAGCGTAGTTAAAACGGATTGTACTTTGAGTACATCTGTATAATACGCAACGCAATGACAAACTCTATCTGTAAATTCAAAGAATCTTAGGTTACGATTCAATAATTATAATCTAATTAATAAAATTTTGAACCTACGTACCAAATAAAAAGGTATCTTATGATCATTTTAGTATTTAAAATTCAGTAAGATAAACTCTGTATTCAAGAAGGGTGATAAGAATGACATTTCCAACTACCGACCTATTAATACTTTGCCCTCGTGTTCCAATGTATATGAACAACTGCTTTACAGGAGGTTATATAACAGTGTCAGGACTTTAATTTCTACAAATCAACATGGATTTATGAGGGGCAGATCGACCCTAACAAATTTGGTTGAAATAACTCAGTACCTCAGCACAACCCTAGACAGAAGGCAGCAAGTGGATGTCTTGTATACAGATTTCTCCAAAGCATTCGACACCAACGATCATGCTAGATTCCTTTCCAAATTGGACTCAATCGACTTTTCCTGTTTAACTACCAACTTGATAGCGTTTATCTGGACAACCGATCCAGTTATGTGCATTGCAATGGATTCTGTTCTAACACCTTTACAGCCACTTCGGGAGTTCCTCAAGGCTCAAAACTAAGACTCTTGTTGTGCATCAACGACATGCTGCTTCGACTGGATTGCAGAGTACTTGCCTACACGAATGACATGCAAATATTCTCGAAAATTGGCGATGTGTAGGATTGTCGTGCTTTACAGAAGAACTTTAATACCATAAACAGCTGGTGCACTGACAACATGATCGAGCTGAGTATTACCAAGTGTGCAGTGGTGACTTACTCAAAAATTAGCAGTCCGATAATATATGACTACACTTTGGGTGTAGTGTCTGTCCAGAAACCTGGACAACGTTTTTAATTAATAAGTTTTTTAATTAATCAATTTAATTCTAGGCATGTAATTCTATGTATTCTAAGATTTCTATTTAATTTTGAATTTTATTACTTCATTCAGAGGAACCAGGAATTCCTCGTTATTAACGTTTATGACAGCGTTAACCCCAATATTATAACATCCCTTTTAGAAATATTTAACACAAATTTATCAACTTAGTTGATGGTTATTTATTCAGGCCTTTTACCATGTTGTATTATTCCTACTTAAGGTATAGTCGCTAAGGTCACCGCATGTATAGGCACATCAGTTAAGCCTTCTAATGTTCAAATGAAAAGTTTACCGCCTATTGTAATAGACACGCCGTTGTCCGTTAAACCAGACGAACCCTTTACAAAGTTTTATTACGGTCGCATTATTAAGGGCCTTTGGTATTAAACAATACCATTTCGGAAACACGATTTATCTCAAGTCACGTCTGGGTAAAACCATGTAACTAGCTTGTTTCGACCAATCGTAAGTGTGTTATGATTGGCATTTTCTTTTACTTGCCTAATACATTTGAGAATATAGTTAAGTTTGCTAAGATCCATCAAGGGGAATACACGCGCTATTCCAAGCAACTTCAAGCGTTACTGAAATTAGATATGTAACCGAGTTTTTGTAATTATATATTTGCTGTCGCTTATGTAAATTTAGTTTTTGTATATTACTTAATAATTAAAGAGTGTTGTGCCTTCAACAAGTGTTTTTTTTATTCTGCGAACCACTGAGCAAAGGAAGAACTTCTATTCAAAAGTTGAATTGACGACGATTCAACGAAATTTAGTTATTACGGATTTACGACCCGTGATTAGGCAGAAGTGTCAAACCCAGCCACATTCGCCCAAAACAGTGTCTATACCAAGACGTGATAGTTTTAGGGATCAGGGTGTTTTATTTTGCAGTGGGGTTCGCTCTATCTCGCCTACGAAGAAACCTTTAAAGTGGCGTCAAACTGTTTCTGCTAGAAAACTTATGGCCACTGTCTTTTGGGTCATGAAAGGCGTTCTTCCTGTAGACTTTATGGAACGAGGAACCACAATAAACATACCGAGCGACAGTGTTAGAGCATGGTTTATTTCACAGGCGGCAAAGTTCTATAAACAGGGCATTAAAAAGCTAGCTAATCGCTATGACGAATGTCTTAATCTTAATGGCTACTATATGGAGAAATAGCTGAAAGTAGTAGCTTTAAGTTGTATACAATAAAATCCTCTTCATGTATTGGTGTTTTTTTAAATAGCCAAAATAACCAATTGAAAGTTTGATATTAATTATTGTATTTAGTTAAAATTAGATATTTACATTTATGTGATTATTCTTGTGTTTTGGATTACATAAATTGTAATTACTGTTGTTGTTTCAACTGCAATGTTCTCGGATATACCTTAACTTTATAAAAGTAAGATTTTAAATAAATCCAATCGTAGAAGCAACAGCACTCGAGCTTATTTCTACGCATGTGCAACAAAAAATTTTACCTAGTGAACTTCAATGTGAGAAGTATGGTGCCATCTACATTTAAATAATAGTACTACTACAATTTATATTATATTATTAGCCCCCCAAACTTTTCTTCTACTACGCGAGGAAATCGGTCCAGTAGCTTCTTTGATTCTTTCTATTTTCTTTAACTTTTATGTGATAGAAACGTACGGACTTGGATTTAGTAATCAGTGAACATGCACAAAACACTGCTCATGTGTGCTTCCATTTAAACCCCAGATGCATTGTAAACAAGCGTTATTAATGACACCTACGATTTGTAATATTTGTATCTTCAAATACACAATTTATTTTAAAGATATGAACCACAGGGGAGAATATGAATACATGCACACGAAACATAATCAGCGCAATATAAATTTAAATTATCGACACTAATTTGTGGTTTATTGAAATAAAGCTTGTAATTGCATAGATTTGCGTCTCCAAAACACACTTAATTGACCCATCGTGTACCTACTCCACACGTATAACAATCATTTTTGTTTGGAGGCCGTGGGTTACGACACCAGCAACAGTTCCAATACCAATGTTACTTAGCCCTGCTCCGATTTACGGAGTTCGCGGTCTCTCTTTAATATCCGCCGAATCCCTAAATCTCCAAAGATACGTATTTCGTGTACCCAATATATATATCCCCGGACAAAATTACCGGACAAATCTAGAATTGCTAAATTTTAAACAATTATATATTACAATATACAGTAAATTATGCCGCACATAATTCCTGTAGTTGTTGCCTGTTTTGTTTTTTTATTTATTTATTACATGCGAAATAAATAAAAATAATAATATTAATCTATACTTTAACATTCCTCAACAGCTTAACGCCAATTACAGAGGCATTGGCAAGCTATGAGTTTATTATTACGCCCATGCTTGTGGAGTGATTTAGACGTTTGGCTGTCGGTATTTACCTTAAACGAGAAAAAAAAGATGAAAACCTCTTCGGAGATGGGAAGAAGAAGCTCTTATTTTATTGAGCGATCAATAATACTACTCATAGAATTTTAATGAAGTAAGATGCAGTTCTCATATCATTATTGTACACTGAACAATAATATTACAAATGAAACAAACATGTATTACACACATCTGTATCTGTACATATGGACATACAGCTCGTATTTTCCAACGTTTACTTCAGCCAAAAACATGTCTAGACTTTGTCAGTTTGGTTAATGAAGCACATTTCACTAGCAAAAGTTTGAAATATAATCTGCGTGATTGTGACAGCCAATGTCGAATAAAATTAGAACTATGCACTGGGAAATTTTTCTGTTGTAACACAAAATCATTCTCATACAACATATTCACTTATGGCTGCACAACATTGGATAAAATACTACGATATTTAAACCTTTCAATTTGTTCTCAATTCTCCATAAGATTCCGGTTCCACCAAAAGAAATCCATCCCCATACATTTACGGCATATCTGCTACTGCGCTTTTGTTCCAGTATGTGGTTTGGATGATAGCGAGTGTTTCGAGTTATATACACTCTTCGCCTTATGTTGTGATTAGATTGAAAACTTGCTACCAACTGCGCGCGCAAGCGCAGCGATGGCGGTTGAAGACGGTCAAAATCAAAACGATAAGATCCTGTAGAGGCTTTTGTAATGTGTAAACCTTTAAGATACTGCTTTGTGCATTGGCACGCCCAAAACTAGAATACGCATCTATTATTTGGTATCCATGCTATACCTATCAACAGCTGGCTTTGGAAAGAGTGCAGAAGAGAGTTTTAAAGTACATGTCATACAGAGCCAGTGGTACTTATCTATCGCGTGGAACTGACTATGAATACCTACTACACCTGCACATTTCAGAGTTTAACGTCGCGAAGGGAGATAGCTAGCGTTGCATTTCTAAGGAATCTAGTGAACAACCGAATAGACTCTGCATATCTTCTTTCAGCAGTTGACTTTCTAGTACCGACGTACTCTACACGTTCCACAGATACCTTCTCGGTGACCAGAGCTAGAACGAATATATTAACCAAGGCGCCACTGACAAAAAATACGTATATTCACTTTCCTGATCTCTTACATATATAGTCAACCCTTATCTTTACGTTCCCTCCTTTTATTCGTTTCCTATTCCTTTCATTTCTTTAGCATACATTTTTACTGTTTGCAATGTTCATACATTTGCAAATATATTATTCATTTGCCGTTCAAACATTCTGTATTCTGTGTACTAAACCTTAAATTTAGGTTTATGTTTAATTTCACTCTGAAAGCACAATCAATTTATTTGTATTGTCCTTTTAGCCAATGAGAAGACGTGAAGTAAATTCAAACAATTCTTAAATATGATTTGACAAGAAATATTTGGACGACAAAGATTTCGTTTCACGAAACATTAAATTAAGGCGAAAGTTTAGAAAAGAAAACAAAAGAGAAACAAGCAGAAATTGTTGGTACAGAAAATACCGGGCATGAGACGAAGACGCAATACGCATATAAGAAAAAATCAAAAATAAATTAAAGCTGATGATGTGGAACTATACGAACACAAAAAAGACATGTAGGGGTATATAATGGGTGAATTCGGCAGAAAAGGATTCAACGACGTGAAATATAAACTTGTTCAAACTCTCTAATTTTAAATACAAGTTACTAAACAGTATACGTACAAGTATTTTCATTTAACATATTAAAACCATTTTAATAAACTTAGAATTTTTATGTTCACAATTATGTTAATGTAAATAAATTGTTATTGTTATAAAGTTCTAATTAATTTCATACTATCACTTATATTGTACCGAATTATATATGAGAAACAAAATTAATGTAAGTAAAAAGCTCACAGTAATTTGAAGTCTATAAAACGTGATTGAAAATTTCGAAAAATGTATGGATAATTAGTTTGGAATTAATTAATTGTAAATTCAAAATTTAATTAAACATTTATGAAAGCTATCTAGATTACAGCATAGGGTTCGTTTCTACAAAGTAAAACAGAGACTAGTCATAATTGAAACTAAAATTCAAAAATCAAACTTAGGAAGTAAATAAAACAGTATACAGTGTGTAGATAAACGTTATGTTGCATAGGCTTCGTTTAGACAACGTACGTGATAAATACCACACACTTTGTTTAGATCAAAGAACATATCAGTAGAGAGTCAAGAAAATAATCTCCATCAAATTTTTTGTCAAGCTGTAAAAAAGGTTCATTTTATTAAAAGGCGGTCGTTACAGAACAGGCTGTTTGCTAAACTATGCGATGAAATGTGCGAAAATCAAAAATCTCTTCTTTTCCATACATAAGTTAGTTGGTTATCGCGAGGGAAAGTGTTAACCCGGGTATTGGAATTTCGAGATAAATTAATAATATTTTCCAGGATAAACAAACCTCTTTCTCATTGTCTTTACAGAATAATGAGTGTATGTTGTTGTTGGCTTACTTAGCTGATGTATTTTCGAATTGAAACGAGTTGAGTGTGAATTTACAAGGACGTCATAAAAACATTTTATTAATGACAAAGTTGATGCTTTCATTAAGAAGCTTGATATCTGGATTATTCGCCTTCAAAGCAAAAATTTGGATACTTACCAAATTTCAAACTCACTTCGGATTATATTGAGAAAAATTTAAATGAACAGACAATATTATTCACCAAAGTTTGGATTGCACGAAAATGCATTTGCGCGAGCTAAAAACTCAGGTGACGAAGTATTTTCCGGAAAATAAACACTATTTCTCGAAGAAATTGGTACTGTTGCCGCTGCTAAGTTCTCACTTGAGATTCACGCCCAGCTCATCGAAATGTCTGCCGACGAAATGCTACAACTGCAATTTACAGCTGAAGATTTAAATACGTTTTGGCTTGCTCGTCGAAATGAAGATGGACATTTAGTCACAGAAGCATTGAAAATATTAATCCCTTTCCACGTCTTATCTCTGTGAAAAGGATTTTTGTCTATTATTATTATTATTAAAGCTAAAACATTTCGGCCTGAAATTGTAGCTATTCTCTATAAACTCTATGAATTATGAATCCTAGTCCATGTAGTGGATTAGTCCATATTCTCCTTTCTTTTTCTCACAGACTTGGTGACTTCTTGCCATCTCGACTATTTTCTTCCACTTCTTCCTGCCTGCCATTTGTTGTCTTCATCCCTCTACACTTAGCATTTTTGAGTTTTTTCCTACCTGTTGCTTCCATCTGCTTTTGGGTCGGCTTGTCAATCTATTTTGTGCTGGTTGCCATGTTGTTACTTCTCTTATCGGTGCTCCTCTCTCTCTTCTCATTATGTGACCGTACCATCTTATTCTTAAAGCCTTGATTTCTCTAACTATATTTTTCTGTACTAATAGTTTATCGATCTCATGGTTCATCAAAGCTCTGTATTCGTTATTTTCCGTCTTTCTTTCACTTACTATTTTTTTTATTACACGGCATTCAATACTCTAACTCTTCTTCTTCTCTCACTGAGAGCGATGACGTCTCCGCGGCGTATGTTACTACTGGCCTAATGAGGCTTATATAATCTCAATTTGTTCTTCATACTTAATTTTTTGTCTTTCAGCAGCTTTTTATTACAATAGTAGGAGGCTCTATATCCTTTCTGGAATTTTTCTTTTATGTCAACCGCCTCATTTCGCCTATTGATTATGACTTCCAGATAGTTGACTCTTCTTCCAACTCCTTCGCCCATTTCTCGCTGTCTTCTTTATCGTACATTTCCTTGAAGTAATTTTCCCAAGAGTTTGTTTTAACTGTAGTTGTTGCTGTCCTTCCTTTCCGTTTAGTTATGTGCTTGTATATTGCAGTCATGTTTCCCTTCCTATCTCTTCCTCTATTTCATCCATTATATCTTCCATTCATTTATTTTTCTTTCTTTTCATACATCTTCGTTGTCATTTTTCTGTTTTCTTTATATATATTATAATCCTCAAGTTTTCTAGATTTTATCTGCGTATTCCTTTTGTGTTTTTTATCTGCTATCATATTTTCGCATTCTATATCAAACCATTGCTTCTTTCTATTATATTACTTGTAGGATATCGTTTCTTCTGCTGACCGTACAATACAACCCTTTATAGCGCCCCATTCCTCTTCCATGTTCTTCGTTTATTTGTTTTATTTTTTGTCGACGTCATTTCTATATTTTTCCCTCCATTCTTCCTGTTCCAACTTTTACCTGTCCTATTGCTTCTTCACTTCTACCTACCATCTATTTTCGCTTACGTAAATTTGCATTTTGCCACAATCATAAAATGGTCTGAATTTATATTTGGCCCACGATAAGATCTTGCGTAATAGATTGCTTTTGAGTCCTTTCTCGCGACGAAAAAATGGTCTATCTGGTTTTCCTCAACAGTGCTTAGTATCATCCATGTTATCTTGTGCATCCTCCTGTGTACACATTTTATGCTTACAATAAACATGTCAGTAGCCGCTGCCATATTACACAACCTCTCACCATTATTATTTGTTACGTTATGTATTATTTGACTATCTGCCACATCTTTATAAAATTGTTCCTTCCCAATTTATGTATTTTCATCTATGGTTGCCCCAAAAACTAAATATAGGAATCGTTTCTTATCACTCTAAAATAATTTCTTTTATGTGTTTCTAACGTAGATCCATGTATGGAGTAGCTTTTAAATTCAACCATCACATTAATTTCTTTTCTTTTCTTTACATGTGTACTTATTATAAGTAAAATGTTATAATAAATGATTTTTCTCATAAGATAATATTTCATTATTGTTTAGGCTAAGTTGAGAACGATGCTTTATGGTAATACGATTTTAACTTTAATTTTATTTTAATAGTAGGAAAGAACCAATTATGGTAACGATGTTTATGGTTTAAATGAAATTCGGGAACAGAACAATCCAAAATAGAATACATTTTACTATAAAAATCCTATTGAAGCCACTATGATTTTCAATTTATGTGAACAAAGAACAAATACTATTTTGAAGAGAGAAGATAAATCTTCTCTCTTCAAAATAGTATTTGTAAACAGTTGTTAAGAATGGACAAAATTTGGGATTATTTAAAATTAATTAATAAATTTAAATAAATTGAACATAAAAACACCTATAGTTTATATATAATTTCGAAAATTGTTTATTAATTTTCATTTTTAAATTACTTTGGCATTAATCGATTACTTACTAACATAAATCCAGATAAAAATCATCTAAATACTACGTTTGCTACAAATTAATTTACGAAAATAAAGAAACTATAATTCTGAAAATTACTTTCTCATCCATTTATACATTTATTCGCTTATTTTTGACATATCTTTCTTGTCCATTGCGCATTAGGAGGTTCCCGTTCGTAATAAACACGAAATGGTAAAACGTCAGCCGAAGTTTTACCTCTACAGCACCAGCGGCAAACGATTTATCATCTGAGGATATCCTCTCTTGACGAACAGCCCTTGTCTAGTCGGGATGTAGCGAAAAGTGAAGTAGTCTTGAGGCCGATGGTAGCACATCATCATTAATGAGCAGGGCTGATGCTCACAGCTGTGGATTCACATGGTTGCGTAGCCTACGGCAGGGCTTCCTACCACCTCGGTGGCGCCCCCTACTCATCCCGACACACGTAGGTGATTTAGACTATTGTGGGTTATGCCTCCGCACGGCAACGCCGCCGCCAACATCACCGGTAGAAATTCCCTGGCAGCCGGCACATAATTTATTTTACACACATATAGGCGCACGACCAGCGCACAAAGCAAAATAATGTGTTCTTCGTTTATGACGTAGGGAAAAGTTTTAGAAGAAAGAGCAAATTTTATGACTTTTTGAATGAAAAATCAAATCGTAAATTTTGAGTTTCTTTTTGTTATCTGCTATAGTTATTGTTTTTAACTGGTATTGATTACATAATTTTTATAATTTTTTTATTATAGCTTAACAAAGACTTTACAACTGCTAATTTTTTATTCCGTCAAGATAAAACATATTTAATAAAATATAAGGTGTTAATTATACTTCTAGTACACACATAGCTTTTGGTATGCCAATTATGGTAATGTATAATTGTTGTTTTGACAATTAACACAATTAACAATTACTAGGGTAGCACCGATTATTTCTGCAAACTAATATTTCTATTGAATCAAAGGAGTCAAACATGCTACGAAACAAATGTTTATTGTTTCCTATTTTGACAGTTCGAATTTAGTTTTTATAACAGCAGCAGTTATTTTGCAAGCTAATTTCAAACCGAGTGGTCTGCAGTAAAAATGCATTTAACGATAGAAAATTTTAGAGCCATGATTTACTATGATTTTAAAAGTTCTTTAACTCCATAACAAAGTGTTTCAAGACTTCGTGCTGCATTTGGTGATCAAGTTCCTCTGCGAAGAAACTTGATCAGGAGTGTTTACAACTGGCATAACGAATTTAAATTTCAAAGAGTTTCACTTAGTGACGATTTTCGCGAAGGAAGGCCAATCTCAGCCGTTACTGAAACAAATGTAGACGCCGTACGAAGAGCGATTCAAGACGACGATCAAGTTACGTATAGGATTATTAGGAGCACCTTAAGTATTGGCATAACTGCAATAAACAGGATTTTACATAATAATTTGGGTGTAAAGAAAGTCTGTTGTCGTTGGATACCTTATAAATTAATACAGAAATAAAAACAATACCGAGTGGAATGGTGTAAAAAAAAACACATAAGAAATATTATGGAGGAAGCTCTAAAGCAGTTTAGAGTGATGAAAGCTAGATATATACATTTGAACCGCAATCAAAACGGCAGTCGGCTCAATGGAAGTGTCCAACAGAACTTAATCCAGGCAAAATGAAAAAATCTCGAAGTGTTGGAAAGAAAATGGTAGCCAGATTCTTCTCAAAATCAGGACCTATCACCACAGTTGTGCTTGAAAATTAACGTATGGTTTCAGCAGAATGGTACACAACAATATGTCTGCCAGATAGTGTTCAAAAGGCTCGTTTACGACGCCCTAGATCGGAGATTGTCTTTCATCACGACACTGCTTCAAGTCGTATTGCGCATCAATCAAACAAATTTTTGCAAGCTTCCGGATTAAAATTACTCGATCATCTGCCATATAGTCCAGACCTGGCACCTTCACATTTCTTTTTATTTTCAAAACTAAAGGATACAATGCGTGGTGTACGATTTGCAAGCTCAGAAAATGCAGTGGAGGTCTTCAAAAACTTTATATCTGAAGTGACTCAAGAAGAGTGGAATTTATGCTATGATAACTGGTTTTGTGGAATGTCTAAATGCATTGAGATGAAGGGCTAATATTTTAAAAAACAATAAAAAAAAATAATTTTTGTCTACAACATTTTGTTTTATTAGTTTTCAGAAATAATCGATGCTACCCTCGTATACCTACGTGTATGAAAGTAATTTCATGTAGATATTTTTCCAAAATAAAAGTCTAAAACGATTTCAGTTAATATTAAAAAAACTTTGTGTTTGGCATTTCAGAAATAAACAGATTAAACAGGATCGGTGCAAGCACCGATCCTTAAGGCAATCCATTATTAAAATGTCTTATTTTACTCTTGCTCGCTACTGTTATTATTTGGAAGGGTCTATTGCAAAACATGTTGTTTAATAAAGATGCTATTAGGCTGCTTTATTCGGCTGCATGGTACTACGTTGAGAAATTTGGCCTTCTCCCAGACCGTATCATATGCCGCAGTCAGGTCAACATACACCACAGTTGTCCCCCGCCTCAATGTGCGTTGTTAAGCTAAGCACTTGGTCAGCACAACTGCGATTGGGTCTGAAGCCAGCTTGTTCAACGGGAACATGTTCCAATATCAATGGGGTTAGTCGGTTTAATAGCAATCCTTCCAGAAGCTTATAACATAAGCTTAATAAGGCTATCGCACGAAAGCTTTCAGGAAGGTTTTTGGGTTTGTTCGGTTTCAATACTGCAATTATTTTGGATTTCTTGAGCTCTGTTGGAATATCTCCTGTCAATAGGATGTCCGAGTAGAATTTACTCATCCACATCCTTGTGTGTTTCCACAACTCTTGAGGAATTCAGAATGGATTCCGTCAAATCCAGGTGCTTTACCAGATTTAGTGTCAATCAGTGCTTTATCTACCTCCTCTACTGTGAATGGCCTACAGTATTTAGGATGGACTGTTGTTGTTTGGCGGCGAGGTACCAGTTGTTTCTTAATGTCTACATTCTGTTGTCTTGTACTTGGGACCTCAGACAGTTTTACAATTCGTATAGCGATTTGACCAGCTGATACTTCCAGTGAACCTCGAGCGGGTGGGTTAGAGCTACTTAGTTTCTTCAAAAGGCTCCAAGCTTTCCTACCAGATCTTTTGAAGTCCATACTACCTGTTGTTTCTTCCCATTTTTTACTGCATTCTATGTCCAGACGATTAAGGAGTTCATCCTCTATCTGAAATTCGTGATAAAGCTGTTCTGTCTCATTGCGCCATCCCGGGATATATTCTCTACGGAAGCCCTAAGGTGTGTACCTTTTTGCTGTTGCTGATATGGCTTCCATAAATCTATTATAATTCCTGCTTTTTTGAGGGATCCATCTGACGACTTTGTCTAACTGCGCAGTGAATTTATCCCATTGGACCTTCCCAAGATTCCACCTAGTTCTAGTTATAGAGTGGATTATCTGGACTTTAATTCCAATTTCGAGACCTACCGGACGATGTTGGCTATGTGGAAAGTCATCTAGAACTTTTCTTAGGAGCTGAAATGCCTTGACGCGAGAGCGGATTATTCAACAACACTGTTGAACATAAAAATCGTCCTCATAAAATAAATGAGTATTTTTTTAAATTTTAATTTTAATTTTTGGGGAAAATTTATACTCAGCCCCTTCAATATTGCGCTAGTTGTCGCTTAGTTATCATCTATTCGTATCTTCCGCATTTTCTGTGTAACGTATTAATATATTAATAAAAATGTCGTCGCAAGTTTATCCATTATCTCCTCCACTCGTGAAAAAGGCTTATGAACTGTATTTTGCATGTAAAGTCAAGTGATCAAGACAAGTCATGGGGTCTAAAAAATTGTTGCCGTCAGCTTTCGAAAACACTGAAAGGTACTAAATTTATACCGTTCGCAATTTCAAAGAAGGGAACTTCGAGACTACGTGGGCAAGTGTTATTTTTGCATGGCAAATGTAAAAGAAATTACTAGCAAAACCAAGCACAGTATTTATTACTCTAATATTCCCTCTGCAATCTGACCAGTGCCCCATGATATCACAGCATTCATTATCCCAATATTCCCTCTACAACTGATCAGTGCCCCATGTTATCTCATTATCTGTTCTCCAACACCCCGAAAGTTACATTCTCGGTTCGAATTTGAAATCTAAAGGATTTATACCAGAATCTGGATCTAGCTACATACCTAGTTCTGACGATTCTTCTTCTAAACCTCACTTAATCACCTAGGCTGAATTAAATTATCTTGGTCGTCAGTTGAATCTTCCTAAGAATAAAGCTGCATTTCTTGGATCCCGTCTGCAGTAATGTAACTCTTTACAAAAGAAGTTAAAGTAAACTTTGCTTAAAGTAAAGCCACCTAAAGTTTTTTTTTGCAATGGAAGGTGAATTGGTGTTTTTTTTTGTCACGATATACTTTGCCTAATGACAGTTTACCAGATCAATGGTGGCTATTTATAGATTCGTCTAGAATAAGTTTGAAAGGTGTTTTTAATTGCCACGAACATTCATCAATTCCCATTTATCACTTAGCAATCATTAATTAAGTATATAAAGTACGAAGATCACAAATGGAAGGTAAGTACAGATATAAAAGTGATACTGTTATTGACAGGGTTGAAATTAGGATATACAAAATACTGCCGCTTTTTGTGTGAGTGGCATAGCCGTGCAAGAGATTCAACATTATAAAATTAAACATTGGTCTTCACGCAAAACAACTGAGCTAGTTATTAAAGCAATAGAGAAGCATCAGTTTAGAAGGCAAAAATATTTTCCTTTTGAACTAATGATATATAAATGAGGCAAAGACCGTATAAGTGAGGCAAAGACCGTAAATTAGACAACTTTTCGAGGTGCCAACTTCAAATGACATTAAAAGACATTTATAACTCTTTTCTTGGGACAGATAAATCAGAAAACTACCAGGAACATACTCTCGGTCTACCACCTTATGAGATGCAATATGTCGCAAAAAATCTATTTTCTCAATTGTCATTTGGATTTCTTTCCTGAGAATTTTTGAGCAGTATCGGACGAGTATGAAAATAATTTTTTTCAAAATATTGCATCAATCGAGAAAAGATATACCGGAAAATGGAGTTCAATCATGTTGGTCGGCCATAATATGAGAAATTCGGGAAACAGTGGATCTTGTAAAAGGAACATCATAAGTAAATATTCAGAAAAGTAATTTGAAATGTGTACATAGTTCGTAAGTGTATTGTTTATAAAATATATGATAAGTTTCCGATTGTTAAAGGTTCAAACGACTTATTCAAAGAAAAAATAGCGCCTTCAAGAGATATCGGAGGAATCCAGCTAACATAAATACATGTAATAGCTTTAAGTTTTTAAGAACAGCTTCCAAGACCAGTATTTCAAATGACTATAAGCGATTTATATTTTACATTCAGAATAATTTAAATCCTAACTAGTCGTTATTTTGGCATTACATTAACTCCAAAGGCAAACAAGAGATCTCCTAGAAATATGACATCTGGTGAGGCAGCGTCTGATGATCCTGGTATTATTGGCCATTGGCTTGCCGAGTATTATCAGATGGTCTATGCTAATTATCAGCAAGTCGATACTAACTTGGATTTAATCCACTACGATAATATATCACAGTCAAAGACATAATTATAGATTCGGACCATGTTTTTAAAAAATTGAGTACTCTTACTCCTTCGGTATCTTCAAGCCCTGATTGTGTACCACCATATTTTCTAAAATACTATAGCCCTTCCCTGGCATGATATCCGTCTATTTTATACAATTTATCAATAAATTGTGGACTTTTTCCCTCAAAATGGTAGACTTCATTTATTGTTCCAACGTATAAATCGGGTGATAGATCGGACATTCGTAGATATCGTCCTACTGATAGAACACTTGCATCTTACTCTGAAGTAATTGCCCCGGAACAACATGGATTCATTCACGATCGTAGTACTGAGACAAACTTATTAACATATTGTAACTATATTTTGGAGAACATCGAAGAGGGTTATCAGGTGAATTCTATATACACTGACTTTAAAAAAGCATTCGATCAGGTTAACCATTCCTTACTTTTTGGGAATGTTCTGGTATGGATAAGATCATACTTAACCGACAGTATTCAGAGTGTTGTCGTGGGTGGCACCAGGTCTCGAGATGTCCTTGTTACATCCGGTGTGCCTCAGGGTAGTCATTTGGGTCTTATTATTTCTTTTATTTGCCGATGATATGAAGCTTTTCTTACGCATTTGCTCTCTTAATGACTGTGTTACACTCCAATCGGATCTAGATGCCTTCCACTCGTGGTCTATTAGAAACCTCATGCCCCTTAATACTAAAAAATGTAAAGTCATATTATTTACTAGAAAAAAGAATGGGCCTTCGGTATCACAATCCTTGTTGAATAATGCTCCTCTTGAGAGAGTGAAGTCGGTTCGAAATTTGGAACTTACTCTTGACGGCGAACTGAGGTACCACCTACACATAGACGATATCTTATGCAAAGCAAATAAGATCTGTGCTTTTATCAAGCGCCAGACTCGGGATTTTAGAAATGTTGTGGCTATTTAAAATTGTACTATTCATTGGTGGGGCGAATTTTGTAATATTGTTGCATTGTATGGAACCCATATACTGCTACATACCGTGAGCTTATTGAGAGAATTCAACGCTACATGATAAATTACGTACTCTATAAGCTAAATATCGACAAAAATTCCTATAATTACTTACAACAACTGCACCTATTGGCTATTGGGCTTTAGATCGCTAGAATCAAGAAATAACGATGTTTTTTTCAGTGCGCTACTATCGGACAACATATGGACTCAGAAATCCGATTGATTCAATTATGAGGGAACTGAACAGCTTACCCTTTCATGTGGATGTGTTTCATTGCACGAAAACTTTCTTTAAGTATGTGAATGGTATGAACTTTGTTATAAATTAGAGTTTTTTTTATGTTGTAAATCTTAAGTTATATGTGGTTAGTTATATATTGTAGACATGGTTTGGGATTGGATGTCCTGTAATGTCTGATGTTTAAATAAATAAAGACGAATAAATTGGTTAGAAATGGCGTTTTCACTGAGTTATTATTAATATTACTCCCTTTTCACAAGAGCCTGATATCGAAATTCTGTCGTTTTTCATTTATAATGGAAAACTTTGTAACTTATCTTGATCGATTATTCCAAAATGTACAGAATAATAATGTATTAACACACATCATTGTCGCTCGAGAAAACAAAGGATTGTGTTTGGCGCATGCGTTCGTTAATATTTGACCCTTGGACGACTGGACTGACAGAATGACATGACACTATCGGATGATAGGATTACCGCGGCTTAGCCGTGCCTGTACACCGACATGTCGGGTTCACATGAGATATACAGGTTCGTTCGCGTATACATTTACACCGCTCTCTCGTCAAATTTATCGTCTCACTAAGCTCCCCACTTGTCGCGGATTACTTAATGACGGACGCGTTTTTCTTGTTTCCTTTTTCAATTCCTCTGAAGCTTTTCGTTGAGTTAAAATGAACTCGTAAATTCATTGAACTATATAATAAATTAACAAAGTTTTTAGCTTTGTGTATCAAACAGCACCGTACATAATTTTCGAAATGATTTGTTGATGTAATTTATTTATATAATATTTTTTCTGGAAAAAAAACAAAAAAGAATTGCATATAATCAGTGAAGAGGTGGAAGACTAATGAGAACATTTAGATATTTAGGCATAAGGATTTGTGATTAGCTCAATCAAATTTTCACGTGTTGTCGGTACTTGATTGTATCTACTCATTTGAGATAACCCCATAAAAAGAAATCTGGCTAAGAAAGATTTGGTGATCTAGCAGGCCAATTTACTGAACCAGCTCTGCCGATCCAGCGACCATCAAAATTATAATCAAGGGCTTCACGTGCTACCACTGAATAGTGTGCTGGACAACCATAATGTTGAAACCGCATGTTCTGTGGCACTTCTAAGCTAACGTCTTCAAGTAGTGCTGGCAGTTCATTTTCCAAAATGTCTCGGTACATTTCACCATTCAAGTGGCCTTCAATAATGCCGATGACTTTGTTCCCAATTATTCCACTCCACACGTTGACAGTCCAAGGGTACTGAAATTCAACTTGGAGAAGCCAGCGCCTATTTTCAACACTTCAGTAATGTGTATTGCGTCGATTAACAGTTCCGTAGATTTGTGAAAGGCGCCTCGTCGGAGAACAACACGTAACGAAAAAATTTGAGTTTTACTGTAATTGTTCATATGCCCACTGACAAAAAGTTACCTGATTTTGGAAATCAACGCCATGGCGATCTTGATGTAAAGACATGTGATATGGATGATATTTATGACGTTTTAAAATTTTACAAGCACTATTGTGGGACAATCCAGTATCACCAGCTATTTCTCTTGTGCAAACGTGAGGAGGATTAACAACCACTGCAGCTAATAGAGCGACTTCATTATTTTCTCCGGTGACTGTTGCTGGACAGGTTCTTCTTTTCGGTTGAACACTTCCATCAGTAGTGAATTATTTGATAGTACGGTAAAATGAAGCACGTGACCGAATGCTATCCGGAAAACGCTAAGCGTAGAAATTGACCAACTTCTCCATACACCAGAACCGTTTCAATTTTCTCTTGTACAGTTAAATACTCCATTCTGTAGTAGGTACTATTAACAGCGTAGTAGAAACAGGTCTTTTACTTTTCGAAATATTCTTCGAACTGAGTAAAATAAGTTGTTTATTAAAGTTATTTCTTTTGTATGTTTATTTTGTGTTTTCGGAATTAGAAAAAATACGAATGGAATAAATAACACAAACGTTAAATGCATACATTATACATACAAAACATTTTTATAAAAATAATTTTTAACATAAGAAATGGTATTAAAAGAAAAATACAATTTCTGTTTTATTTGAAAGCATTCCGATAAGGCATGAGCGAAGGAAATCGTGTTGTCCAAGTATGTGAAGAAGTACGCCCGTTCTTGGGTTATGATAATAGTATATTCTAGATAAGTCATTTGTCGTGGTATTCTTTTTATTGAAAACGAATTGCAGAATCATATGCATAGGTTCTCAGTGTGAAAATTTGAAAGAAAATTGAATTTCATCGATTACAGCGCCATCTATCATCAATTTAAAAAAATATTTCAGATACATCCTACGTACTTCTTCCAGTAGAATTCGATTCTAAAATAAAATATTCGGGTTCCGATGGTGAGAGAGAAGGACTAATTCTAGCAGTAATGTATTTCCTCCATTAAATCATAAAATTTTAAATCTGGACTTTTTTCGTGAACTTATTTTTCGAGATAATTGAAAGTATCGAGTTAAAAATACACCCGGTATATATATATATATATATATATATATATATATATATATATATATATATATATATTAGGGTGGGTCAAATTATATGGAACGTTTTTTCCCCATAAAGCGTATAGCAAAAAAGTAATCTATAGATAATTCTGAACAGACCATAGCTCTAAGATGGATTCGTAGATTGGTCAGTACAGGATCATATCATAATCATATCTCTTTATAATTGATATCAAACTTTTGTTAGGTCATGATTATTATTATATGAATTGAATGTATTTATGAATTTGTATCTCTCACCGTGACTACATCACTTATATAACTTTGACATTAATATGCAATCATTTTTAATCCTTCGCTAAAGATAATACTTACCGAAACATGTAAAATATTATTTTAAATACAGAATACAAAATATGAATGACAGGATATAAATTTATATCCTGTCATTCATATTTTGTATTCTCTTGATAAAGGCGTACACAGCCGAAACATGTAGAGTTTTTTAAATACATATATTTTGAAGTAATATACAGACCTTTAATCGCCTACTGATTAGGTTTACCATATATATATATATATATATATATATATATATATATATATATATATATATATATATATATATATGTATACGAGATCAAATTAATTCGTTTTTTGGGAGCAACGACCGGGTAATTACCGGGTAAAACAATATTTAATTTAATGTTTCAATACTATATATAGTATCTTTTTCAACAACTGTAAAACTTGTTTTAATATTAAAAAAGTTAAGAGATGATATAATAAATCTACTTACATTAAATATTTTTGGTGTTAATATATTGCGACGTATTTGCTATACATTGCTAATAAAACTAAACTTTTTTTAGCAGGTAGACTGTTTTCGAACATGTGTTTATTTTGACGGGTGGGAAGAATGTTAGCTTTGTCAACACTTTGCGGGGGAAGGGGTTGGTTTAACTGCTCTCGGATATGTGTTTTTCTATTTTATTTTTGTGATGTTTATATTGTTATTATACGGAGGTTGTTTATATAATGGGTAGGTATATTGCTAACAAGTTATTTAAATCTGTTCGGTTAATAATTGTATTTGTATTTTTTTGTATGTAGATGCTTTCTAGGCAATGTAGGTATTTTGTCTTTAAATTTTGAGTGCTTTGTGAGCTACTTTTATGTTATATGGTGCTAAGATTTTGTTTATTTTTTTCTGACAGGTTGTTTATATAAGGTATTGGGATATATTTATAAGTAGTTTGAGGGTTGTTTTCCTTGGTTTTTGTGGTATTTATTTTATTTGTGTTGTAGTGTTGATATAATTTTTGTGTTATGATTTTGTTAATGAATAGTAGGGGATAATTACTTTTTTGTAGAAAATATTTTGTTTGTGATAAAATTCTTTTTGTGTGACATTCATTGGCATGAATCGAAATTCAGAAAATGATCGGATGCAGTAAGTTTGTGCTATAATTTTGTCAAGATCTTTTTTTCGGTGCGTATTAATATCAAGTCTAAGAAGTTAATTTTTGAATTATTTTTTTTTTCTATTGTGAACTATAGTTTTGGATTAAATTAATTCAATTTCTTTAGTATGTATTGCTACCTAAACGCGATCAATTCTGAAATCCACAAGTAATAAGGAGGTAGCAAGATGTTATACAAACCTCCCTCTCTCGTCCTGACCCACCTGAAGATGGACGTCCCGAACCCTGCCGGCTAGCTCAATTGAATCGTAGAGCGTGCGAGTCCCAAGATCGCAAGTTGTTATGATGGCGCCACCGTATATTAATACCTGCAAGGTTCACCTCATATATACGGTAGCGGGTGGGACCCAGGTAGCACCAAAACCAAGAGAGACAGCCTCCCTATTACTTGCCACTGTTATAAACGAGAGTCTTTGCTTATCTCAACACTAGCGGGAAAGGGAAACAAGCAAAACACTAGTTAACAACAATAACAAGATATAATTTATTATCAAGTAAGTTCCAATTAATGATGTCGAAGAATACAAATAACAATGGTAAAACAATTCAGTGCTCAGTTGCTAATATTTCAATACTAAGCAGTTATTATTCAAGCAATAAGTTTCAAAATTAGATTCACAAACTGTTATATTAAATATAAAATTAGAAGCAAATTAATTAAGAAGCTAAATGAATTACATAAGTTAACAAGTTTCGGTAAGTAAAAAAAAACTAAGGTTAATTATTAAATGATGAAAAAGTAAAAAAGGAAACTGGCTTTATAAAATAAAATTTAACAGATTAATACCCCAACGCAGATAAATATTTAAAGTTAAGAAAGCCAAAACTAGGTGGTATTAATCGAAATGAAAAAAAAACGTAATCAAAATGAATAGCTTCCAGCTACAAAAAGTTAATAAGCCACCCTACAAAAATGGGTAACAAGAAATTCTAGAGTTTTCCTATAAAAACAAACAGGTACACCTGTTAAGTTTGCATCACCCTGTATACACAGGTGTGAAATTTATGAAAGTTAAAGTTACATAATCGATTTAAGATCCAGACAATAATAATTAGAACACAAATTAGGTATACATAATTGAGGTTCCTTACAATAAGTTTAATTCGAACGAAGGCCCGACTGAGGGTTCTAAGCCTCGTTCTATAATCTATACTAATTACTGGCTGCTGGAGAAGCTAGTCAACCAGATATTATTTAACAAAAGGTAATTAGAAACCAAACGAAAAAAAAACCTATCGGTCAAAATAATGAGGTGAAGCCCTGAAGCTGACTGAATTTAGATTTTAATCATACAAAGGTTGCACAGAGACGAGAACAACTTCTCTCTAGTGCCTACTAGAGTTTTAATAAAACAGACAATTAAACTATTAATTAGAATTTAAAGAAAAAGGTTAAATCGGGGTTGATCAAAACCCACTTAAATTTAGAAAAGTTATAACAGCATCTACTTAGCTTGACAATAAAATCGTTCTAAGTCCCAATTTCACCCCGTGTATGTCCTCGCAGCTGTAGAACGTACGACGTTTCCTTTTAAGGGTTAATGGAGTTTAGTCGCCATCTTGCGACATCGTGAACATGAATCCGGTTTTCTCAGAACTGGAAGCCCCGAAGTAATCAAAATCTCCGTTGGATGTGGAATGAAGATTTCCGAAGATTCTCCTCACGGAAGAACGCAGATTATCGAATCCTTGTAGAGAGGATTAATAACGAATCCAAGAAGAAAAATGTCCACCTCCACGTGGTAAATCTCTCGGAATAATCTCAACGTAAGTGTATGTTATAAACACTTAAAAATTGGAAAATTAGCTCCAACAATAATATTTTATAAATCCTAGGGAAAACAAAGGAAAAGAATAAGTAAAAATTGAAGTGATTATGATAAGTCTTACGGCACAAAAGATTCACTGATAAGAAATATGATAGAATCAGCGCGTCACACGTTTGAAGAACGAATGCCAACGCCAGTGCCAACAGGACACGATACATTATCGATCTACGTCATAGGTCAGATCGATAGACAGGTTATTTTGTAAAGAAAGGAAATTAATTTCCGAAAACCCTAGCCAGGTACAAGTAAGATGTCCCCAGCTAACCAGCAAAAAAAAACGCTAATTAAAACACCGTAATTCTGGGGAAAAAGACTAAAAAAAAAGACTAAAAACGTCAAGGAATCTGTACAAGTCAGCTTAAAGAAATAAATGTGAGATGGCGCTCTATGCGAGAGAATAAAATAACGTAACAAAAGGAAAATTAAAAGGAATAATTAGATAAATAAGCTCCCAATTAGGTTATCGAAATACTAAAAGAATTCCTAAAATTTAAGTAATAAATTAAAGTAACCAAAACAGTCCCAAAGCCCAAAAATAAGTCGAACATGACTAAGCAAATTTTATCATTCAAGATGTCGACACACCGAAGCAGATGGATCATATTCCGCCAAAGAATTGGAACATGAATAAATTTGAGAATAAAACGAGGTTTAAAGAAGCCCAAAACGTTAGTAAATTAATAACAAAAATCAATAAAATATTAATACACGAAAAAGGTGAAAAATGAAAAGACTAATTAGATAAACGTAGGAAAATAATGAAATAAAATGATTAAAATTTCCTGAATGATCTCAAAATGATTTTACGAACGTAACAGTATTCTATTTTATCAGATGGGATGCAAGGGATGCAGGCATCTATGTATCTTTTAAGAATGTGGGTTTAAAGTTTAATTTTGAAATTATGTTATGTTTCTAGTTCTTCCAGTACAAGTTGTGCAATAACTCGAGATGGGCGATCCCATTGCACACACATGTGTTTGTTTGCAGTAATGGTTGTTATACTCGTATTGGAAGTATGTTGTGTTTAGGGTTAACTCTATTGCCTTTTTAAATTCTTCTAGTGTTAGGTGTGTGAAATTTTGTAGTTGGTTCCAATTAGTCTCGATAGCTTATATGACAAGGTTAGTGGGTATATTGATGTACATGTATATTGATGTATATTGATTGTTGCCAGTAAAGTTGGAAATATAGTTTGCTAAATTTTAGCTCTTGAAAAACGTACTATATAAATTACCGAAACGTCAAATTAAATATTGTTTTAATTACTCGACCGCTACTCCCAAAAAACATTACTTTTATCTCGTATATATATATATATTGTAATGGTGCAAGGGATACACATTGAGCTGCATCTGAAATGGGAAAAATAAGATATACAAAGTAAGAAAAGGGTAATAAAAGGTTATGTAAGTGATATTATTAAGTATTAGTAGTGTCGAAATGCATACGAATTTTAATAACGACAACATTATTTTCTTAAATTTCTTTATTTATATTTCTTTCCTTAATTTCTTTTTTATTATTTCTTATTCAAATTTCAAATATTAGCGCGAAAAACACATATTCAAATTCATATGCATTTTCAATTTATATCGACTCTAGTAAGCCACGCCTACAAATTGACATCTCGCAAATGTAAATATTTATCGTGCGCAGTACTCAATTTGTAACATTAAGTTTTACATTAACCTAACTTGTTAATTTATTAAATAATTTTTAAAATCTGTAAGAATAGTAATATTAGTCAAATTCCATCTACTTAAAAATGTTAATAAGGTAAAACATCGAGACTTTTTGGCATCATTAGATAGCTAAGTTTGGTAAAACAAACAGACGCTATCGGCATCATGATATTTTGAAATTTATAAAATAGTAGACGCATTTTTTTGACCGATCCTTAGAAATTTTTATATATCATCAATTAAAATCGCTAATTTTGTATAAAGTAATTAAAAGTATCCTGCCGTTAAATAAACCCAATCGACGAGAGAAATTCTCCAAGAAATTTCGTTTTTTAACGTATTTACGTACAACCAAGCGTCATAGACGTAATATCACGATAATCGCAAGAAATTCTAAAGAAATATTGTCAAGAAACAGTCACCGAATATCTACAGAATTGATTATCGTTCATCTACATCGATACCTGTAATCCAACAGCTAGATAAGAACGCAGGGAGAAATTAGGCATCAGAGACCAAGACCGAAGAAAATCTTCAAAAGCGTCATTGGAAACAGCGACCCACGCCGTCAACAATTCGAACAGCAATCGGACTTTTTTCGACCGCCTAGAATCATCCCATTTGATGCGTACGTACTACAAAATAAACATCAGGATTATTATAATCACAGGTTACAGATAAAACGTATTTATTTTTAAAAAATTTTTTAATTCTTTAAACTTATAAACGAATAAAATTCTCGATTTTGTTTACCTAACCTAAACGTCCTATACCTGTATTAAAATTTAATAAACAACCAATTTAAACGTAGAAATAGTAATTAAAGGTACTCACCATTATCGTTAAAAGATTATTTATATTGTTATCCACATTTTTATTAGTTAAAACACACATAACCACCTTATTTTCTTAAGTAACACCTTGTTGTCTTTCTTATATGTAGTTTCGTTAATTTCACCCTTTGCTATACATGTTATTTTATTACAGTTTTCTTTTATAGCAATAAACTTAATATTTTTATTATCATATCAATCTTTTATTTGTCTATATTTACTTGTAGGAGTTATTTCTTTAAGCCATAACATTAATAGTTTACTTTTATGGAAGCAACGACTTAGATCTAACGAAGAGCCTGAGATTTCACATTTAATTAAGCTTTTTAATTTAGTTTCATGCGATCCGACTAGTTGGCAATTTAGAACACAGATAGAGCAGTTTGAGGAGTTATATAAAGGCGCCCATCTTTTAATTTCAAAATTAATATTTTTTGAACTCGTTCATTATATTTATTATCACCTCAGCGATTTATCATTTGCCAGCTCAACGAGAGGCTAGGTATCACTTCATTTGGCACCAAACGTGGCGGCCATTTATTATACCTCATCTAATATCACTTCATTTGACGCAACAACGTGGAGGCCAGATTGCTTCTTTTAAATAACTCGACTACAACATAAATTAGGACAAATAATTGCTACATTCAAAATTATTTTACATATATAATTTAGACGAAAGGTGTATGTTATTACTGTAGTTGTGTGTAGAATTGTGTACCTATTTTTCCTATAGTGCAGCTGATTTGTACCTACAATTCTTCACATCCCAGACTTTGAAGGAGTTACGGATATAGTAAAGGTTAGTGAAGGGGAAATATCACCTTGTATGTACGTTGTTTTATTTAACTTTTGTCCACTTATATTATTACTGTGTCTCGAATATTGTTTATACATATTTAAATCATAAATTTCTACTTATCAAATATTCATTATTATAATTCTATTAACAATTAAAGAAAAATATCAATATAAACTCTTTGCATAATATTAATTCAATCAATATTAATATGGACACCAGACACAGGACAAAAGCAGTAAAGGACACTACAGAAGAAGACAGGGCAGAACAGGGAGACATTCCGGTTGCACAAACGTCTACAGCTGAAGAGGTAAGTTCACCAGATAATAGCCAGATGATGTTGAACATGTTACAGACACTAATGGCACAAATGAATGATTTAAAACAAGATAACAAGGACTTAAAACAAGATAACAAGGACTTAAAACAAGAACTAACTAATAGTAATAATAAATTAGATAATACTAATCATAAAATAGATACAAATAACGATAACTTAAAACAAGACATAACTAATCTGAGTACTGACTTATCGGCAAAATTAGAGGCTAACACGAAAAAAATTAATGAAAGATTTGAACTCAATAATGCTCATATAGACAACAAATTAAGTGCTTTCAAGGTAGATTTAGAGGGTAAAATAGCTGAGATTTCTACAGTTCAGAAAAAGATGGAGGAGAACGAGCTGAAATACCTAATAAAACTAGATGAAACCGTTAACTTACAGAACTTACATTGGGCAAAACAGTTAGAGGCTACAACAAACGAAATACATAACAATACCGAACAAAGACTAATAACTACAACTAAAAATATACAACAAAATGTAGACAAATTGATTTCAGAGAATAATACTATATTTAATACAAAATTGACTAATTTTAACAAAATAAATGTAGACAATACTGAACAATTAAAAATAACGTTAAACCAAGATATTAATACTCAAATAAGGCAATGCAAAGATCATAATAACCAAGAAATAAACACAGTTAGAAAAAATTTAGATGCTATAATCACTACCAATAATGATAATTACACTAACACGCAAGCTAACATTAAACAATTAGAAAATAAAATTAGAAATTATTTTACATCAACAAATTACAATAATACTAACAATAACTCTATTAAGATAGAAAATCTACATCATTTCGACGGGGACATTACAAGAGTACACCCCATGACGTACCTTAGCTGTTTATTACGTTATTTAGAGGATGTTTCTGAGGAGAAACATAAAATGGAGGTCATTCGTGTAACTTTACGTTATAGTGCACAAGAGTGGTTCCAAAGAATTGAGGACCATTGCAATTCTCTTGACCAGTTCGTTACACTCTTCAAAAAAAATTACTGGGATGAAACGCAGCAAAATCGAGCAAAAATACGGTTATTGACAGGTAAATATAGATTAGGACAAGTTTCTCGTGAAACATACGCCTCTCGCATATACAATCAGTGTAAGCACTTGAATGATATAGACGAATCAATGATTGCCAGGCAACTCCTGAATCATTTTATCTACACTGATACTCAAGCTATAATATGTCAAAGGGTGACTAATATGGATTCACTTATAGACATATTAAGAAGGTTAGATGATTTTACGGAGAATAACCATCAGCCACAACACATTTATCGCAATCCCAATAATCGCAATCATCCGTCTCAAAATTTAAACAACAATAACAACAATCAAATGAATTCACCACCTCAAAGATACAATAATTCTAACTATAATAACAGAAATCAAAATACTTCAAGACCGTACAACAATTATAACAATTATAATAATAATTACAGCCCTAATGTAAATAATGACCGCAATCAACTAAATAATCCACCGAATAGACAAAATTTTAACTTCCAGCCGACAAGATACAGTAACAATAATAATTATTTTAATCACAATAATCGCTCAACGGATCACCAACAAAATAATAATAATTCGAATAATTATTCTAATCAACAAGGACGAGGATTTAACCATATACGAAATCGTGGTCGTGGTCAAATAAATCATATTAGCAGACGTCACCGATCTGTGTCGCCTATACGTACAAACATGGAGGAGGTATTAAAAAAAACGTCAATTTCACAAGTGGACCTCTATACCGACCCAATACCAGGTCCGTCAACACGCCAGAATTGAGAACACCAAACGACTATAGCATACCATTTAAGATAGATACTATTACTTTTTATCAAAATCCGGAAGAATTCATTAATGTAGAAGATGCAGGCAACCAAACTACCCAAATATATACATTACCCATTGTAAAATTAAAATTTGAAAATATCTTTTTATATTGCTTAATTGATACAGGAGCAGAAATCACCTTATTGAAAGCAGAGAAAGCTAAAAACATACGGGGATACGAGAAGAACATTATAAAAACCAAAGGGACAGACATCATTGCTGCGAACGGAAAACGTATGGGGACGGTAACAAAACAATTATCTACGGAAATATTCATCAACAAATCAAAATACATCATACATTGCTATATAATTGACAAACTACAATACGACTGTATAATAGGTATTGACAGCATTAAAAGTCTCAGAATGATCTTAGATTTTGAAAATGGTATACTTAATATAGATGATCATAAAGTAATATTTGAGAAACAATTGTCAGACGAAGAATTAAAAGGTTATAACCTATATAAGAAGGAAGTGCTTATGAGAGAAATTAATAATATTATGTTAAATAAAGAACCGTGCTATAGAAGAGATTATGAGGGGAATAATGTTACAGAAGGAAAAATAATTGAATTTGATAATACTAATATTGGAATAGAGAGAATGGAAGTTATGCAAGGAACGAAGAATAGTCACGAGGGAGGAGATGTAGTCGAGATTAGAATGGATAACCAAATAAATAATACAATAAATAATTTTGAAGATATAAAGAATTTTATAGAGAACTCAAATATACCATATACAACAGTCATAGCAGACTTAATAGCAATCTTACATAACAATATCACATTAATTAATAATGATGTAGTGTTCGCAAAAGGATATCAGCATCCAATAAATATAGATAACGAAGACCCATTAATAAGCAAAAATTACCCCATCCCGTATCATTATCAACAAAAAGTGAGTCAGGAACTGGAAAGATTAGAACAGACTGGCATAATAGAGAAGTCTAATACCTACTTTATTAATCCTATAGTGATAGTCCAAAAGAAAGACTTATCTCTACGGATTTGTTTAGATGCAAGAGCTTTGAATCGAAGAATCAAACCCGAATTCGAAATGCCGCAAAATATAGATGTATTGTTAACAAAATGTGGTAATAAGCCCATTTACAGCAAATTAGATCTCAAGAATGCATTTTGGCTTATCAACTTAGAACCTGAATCGAGAAAATATTGTGGTTTTCTTGTGAATGGTATTGTTTATCAATTTAGAGTGTGCCCATTTGGCTTAAAAACATCGCCAGCCGCCCTTATTAGATTTCTACATAAAATATTGGATAAATACAACGAATTCGCATTACACTATCTTGATGATATAATAATATTTTCCGAGAGTGTAGAACAGCATTTACAGCACCTGAATATAATTCTTAACACTTTAACAACGGAAGGTATGAAATTAAACCTATTAAAATGTCAATTTTTCCGTCAAGAAATAAATTACCTTGGCTATGTGATAAATAAAGAAAACATCTTACTAGATCCAACACGCCTTGATGAAATTAAGAATTACACCAGACCAAAGAACCTAAAAACACTACGAGGATTCTTAGGTGTATTGAACTACTATCGCAAATTCATTTCCCACTATAGTGAAAGAACTATACCTTTATTGGAGCTTTTGAAGAAAGGAAAGAAATGGACATGGACTTCAGAATATGAAAATTGCTTCATTCAGTTAAAAGAAAGTTTTGTCGAGAATTTAAAACTTCACCACCCAGATTTTACATTGCCATTTGTAGTCAGAACTGATGCATCACATCAAACCATCGCCGCAGAACTAGTACAAATTAAAGACAACATCGAAACGCCTATCTATTTCATTTCTAGAACACTTAAAGCCTGTGAAACTAGATATACTATATCAGAAAAGGAAATGTTAGCTATAGTATTTGCTTTAACAAAGTTAAGATATTATCTCATTGGTAAAAGTTTTACACTTGAAACAGACCATAAAGCTTTAGTTAATATTATGAGTTGTAAACTAAATAATAGCCGCATATATAGGTGGACACTGCTCATACAACAGTATGAATTCAATATTGTTTACAAACCAGGGAAAGAAATGATTACAGCGGATGCTCTAACCAGACAAGACGGGGATGTAAAACGACAAAATATCTGTATAAATTTGGTACTACTTCAAAAACAGGGAATATTTTCTAACAACAAACTATTATCAATACAATCAGGTCCAGAATTCATGGAGATACATCAACACTTGAGGGAAACAGGAACTTACAAAGGCATGTCACTAAGAGATAATTTTATTGTAAAGCAAATAGGTAAGAACATTGTTTATGTCACAAATGAGAAACATACGAGGGAAATAACTGACTATTTACATTATACCTACACACATATAGGCGCTCGAAAATGCTGGCTACTGTTCAGAGAAGCGTTCTATTGTATTAACGACGAGAGAATCATTAAAAGCGTTATCAAGCACTGCCGAACATGTGAACTTGCGAAGGATAAGAATTATACCAACACAAATATCAGCCACAACATTGTAACATACGATAATTTAGAACTTATATCTATAGATTTTCTTACCAATTTAATACCAAGTACGAAAGGCTATAAAAATATACTTGTGATTTGCGATATCTTTTCCAAATTTATTAAATTAATTCCCACACAGAAATGCAACACTAATACTGTACTACAAGCATTAACAGACTATTTCTTACAATATGGCAAACCGTTAGCAATTTTATCCGATCACGCGACGTATTTTACTAGTGACAGATACAAGGACTTTTTACACTCACACAATATACGTACTTATTATACATCAATACGTTATCCACAGGGCAATCCGACAGAACGATATATACGTGAAACTCTAAAATATCTAAGAATTCTCTTAAATGATAATCACAATAAATGGGCCAAATATTTACAACAAATAGAATTCACCTTAAACAATACACCCAGTACAGTTCATAACCATTGTCCTATAACTATTTTTACTGGACAACCACCGCAAAGACCATGGACAGATCCAGAAGCCATCAACTTCAACGAACGATTAATGGAAGTGAGAGAGAAATTGTTGACTAAGAAAATTAAATGGGAAAGGAAGAGGAACACCGTTGATAAAAAATATAAGACATATAATCTAGATGATAGAGTTATAGTTAAAAGTTTAAGAGTTTCTAATCTTAAAAATAAAATAATGGGAAAACTGCTCAAACCTTATCAAGGACCATATATCATTAACAGAATCCTAGGCAATAACACTTACGAATTGAAGGAAGAAGAAACCGGATATATAAAGGGTAGATATCATATCACGATGTTGCAAGATTACGCATCAGAACAATAGATTACAATTGAATATGAATATAGTCTTAAAAATTATTAATATTATTGAAAGGTATGTTATAGCTCGTAAATTATAAGATTATAATAACAATAACTAATAAATTATACAAAAACTATAAATATAAACAAAGATAACATTAATATTAAGATAAATAATAATTAAATAAACTAAAACTTATGTTAAAAAAAAAAAAAAGGAACAAGAAACTAAAGATTTAAAAGATCATATGTACAATAAAAAAAAAAAAGGAATTTAATAGTGCAATTAAACATTTCTTGAATATTAGTTATATAAAATAGAAGAAGTTATTCCTGTTAATAGATAAATACATTTTTATAATCATTACTCATTATTCTTAAATTCGTTGACACATATAATAAGATTAGTATAGCAAGGTTGTTATTTTCCATTTCATGTATCTAGTTTGGGAAAAGAATATCCTCATTTGCATATTCAGACATCTTTTCCACGGGGATTATGTAATGGTGCAAGGGATACACATTGAGCTGCATCTGAAATGGGAAAAATAAGATATACAAAGTAAGAAAAGGGTAATAAAAGGTTATGTAAGTGATATTATTAAGTATTAGTAGTGTCGAAATGCATACGAATTTTAATAACGACAACATTATTTTCTTAAATTTCTTTATTTATATTTCTTTCCTTAATTTCTTTTTTATTATTTCTTATTCAAATTTCAAATATTAGCGCGAAAAACACATATTCAAATTCATATGCATTTTCAATTTATATCGACTCTAGTAAGCCACGCCTACAAATTGACATCTCGCAAATGTAAATATTTATCGTGCGCAGTACTCAATTTGTAACATTAAGTTTTACATTAACCTAACTTGTTAATTTATTAAATAATTTTTAAAATCTGTAAGAATAGTAATATTAGTCAAATTCCATCTACTTAAAAATGTTAATAAGGTAAAACATCGAGACTTTTTGGCATCATTAGATAGCTAAGTTTGGTAAAACAAACAGACGCTATCGGCATCATGATATTTTGAAATTTATAAAATAGTAGACGCATTTTTTTGACCGATCCTTAGAAATTTTTATATATCATCAATTAAAATCGCTAATTTTGTATAAAGTAATTAAAAGTATCCTGCCGTTAAATAAACCCAATCGACGAGAGAAATTCTCCAAGAAATTTCGTTTTTTAACGTATTTACGTACAACCAAGCGTCATAGACGTAATATCACGATAATCGCAAGAAATTCTAAAGAAATATTGTCAAGAAACAGTCACCGAATATCTACAGAATTGATTATCGTTCATCTACATCGATACCTGTAATCCAACAGCTAGATAAGAACGCAGGGAGAAATTAGGCATCAGAGACCAAGACCGAAGAAAATCTTCAAAAGCGTCATTGGAAACAGCGACCCACGCCGTCAACAATTCGAACAGCAATCGGACTTTTTTCGACCGCCTAGAATCATCCCATTTGATGCGTACGTACTACAAAATAAACATCAGGATTATTATAATCACAGGTTACAGATAAAACGTATTTATTTTTAAAAAATTTTTTAATTCTTTAAACTTATAAACGAATAAAATTCTCGATTTTGTTTACCTAACCTAAACGTCCTATACCTGTATTAAAATTTAATAAACAACCAATTTAAACGTAGAAATAGTAATTAAAGGTACTCACCATTATCGTTAAAAGATTATTTATATTGTTATCCACATTTTTATTAGTTAAAACACACATAACCACCTTATTTTCTTAAGTAACACCTTGTTGTCTTTCTTATATGTAGTTTCGTTAATTTCACCCTTTGCTATACATGTTATTTTATTACAGTTTTCTTTTATAGCAATAAACTTAATATTTTTATTATCATATCAATCTTTTATTTGTCTATATTTACTTGTAGGAGTTATTTCTTTAAGCCATAACATTAATAGTTTACTTTTATGGAAGCAACGACTTAGATCTAACGAAGAGCCTGAGATTTCACATTTAATTAAGCTTTTTAATTTAGTTTCATGCGATCCGACTAGTTGGCAATTTAGAACACAGATAGAGCAGTTTGAGGAGTTATATAAAGGCGCCCATCTTTTAATTTCAAAATTAATATTTTTTGAACTCGTTCATTATATTTATTATCACCTCAGCGATTTATCATTTGCCAGCTCAACGAGAGGCTAGGTATCACTTCATTTGGCACCAAACGTGGCGGCCATTTATTATACCTCATCTAATATCACTTCAATATATATATATATATATATATATATATGAAAAATGTGTGAAAGTCATATCCATCCGGGATGTGCAGATACCGGTATTTCATAGTTTTTACTAGTCATCAGTACACATTATCCGGAAATAGACATAACTTTTATTTCTATACTTCGTGTATACAGGCTGATTCATTTTCGGCCCTCACCATGGGGATCTCGCTTATTATTGGAGATAGAGTATAGGTTTAAATTTGCCAAAGTTGTTAAATTTTGTGTTTGTTATAAATCCGTAATGAAAATAGACCTGTGACAAATGACCTTCGTTATTAAAAAAAAAACGCGAAAACCCAATTTTCTTCTTTTACCTGTAGCACCGAGATTTGGCCTTGTAGAGAAAAAATAAAAACACATCTTTGTGGCCATTTCTAAACTTCTATCCAGTGGTGTACTCTAAATTTTTATACGACGTTTCGTTTCTCTCTGGCCATCATCAACTATCTAATTTCCTATAGGCGCCATATTGGATTTAGACATCTTCAGAAAGAGTTTTTTTTTCTGATTTCAACCATGTACCACATGCTGACTAAAGTTTTTGACATTAGGTTTTATTTGAAAGAATAAATTATAAGATTAAATAAGGTAGCCATGGAATTTCAATCTGTCAAACATTTCATTTATTGTTCATTAATAATACAAAAATGTCATACACTAACGAAGAGAAACGAGATATGATAAGTATTTTTTATTCTTCGAACCGAAATTCAACAGTAGCGAGTACAAGATATATCCAGAACGACAACAGCCTCATCGTACCATTTTTCTAGATCTCGACAGATATTTGGTCGAGAATGGATCGTTTACTAAGCCGCGTAATGGTCAAGACAACAGGAATTTAAATGAAAATCGACAAGATATTTTACAAATGATAAATTAAAAGCGTGTTTTCAAATTTCATGTTAATCTTGTATTTTTATAGATAAATAATAATCCATCAATTTCTACACGCGAAGTAGCGTCAGAATTAAATTTGTGCCAGTCCAGAGTTTGGAGAACTTTACATAAAAGTAGGTTTAAACCATACAGGATCCATGTTAGTCACTCTTTACTGCCTGGAAATAATTTGAGAAGGCTAGAATATTGTAATTGGTTAATGGGAAGGATAGAAAATGACGAAAATTTTTTAAGCAAAATCATCTGCTCAGATGAAACAAAATTTACAAATTCTGGAGTGTTCAACAGAAATACGTAGTACTATTGGGCAGTACAAAATCCCCGACAAAACAGGGCTAGAAGACCACAACATCGTTTTGGAATAAACGTTTGGATGGGTATTTTGGCAAATCGTCTCTTAGGACCAGTTATGTATGAAGAACATTTAAATGGAAAAAGATATTTAAACATTTTACGTACATACGTATCTGACTATCTTGACGACAATATCCCATTAAATCAATTACAATATTTATGGTGGCAACAAGATGGCGCACCAGCACACAATGCAGCTGTTGTTAGAAATTTCTTAAATCAAGAGTTTGCAAACCGTTGGATTGGAAATAGGGGAGTTGTTGAATGGCCTGCGAGATCACCTGATTTAAGCCCGCTAGATTTTTTTTACGGGAATATGTTAAAAATAATATTTATAAAGTAGATGCGCCACAGAACATTGAAGAATTACGAGACAGACTTCAGAATGCCTTCGATGCAGTTCCTAGAAGAACTATACAAAGGGCAGTACAAAATGCCAGAAGACGTGCCCAATTGTGCATTACCGAAGATGGCCAGATAATTGAACATTTACTGTAATTGTTTATTGTTTACTTTTCTATGTATTTTTATTAATGTTTTTGTTATCTTGTACTCGCTACTGTTGAATTTCGTTTCGAAGAATAAAAAATACTTATCATATCTCGTTTCTCTTCGTTAGTGTATGACATTTTTGTATTATTAATGAACAATAAATGAAATGTTTGACAGATTGAAATTCCATGGCTACCTTATTTAATCTTATAATTTATTCTTTCAAATAAAACCTAATGTCAAAAACTTTAGTCAGCATGTGGTACATGGTTGAAATCAGAAAAAAAGAACTCTTTCTGAAGATGTCTAAATCCAATATGGCGCCTATAAGAAATTAGATAGTTGATGATGGCCAGAAAGAAACGAAACGTCGTATAAAAATTTAGAGTGCACCACTGGATAGAGGTTTAGAAATTGCCACAAGGTTGTGTTTTTATTTTTTCTTTAGAAGGCAAAATGTCGGCGCTACAGGTAAAAGAAGAAAATGGGTTTTCGCGTTTTTTTTTTAAATAACGAATGTCATTTCTCACAGGTCTATTTTCTTTACGGATTTATAACAAACACAAAATTTAACAACTATGCCAAATTTAAACCTATACTCTATCTCCAATAATAAGAGAGATCCCCATGGTGAGGGCTGAAAATGAATCAGCCTGTATATACGAATTATAAAAAAAGGTAATGTAAATGAGAATTAATAACTATTAAATTCTCACATTGCATGCAATTGCCGCTATAACTTGTTTTAATTTCTACAAATGACAAAATCACATTTGCCTAAGAATGCAGACACAACACGCCGCGACGCCAACCGTCCAGGTTGCCCAGGCAAATGAAAAATGTCTGAAAGTCATATCCATCCGGAATGTGCAGATGTGCATATTGTAGAAATTAATACAACAAGTTATAGCGGCAATTGCATGTAATGTGGAAATCTAATAGTTACTAATTCTCATTTAATTTGCGTTTTTCATATATATATATATATATATATATATACATATATATATATATATATATATATATATATATATACATATATATATATATAGTAGATATACTAGATAAAAGTAATGTTTTTGGGAGTAGCGGCCAGGTAATTAAAACAATATTTAATTTAACGTTTCGGTGCTATACACCTTTTTCAAATATTAAATATTTTTGGTATTAATATATCGCGACGTATTTGTGTTGAATTTCTAAATAAAACTAAACTTCTTTGTATTAGCAGGTAAACTGTTTTCGGGACCATATGTTTTTTTGGTGACAAGTAGAAAGATATTATTTAGAAAGGCGAAACATATACGTTGCAATATATAAATACCAAAAACATTTAATCTTTTAAAAAAAGGTGCTATGTATAGCACCGAAACGTTAAATTAAATATTGTTTTAATTACCCGGCCGCTACTTTCAGAAACATTACTTTTATCTAATATTATAATTACGGCCAAGAAAAGATGAAATTTCTAATACATAAATGTAAATAAAACACACTAAAGATATATATTTAATAAACACAGTAATATTATTATCTTTTATTCACTAAAGATAGTTGAATTGAATTTGAAGTAAACGCGGTCCCGTTTGGACTGTATCCTATGCCAATTTCACGTGAAACGTGTTCATATACACATATATACGTTCTACCCTCAAACCCAGGGTCGACTCACGAAACGCTATTAATTCGACTGAAATGCCGCCATGAGCACGTCACATGTCCACACAATGGCTCGGTTCCCACACTATCATTCTGATGGCCTATTTTATTCGGCTCCGCGCGCTGATCTTTTGCTCCCTTTTAAAACGCCGAATCAATAGATTAAATTGCAGGCGAATTGGATCCGGTGCGAATCAGTGCGCAAAGCGCGAAAAGTGATTAAGATTTTAAAGATTCCTCTCCCTTCCCGTCTTCGGCGGTGGAAGGCGCGTTTTAACTCTCTGGTTGATTTCCATCCCCCAACGTTGTCACCTCTTCGTTTGGTCCCTCGACGTCAGGGAATTTTCAGCCCGTATCTCGCTTTATAACTGTAAGTTAAACAGTGTTTTTCCGTCGTCTTTTATACACGTTTTTTAAAAAGGGCTAAAAAGGGATTTGTCCTTTTTATATATTAGTCGGGTGCGAGTGGTGGAGCTTTTGTGCTTACGTTGACGCAGACAATCGTGACGCTGTATCCAATTCGGCGATTCTCATTGTTTTCACGCGAAAAAATGGACTTTTTTGTGTCTAAGAACCTTTTTGCTCGTTTATGTAGTGTAGTTCCTTTTGTTATTAGATTGTCGTGAGCCTTTTAAGACCCGCATTTAAGCAGTACTTAAGATAGGAAAAAAGAAAACAACGAATGTTCTTTAACAGTCTTTGGACGATTTAGAAAATATCATGTCATTGTTTCGCTTTTCTTTAAACTTAAAAATAAAGACACCTTTTAATATTTACGATACCATGGTTATGAATGATTAGATTGATTTTAGGATGTTTAGAACAGATTTAGATAAGCAAAATATATTTATCTCGATACTATCATATCTACAAAATAATATCGATTGATTATGGTTTGCAATTAATGGGTAAAAGTAAACAGTATAGTTATTTATGCACTAAGGGCGTTATGGTTATTATATTACTCTGAGGCGACGTTAATTTAGAATGAATGTTAACCGAGGTAAATATAATTGCCGTAACGCCACTGGTTCATACAAGATTTTATTTTTCACGAAAAATAAATTTCCTAAGCGGAAAATTCAAATTACATCGGAAAAGTTCCGAGATTTCTGTCAACTGTCATATCGTTGACAGTAAAAATGCATGGGAAATGGAAAAATGCATATGTAGCAGAGGGATACATAGAGGAAAGCATTTCCTCTAAGAATAGAGTCTCTAGCATGATATTAAATTCTGTTATAGCATCAGATGAATCCTCTTGGTTTGTCAAAGTACTATTGGAGATATTTTCCATCCAAGAACTTTATCAAACTTGGAAAGCGTCGGATCACATCATTTTTCAGAACATTTCGAAAACTGTATTTTTAATTTTGCCAAATAATGTTAAAATTTTAATTCTTTCTTTAGAAATTGTTGAAAATAAACAACTATTAAGTTTTACGTATTTTAAATGACAGTTGTTGACACTTTGATGTTTTTAAATTGTCAATGTTTAGATACTCTTAATTTTATTAAAGAATGCTAAAGTTTTGCTTATTTCTTTAGACTTTGTTAAAAATTAAAATTATTAGTTCTGTACAATATATATATACCTCTCTTCTCGGGCCTTATTTATACTCACATAACATTAAAAACTGTAAATAAATTACCGGGCGTTATGGGCCATAATGCCCGGTTATTACGCCCACGGGCGTTATGATCGTGTTTATGGTAACCGTATCCAAGGCGAAATGAACAATTAAGTAAAAAATAAAATAATGTTTGCTCTTTTTATAAACACACAAACTCAAGTAACATTTATTGACCAAGGTGATACTTGTTGAAACTTCAGCATCGACGAAACAAATAATTACGATAAGAAATATTGTTTCAGTAAGGGTAACTACGCCGCTATAGTTTTGCCAAATGTCAAGTTTTGTCTTCCTTTTATTAATTATTTCATAATTCTAAGATTTAAACGAAGCCATGTGTCAAATAGATGGAAAGCATCTCAAAAGGCGCGTGCTCAACGACAATATGAACATACCTACATAAAAAGATATGCCTGGATGAAAAAGAGGGACAAGAAAATACCATACGAACAAATCAAGGAGGAAAATGACAAGGAAAACACCACGAGATTTTTGAATGGACGTAGGCCGATTTTCCGCGAAAACCTTTCCTGTTCAAACGCGAATAAAGAGTCGTTCCCAGAAAGAACGAGGTTAAGATTTTACAATTCCATAATCAAAATTACAAATACTAAAATTATGATGAAAGAAAAAAATATATAAACAAGGAGATTGCGCGTGGAGATGAAAAAACAAAGCTACCTATGATAGATAGAAATACAAAAGGGGAAAATTTTAAATAAGTATGAAAATTAGATAAAATAGGAATAAATTATATGAGAGTGGGAAAACGATTCGGAGAAGCACGGAAAGCAAGATATAAAAAGGCCAAGCACTGCAAAATTAGGACATTCTTTCACTGATTTATTTGCGAGTTTCACTAATTTAATTTCGACATTCATTGCTCTCTACATTCATCGAATCATTTTTGAAATTCATTGATTTATCTTCGACATAATCAATACTATTAAAAATTTAAGCCTGCTAGCATTATATTTACTTAAGAACATAAATAAAAGTTCATTTTCATTTCTAATTATTACTATTATTGTTATCATTATCCCTATTATTATTAGAAACAAATAACTAAAAGCTTAATGTACCAGGAGGAATTTGAGAACTAGTATGCTGAACTTGGCTTCGAGTAAGTAAGAGCTATACACACGATAGAATTAGAGGACATATAGTTAATTAATCAGTAAAAGTGCATGTGGATTGCTATTTTAAATAATTAATTTGTCATAAATACACGACTAAAGTGTATCTTAGACCAGATATTAGAGACTGATGAGTAGGAAGTAGGGTTCAACGAATACTCTCGAAATATATGTGAAATGAAAAAATATGTGAAATATATTGAAATTTTAAAATCAAAACGTTCAACAATAGGCGTGAAAAATAAGAAAATACTTATACGATGTGATGATAAGCGTGCTATTCTGTAGGAATTTGTTTTCCACTTAAATAGACGCTGAATGGCACAATCGGATAGAAAGAAATATCAGTATTAGCCAGAGATCCACATTTCAGATAAATATAGGCTTTGAGTACTAATCTTAACATTAGGAGGGCAAATGCCCCCTTTTATAAGTGAAATCCTCAAAGGTCATTGTTTGTGAGATCCAATTGAATCTGAAATCAAAACTCCAAGACTATACGTGTGTGATTCACAAAATAATATTTGTATAAAATTTTCATTGATTGGTTAAGTTCTAATTAAGAATGAAGTATCTTAAGTTGAAACAGAATGAAATGTGAACATACAAACAGACAATAAAAGAATTATTAACCAGTTATTTCTTGTTGTATTATTTCTTTACATTTACTTTTGACGCTAGGCCTAGTTACGTAAGATCCAAAAAGATTGCCCTAGATACCCTAATATTATACAGAGTCTCAATAAAAGTATGCTTGAGAAACCGCACACACAATCATTCATTTTATATAAAATAATATTCAAAAGCGAAACTACACAGCAATATATAATTTATAACATTCTGAGAACAATTACAATTTCACGTTTTTTTTACAGCTGTACAACATGAACGCGGTCCTAGAAAGCCAAAAGTTCAACAGAGTTCTAATGCTCAAATTCATCATCCACCAGTCAGCACCGCCATGCAACATTTAGCGATGACCGATGTCAAAATGATACCAAATACGAACATTCATTTTCCACCTAGTATATTTGGACCTCCCCATCACTTAAAAACACTAAATTTGCCACCACCACCTCCGGTGCCCAGTAGTCCAACGTCGCACATAGAGAGTTTACCGCCACCTTTATTTCATCCTCAAGCACTTCCTCCACCGCCCGGCTTACTTCACATATTAATGTCGGCAGAAAAATGTCAAGTAAGTATACATACATAATATAAATTATATAATAAAAATTTGGATTTTAGAATCTTTTAATTTTCATTGATTACAAGTGACAATATACTTTTGTGCCAGAAAATTCTGTTAGATGATTACAATGATGTATTATTATGTCTTATGTCTTGATTCCAAATATGTACATGGTAAAAATTCTTTCAATGGAGACTGTGGTTAAATAATAATTTAAAAAGGTATATAACCCCTTACCACAATTATTAGTCGTATCCTAAATACGTATTTCGACAACTAAGTTGTCATCATCAGTAGGTAAAAACTACTAATTAAAAGTCACACATGGGGCACAGTAAAGTAAAATAAACGCTTCCGCACAACTACTATACACTGCAACCCTGTAAAGACTGTATTTAGGATCGACTAATAATTGTGGTAAGGGGTTATATACCTTTTTAAAATATGTACATGGTCTTTAAGATTTGTATGTGACTTCTTTAGATGTAAGGTGATGATGAAACATTTCTGTTTACCTTTAAATGTATATTAATACATATATTACTTTCTAGATAAGAGGCTTATCTAGAAAGTAAGCTCCATAAGAAAATAAGAAAAAACTTGGAACATATTACGAAGATAATTTTATTACACATCTTACACTATCTCTCTACTTTTTTTACAATCGTTGTTTAGGCATTTGTGAAAGCTAGGTATCATTTTTTATATTGCCTCAATATAGAAGTTGTTTTCTATGACAATAACTACGTTGCAACAAATTCATTTTTCTACAAACACTGCTAAAACATGTTGACACAGCTAACTTCATTTAAAAATGCGATTTTATAGCGTAGCGTGTTAAGCGTAGCGTGTTTAACATTAGTGCTAAAAGTAAATTGACAGAACAATTCGTCAAAAATGCCAAGAAAAAATTTCGAACATTGTATATCAAAGTGATTTTTATTATTAAATGAAAATTACATATCGCTTGGATAATTAATATTAAATGTACAGTTTGTGCAATTCGAGATATTTATTCCCTGTGTTGCAGTACATTCGGCTTCAATTATTGCACTCGTTATTACTTTTTATAAAAATGTAACAAAAACTGTGCTTGTAGAAAAAATTGTGTACGATACACGTGTTAAAAATTCGCGGAAAATAATTCCAAAATATTTTTTAATCACCTCACTATGCTGTGAGGTTTTTTACGAACGACACCCAAATGAGAAGTAACTCCACTTATCTAATAAATGGCACAGACTACAGTGTTACAACTTATCAAAAATGTTAATAATGATACCAGCAGCAATATCAAGTCAAGCAACCTTATGTAGGCTAATTTGTTTGTTCGAAAAAAGAATTTGTAACTAGAAAATTCATAAATATAAGTATGTCTCTAATAATTTAGCCACCTACTATATATAAGGGGTAAGCTGAATTTATTTAGAATAAGAAAACCCAGTAGACTGTGATAAACAGTGTTTATTTAGAACAACTCTTTATCTGTCATTTGAGGTTTTGTTGTTGAAGTTACGTTCGTTATAACTCAGCTACTTATTTTTTAAAAGTAAAAGAAAATGAAATTAACCAGAGAGCACTTAAGAATAATATTTTATTATGATTTTAGAAGAGGTTTAACTGCTTATGAGTGTAAAGAGAGTTTAGATTCAGTTTTTAGTGAACAAGCACCTTCCTTGGCTACAATTTGCCGATGGTATAAGTAATTTGAACGAGAATGGAATTCTGTTCAGCTTCAGCATCAAAAAGGAGCTGCGGTTAAAAAAATAATTGAAGAAGACAATAAAGCCACTTATGCGGCAATAGAGCATCAACTCAAGATTGGATACTTAGCTGTTAAAACAATCATACACGGTCACTTGCATTTAAAAAGAAGTGGTTAAGTCGTTTTGTGCCGCACCACCTTTCTGACTTCCAAAAAGCAGAGCGTGTAAGAATTTGCCATAAAACTTTAAATTTCTTAAATAGTGGCGAGCACCAAATTTTTTCCAAAATAGTGACAGGTGACGGAACTTATATTTCCTTTTTCGACATTCCTACTCGCCAAGAGAATCGTGTATGGATTCAGAAAGATGAGGAAACTCCTACAATGACTAAGAAGCAGCGAGCTATGAAAATGGTTATGTATGTGATAAGCTTCAGACGTACGGGCTCAGTAAATGCAATTAATCTAAATGAACAGAAGACTAAGTGATAACTAAGTGGCACACTGAAAAATGTTTGCCTGAAGTGTTCAGTAGAGTTCCAGACAAGGGAATTATGCTCCACCATGATAATGCATCGTCCCATACGGAAGCTTTTCTTTCCAGTTTTTTGCTAGAAAAAATGTAAAAGTAATAGAATATCCGCCGTACTCACCTGATTTAGCAATATATGATTTTTGGCTATTTTTTTGGACTTGAACGCAATTTGCGAGCTAGAACGTTTTCGTCTGAAGAAGAGATTGATACCAGAGTTCACGCTTATTTTGAAGGTATCCGAAAGAAGATGTATTGGGAGCTTCTAAACTGTGGAAGAATGATCAAGTGCATTATTGCTGAAGGGAACTGCTCTGAGCATATTTAAAATGAAATCCTAGAAAATATGTTTCTTATTCTCAATAATTTCAGCTTGTCCCTCATATAACAAAGTTTGAAGTGCATTAAAAAGTAAAAAATACATTTTTCTATTTCAGAACGTAATAAAAAGACTTGATGTACGTTATTATGATATATTAGTACAATATTTATTGTTGATTTTGTTTTACTTGTAACTTCAGGAAATAATTTGGAGTAATAAACTGCAACAAGTAGATGCGATGACGGAACCAGGTCCCGGTTTGAGTACGAGTCTTTCGTTGCAACAACCGAATCCGTCTCTGACTCTGCCCTTGGCACCGACTTGGGAAATGTTACAGGTGAATACGCGATATTCTTTGTTGTTATTTTATTTCACTTTTAATTAAGTTCCATTGCTTACATAACGTATACGAGAATTTTCAAGGTTTTTCAATATTCTCTACAGACCTTCCGGCGATTTAAGCAAAATTAAAAAACTCAATTACTCGATGGGGCTTCGCTGCTTTGTAACAGGAGTATAGGGTAATTGTGTTTGTAAGTCAGTATGTGTATGTAAGGGTAACATTTAGAGCACTTATATATCGCGATTTGCTTTGGTTTTGCCAGCTACAAATTGACGTGAATTCCAAAATGACAATTATTTTTCATGCTGATTTTATTTTAATGAAATTCATTTTATGAAGTATGTTGTGGGTGTTTGTCCTTTTTCTTTATTTATAAAAGAAGTATTCACATTATAACTTCACGTGTAGTATAAATACCTACTAAATATACTGTTACATGAAATTTTAGTTGTAAAGTAGAAATGAGAAAAGATTTCATAACAACTTTTACAGCATTTATTGGCCAATAAATAAGTAACAAATATTTCAACAAATTTTTCAAAATGACCTCCATTTAGCTTAACACGGGGCTTCAGATGCTACAGCCATGTATCTATTTGCAGCACGTACATTCTCCATTGGGAAATTTTTTACTAGGTGCCTTAAGGATTGCTTCAGAGACTCCAAATTCGGATGTCTTTTAGAGCAGATCATATTCTCTAAATCCGACCATAACTTGTAATCTAAGGGATAAAGGTTCGGACTAGAGAAAAGCTAATCTTCCGGAGAAATAAAATTGAGTACGTAGCTCTGAAGCCACTGTCGAGTGGTTCTGGCCTTGTGGACCGGCGTTGAATCTTGGAATGTCAGTGGGTCACTGTTAAACAATGTGTGGTTCAATGATTTAACAACGCATTTCAAAATATTTTCCTGATACACGGCTGCTGAGGTTTTAACCCCTCTTTTTTACAAAAATGAATGTTTCTCACTCCTTCGTAACTGACTCCCCACCAAACCATTACGGATGAAGGATGATGACCCTTCTGTATTCTGTACCCTTGGAATCAACTGTTTTGTTTCTTTTGATTATATAGCATAAATCCTGCCATTTTGTTTACTAAAAGATTCTCCAAACGTGAAGGCCATTTCATCTGTGAAAAAGGTTTGCTGATGTTGTTCATTCGCGTATCGATTTCAGAAGTTGTTAATTTTTGTTTACGTTTCCTTTTTATATCATCCCTAAGAAAATGTCTTGTGTATCTTGTATATGCTCTTAGTTCAAGATCTTGATTTATGATATTATGACATTAATTGTGTCGATATTTTCATTTCGTGGCTCATCACTTTTTTTTTCCTTAATGGATTACGCTTAATTCGGGCTTTTACTGCTTTAATCACTTGTTGAGTTCTAACAGTGCAAGGTCTTCCTGTTCTATGACAATCTCTAACATTACCGGTGTCGTCGTATAATTTATGACCCGGTATACGAACATACGACTGATTCCCAGTGGCTTCAACGCTTTGAAAATTGAAAATTTCTCCATACCACACTTATGCAAAGCAATTACAGCAACGCGGTTCTCTCTGTCTCTCTATTGTACCTTTAAAATTTGCACACACTTAAATGGCACAAATGTCAGCCGACAGTAAATATCCGTCTTTTGTTTATTCTATTGTCACAGCACTTGTGCTTTATGCATAAAGTCTTGTAACAGTATTTATGATAGTACTAGGTATCGTACTAAAATTAATCCTAAAAATGAATTTGTATTTGTAACGAATAACCAAAAATTATATCTCGTGGCGTTTCAATTAATGATGGTGATAACTAGGCTTCGGATAATTATGCACTAAAAAACTCCAAAATATGCATGCAAATATGCTTCAAAAGCATTCAGAATATGTACTTAAATATACACTAAAAATCAACTTTTTAAAAATAAATATAATTTTTTATACTCGTAATAAGGCATTTTTATTTTTTCGTTAGTACACACAAGCAATTTTTTAGATTCAATATTATTAAAATTATAGAAACAAATTATAATTACATTTAACTACAACGTGATGTAACAAATTTTCAAAAATAAATTTGTGCCTATTGTCGGTTAGAATATTTTTGTACTGTGAAAACACTCTCTCGACATCACACGACACCAATTCATATTTTACAATGTCACTGGCATTTAAATGTTCATTTTTTTTCAATAAGGGTTGCTTTATTTCGCAATACCTCACTGATATTCTTCAGTTATTGATACCCCGTATTTTTTGACAGCACTGCATTTAATTTATTGATGAAACAATTTTTTTGGAGTTTTGCTAAACGTTTAACTAGTATGAGGGTGTGACTTTTATATTTCTACAAAATCTGGGAAGAAAATTTTTGGGAACAAACTATTCTATTGTTTCTCAAAATATTCGCCTTCATGGTCTATACACTTTTACATGCGTACGAACCAGTTCTCAAAACATTTTTTCCACTCTGAAGGTTGTATCTCAGAAACATGGATTTCAAAGACTTCGACTGCTCGTTGACGTGTTGAAAATCGCATTTTTCGTTTCACAGTTGGGAACAAAAAGAAATCATTCGGCAACAAGTCAGGTGAATATGGACAATGAGACATTATTTCAACATTTTTTTCTTTCGGTTGTTCTTCCTGATTTCGTCTATAACTTTTGGCAAAAAAATTACTGTATATCATTCAGCCAGCATTAACAGTTTTTCGATCCTCTATAGGAATTGTTGCGATGTGTCCTTTTCAGCTGAAGAAACAAACGATCATTTTCTTGGAAGTGCTCCTTGCACGAACAACTTTTGTGGGGCTCCATACAGTAAATTGTTGCTTGGTTTTCGGCTCATTTTTAGTGAATCTCTTACAAGCAGCTTTCTGTGCGTCGGTCAAGTTATGTGGAATTCATCTGGAACATACTTTTTTTACATACAAATGTTCATGTAAAATCGAATGAATTGCATTCTGCGATATGCCAAGAGTTGCCCCTACCTCACTGTAAGTCGCATGTCGATCGTGTTCATTTTCCGCACAGTATTGATGTTTTTTGGAATCACAACAGTTTTTGGTCGACCTTTACGTGATTCATCACTCACTGAGGCACGACCATGACGAAATTCTGCAAACCAATTGTAAACTGTCTTCTCTGATGGTGCTTCATTACCAAAAGTTCACCGAAGCGATATAATGCATTCTTGTGGAGTTAGGCCTTTTTTATAATCGTAAAAAATCATCCAACGAAAACTTTCATGAGTAATCTCCATTTAGCAAACTCACTGTCGTAAAACTGTCGCTGTCGACAAACTACTGACTCAATTTCTAAGCTATCGCGGATTTCTCATTGATAAATGTCAAACTTTAAGAATATAGTGATTACATATGTCAAAAGCACCGTCTAATGGTCGATTGTGAAAATATAAAAGGTGTATCTCATATATTTTCTATTAATTCAATACTGTCTTATAAAGATAATCCTTTAGTTTTTAACGTAGAGATTGTAGTCGAAATGCACTCCAGATTAGCTGGAATAAAAATGAAATCCTCTCGAATGTTTTTCTCAGAAGATGTGCTTCTCCAATGCACTGCGCTTCTTCATAGTCGAATTTATCAACAATTTTCTTCAGAATTTCAAAATGTTCAGCGTAAAATACAGCAGCGTCGATCCAAGTTCCTCATCTTAACATCCCCTGCAATTTTCAGAAACCTCTGGATACGAGTTGGTGCTTTAAGGTAAATCTTTTTCACAGACGATATCATCATATTAACGTCAGGATAAAGAGTACGAACTAAATCATATTTTCAGGTTTGAAGATGCTGAGTGACTTGGAACTTTTTGTCGCCGTAACGCAGTATTTACAAAATAACAGACGCCCATCTGTTGCAAAATAATTATACTGTAAAGTAGATATGAGAAAAGATTTCGTAACAACTTTTACAGTATTTATGGGCCAATAAATAAGTAACAAATATTTCAACAAATTTTTCAAAATGACCTCCATTTAGCTTAACACGGGGCTTCAGACGCTCCGGCCATGTATCTATTTGCAGCACGTACATTCTCCATTGGGAAATTTTTTACTAGGTGCCTTAAGGATTGCTTCAGAGACTCCAAATTCGGATGTCTTTTAGAGCAGATCATATTCTCTAAATCCGACCATAACTTGTAATCTAAGGGATAAAGGTTCGGACTAGAGAAAAGCTAATCTTCCGGAGAAATAAAATTGAGTACGTGGCTCTGAAGCCACTGTCGAGTGGTTCTGGCCTTGTGGACCGGCGTTGAATCTTGGAATCTCAGTGGGTCACTGTTAAACAATGTGTGGTTCAATGATTTAACAACGCATTTCAAAATATTTTCCTGATACACGGCTGCTGAGGTTTTAACCCCTTTTTTTTACAAAAATGAATGTTTCTCACTCCTTCGTAACTGACTCCCCACCAAACAATTACGGATGAAGGATGATGACCCTTCTGTACCCTTGGAATCAACTGTTTTGTTTCTTTTGATTATATAGCATAAATCCTGCCATTTTGTTTACTAAAAGATTCTCCAAACGTGAAGGCCATTTCATCTGTGAAAAAGGTTTGCTGATGTTGTTCATTCGCGTATCGATTTCAGAAGTTGTTAATTTTTGTTTACGTTTCCTTTTTATATCATCCCTAAGAAAATGTCTTGTGTATCTTGTATATGCTCTTAGTTCAAGATCTTGATTTATGATATTATGACATTAATTGTGTCGATATTTTCATTTCGTGGCTCATCACTTTTTTTTTCCTTAATGGATTACGCTTAATTCGGGCTTTTACTGCTTTAATCACTTGTTGAGTTCTAACAGTGCAAGGTCTTCCTGTTCTATGACAATCTCTAACATTACCGGTGTCGTCGTATAATTTATGACCCGGTATACGAACATACGACTGATTCCCAGTGGCTTCAACGCTTTGAAAATTGAAAATTTCTCCATACCACACTTATGCAAAGCAATTACGGCAACGCGGTTCTCTCTGTCTCTCTATTTTACCTTTAAAATTTGCACACAATTAAATGGCACAAATGTCAGCCGACAGTAAATATCCGTCTTTTGTTTATTCTATTGTCACAGCACTTGTGCTTTATGCATAAAGTCTTGTAACAGTATTTATGATAGTACTAGGTATCGTACTAAAATTAATCCTAAAAATGAATTTGTATTTGTAACGAATAATCAAAAATTATATCTCGTGGCGTTTCAATTAATGATAGTGATAACTAGGCTTCGGATAATTATGCACTAAAAAACTCCAAAATATGCATGCATGCATGCATGAATATGTACTTAAATATACACTAAAAATAAACTTTTTAAAAATAAATATAATTTTTTATACTCGTAATAAGGCATTTTTATTTTTTCGTTAGTACACACAAGCAATTTTTTAGATTCAATATTATTAAAATTATAGAAACAAATTATAATTACATTTAACTACAACGTGATGTAACAAATTTTCAAAAATAAATTTGTGCCTATTGTCGGTTAGAATATTTTTGTACTGTGAAAAAACGCTCTCGACATCACACGACACCAATTCATATTTTACAATGTCACTGGCATTTAAATGTTCATTTTTTTTTCATTAAGGGTTGCTTTATTTGGCAATACCTCATTGATATTCTTCAGTTATTGTTGATACCCCGTATTTTTTGACAGCACTGCGTTTAATTTATTGATGAAATAATTTTTTTGGAGTTTTGCTAAACGTTTAACTTTAACTGACTTTTATATTTCTACAAAATCTGGGAAGAAAATTTTTGGGAACAAACTATTCTATTGTTTTTCAAAATATTCGCCTTCATGGTCTATACACTTTTACATGCGTACGAACCAGTTTTCAAAACATTTTTTCCACTCTGAAGGTCGTATCTCAGAAACATGGTTTTCAAAGACTTCGACTGCTCGTTGAGGTGTTGAAAATCGTATTTTTCGTTTCACAGTTGGGAACAAAAAGAAATCATTCGGCAACAAGTCAGGTGAATATGGACAATGAGACATTATTTCAACACTTTTTTCTTTCGGTTGTTCTTCCTGATTTCGTCTATAACTTTTGGCAAAAAAATTACTGTATATCATTCAGCATTAACAGTTTTTCGATCCTCTATAGGAATTGTTGCGATGTGTCCTTTTCAGCCGAAGAAACAAACGATCATTTTCTTGTAAGTGCTCCTTGCACGAACAACTTTTGTGGGGTTCTTTTGTGGGGTTCGTGGGGTACAGTAAATTGTTGCTTGGTTTTCGGCTCATTTTTTGTGCATCTCTTTACAAGCAGCTTTCTGTGCGTCGGTCAAGTTATGTGGAATCCATCTGAAACATACTTTTTTTACATACAAATGTTCATGTAAAATCGAATGAATTGCAGTCTGCGATATGCCAAGAGTTGCAGTTCTGAGATACGACCTTCAGAGTGGAAAAAATGTTTTGAAAACTGGTTCGTACGCATGTAAAAGTGTATAGACCATGAAGGCGAATATTTTGAAAAACAATAGAATAGTTTGTTCCCAAAAATTTTCTTCCCAGATTTTGTAGAAATATAAAAGTCAGTTAAAGTTAAACGTTTAGCAAAACTCCAAAAAAATTATTTCATCAATAAATTAAACGCAGTGCTGTCAAAAAATACGGGGTATCAACAATAACTGAAGAATATCAATGAGGTATTGCCAAATAAAGCAACCCTTAATGAAAAAAAAATGAACATTTAAATGCCAGTGACATTGTAAAATATGAATTGGTGTCGTGTGATGTCGAGAGCGTTTTTTCACAGTACAAAAATATTCTAACCGACAATAGGCACAAATTTATTTTTGAAAATTTGTTACATCACGTTGTAGTTAAATGTAATTATAATTTGTTTCTATAATTTTAATAATATTGAATCTAAAAAATTGCTTGTGTGTACTAACGAAAAAATAAAAATGCCTTATTACGAGTATAAAAAATTATATTTATTTTTAAAAAGTTTATTTTTAGTGTATATTTAAGTACATATTCATGCATGCATGCATGCATATTTTGGAGTTTTTTAGTGCATAATTATCCGAAGCCTAGTTATCACTATCATTAATTGAAACGCCACGAGATATAATTTTTGATTATTCGTTACAAATACAAATTCATTTTTAGGATTAATTTTAGTACGATACCTAGTACTATCATAAATACTGTTACAAGACTTTATGCATAAAGCACAAGTGCTGTGACAATAGAATAAACAAAAGACGGATATTTACTGTCGGCTGACATTTGTGCCATTTAATTGTGTGCAAATTTTAAAGGTAAAATAGAGAGACAGAGAGAACCGCGTTGCCGTAATTGCTTTGCATAAGTGTGGTATGGAGAAATTTTCAATTTTCAAAGCGTTGAAGCCACTGGGAATCAGTCGTATGTTCGTATACCGGGTCATAATTTGCCTCTACCTCACTGTAAGTCGCATGTCGATCGTGTTCATTTTCCGCACTGTATTGATGTTTTTTGGAATCACAACAGTTTTTGGTCGACCTTTACGTGATTCATCACTCACTGAGGCACGACCATGACGAAATTCTTCAAACGAATTGTAAACTGTCTTCTCTGATGGTGCTTCATTACCAAAAGTTCACCGAAGCGATATAATGCATTCTTGTGGAGTTAGGCCTTTTTTATAATCGTAAAAAATCATCCAACGAAAACTTTCACTAGTAATCTCCATTTAGCAAACTCACTGTCGTAAAACTGTCGTTGTCGACAAACTACTGACTCAATTTCTAAGCTATCGCGGATTTCTCATTGATAAATGTCAAACTTTAAAAATATAGTGATTACATATTTCAAAAGCACCGTCTAATGGTCGATTGTAAAAATATAAAAGGTGTATCTCATATATTTTCTATTAATTCAATACTGTCTTATAAAGATAATCCTTTAGTTTTTGACGTAGAGATTGTAGTCGAAATGCACTCCAGATTAGCTGGAATAAAAATGAAATCCTCTCGAATGTTTTTCTCAGAAGACTATGTGCTTCTCCAATGCACTGCGCTTCTTCATAGTCGAATTTATCAACAATTTTCTTCAGAATTTCAAAATACGTAAAATACAGCAGCGTCGATCCAAGTTCCCCATCTTAACATGCCCTGCAATTTTCAGAAACCTCTGGATACGAGTTGGGGCTTTAAGGTAAATCTTTTTCACAGACGATATCATCATATTAACGTCAGGATAAAGAGTACGAACTAATCATGTTTTCAGGTTTGAAGATGCTGAGTGACTTGGAACTTTTTGTCGCCGTAACGCAGTATTTACAAAATAACAGACGCCCATCTGTTGCAAAATAATTATAATCCTTCACAAATTAACTTAAAATTGCGCTTACACACTTTTTTTTATTTTGGCATCTTGATGGACGTTAATACTATTGTAATTAGTACAGTGGCGTAGCGAGCTTAACACGCGCCCGGAGCACAATATATATCTTTTTAGCACCCCATCCCCCCATTCAAAAACCATATAATATTATATGTAAAATATACTCGCAAATTAATAAATAAATAAAGTCATAGGCTCAAACTAAGCTTTAAATTTGAGACAAAAAATGTTGTTGAGAAAACAAGACTAGATTTTGAAATGTATATGATCATCTAGAATTAGTTAAAAAGATACCTATTATTTATTTTACATATTTATAAAGAAATATTTTAAAAACACTCAGTTTTAAAACAATAAAAAAGTAAATATTTTGTATATCTCTAGGGAGATACATATATTTAATAATAATATGATTATAATACATTAATAAAACTAATTACTATGTATAAATTTTCCTTGCTTTTGATGACGCAAATTTATCAATAATATCATTAAAGTTGATCATTTCAAATTTTTCTCTTTCCACACTTAAAAATGCTAGGTCACTAAGGCGATCTTGTCCCATTGTTGATCGTAGATATGTCAAAATTAATTTTAATTTGCTGAATGAACGTTCGCAGCTAGCAATTGATACAGAAATAGTCAGGAGTATTTGAAGTGCCACTCTCAGGTTTGGAAAAACATCTTCTCCATACGAGATTATAAAAGTAAGAAATTCTAATGGAGTTTTAGGTTCAATTTCCTTCCTACTGCGGAGTAACATTTTACAGTCACATATATCGATAAAGAATTCTATTCCATTAATCTGTATTATAAAATTCACCCAAATTTTTACAATTTTTTTCAAGGTCGTTATCAACATTATCCTTGTTTAATAAATTTTCAACGTCTAGTAGAAATCCAAATTTGAAATTAAGGTCACTTAATCGTGTAAATCGTGTACATATTTCTTGTTGGAGACGATCAAGAACGCTTTTCATAACGCGAGAAATTTCACTTTCCGCGGAAAGACCAACATCTCTAGCCAATTCTCCGGGCATTTTGCGGCGTCTTCTTACACGTATTGTTGTATCAATATCCCATTTTTTACACAGACACTTTGCTTTTTCTATTGCCTCTTCACATAGCTTGTCTCGAATTTCAGCTAGTTCAGTCGCTAATGATTCAAGATCATGGAACGCTTCTCTAAAATTCATTCTACGATCTACGATCTACGATCAATCCTCCTTAAGATTTCATACCAGAAATGAACTAAAGATATGAAACTAAAAGTTAGTATATTTTGCAACAGAATTGTAGCTTCACTTCTGGTGTCACTTGTAGTGGTAGTGTGCTCTGCTAATTTTTCTAATAGTTCTACTATATTCTCTAGCCCATCGACGATAACGCTAACCGCTTGTATTCCGCTCCATCGTGTTTCAGATTCACGTTTGACAGTTTTTGCTAAAGCATTTTTTAATAATTCCCATCGTAACGTTGAACGTGAGAAAAAGAGATATATGTTTTCAATTATTCCAAAACATGTCACAACAATCGGATCTTGTTTAGCTGCAGTAACTCCAACTAAATTCAATGAATGGTTATCACAATTTACAAATAATGCTTTATGATTTTTTTCCATTATTCTTTGTTGAACGCCAGATGTGTGACCTGCCATCACGGCAGCATTATCGTAACATTGTGATCTGCAGTTTGTTAATGAAATTTCATCGGAATTTAATTTCTCTAAAATTGTATTTTCGATCGAGGCTGCATCTTTAGCATATATTTCAATAAAACCCAAAAAAGATTCTTTGATGGAAACTTTTTTATTGATAAAATCAACATCTACATACCTAACGACTTGGGACATTTGTTCTCGATGAGAGATATCAGGAGTTGAATCAAACAAAAGTCCATAATATTTATTTCTTTTGATATCGTTTATTAGTTGATTTCGAACTGTAAATGCCAGAAGATGAATGAATTCATTTTGAATTTGTGGTGACAAATATGAGACAGTTTTTGGAGTTTCTGTTGCATGTTTAAGATGATTTGCTAGTAGCGGATCAAACTGAGCTACAAGTCTAAGTAAAGATAATAGGTTTCCTACATTTGTACCATCTTGAAGTGCTAGTTTTTCAACATGGCCACGTAGAGAAAGATTTTGTATAATTAAATACCACATGCAAGCTAATATTCTTTGCAATATATTTCGCCACCGTTCATTTTCAGACTGAATGTTCGCTTCTAATGATACATCAATGCCCGTTCTACTTATTAATCTTCGTTCTGTTTCTTTCCAAGCCGTAAGTGATATTCGGTGATTTGGACTTCTTTCATGGCTAATCAATTTATCTTTTTTCTTCCATTTATTAAAACCAGCAGATGTTACGAAAGATGATTGTGTAGCGGAATTAGATGTAATACACAGTAAGCAACAAAAGCAGTACGCTGCATTATTTTTTGGTGAATGTAATAACCAAGATCGGTTAACTTCAGTTCCTTCCTCTTCATTACCGACCCATGGAGAAAACCAAGATTTTGGAGACGATTAGTTGATGTTGTTGCTGCATTTAAATGGCCTCGTTTTTAAATGTGCAAAATCCACGAATAATCATTTCTTTTCGAAGTTGGCTCGATATTATTGGAAGATTGTTGCTAAATTTTAAATAAGCAACATCCTTGAACTCCAGAACGTTCGGAATTACAGCAAGTGCTTCTGTTGTATTTTCTGTGCTTTTTATTAGATGTGAACATGGATTTATCATTTCTGATGTACTTTGGTCACCTTCTTCAGAGTCTTGTATTTGTTGAGTTGTGTTATTAGTACATAAAAGTTTAGCAGCAGTAGGTGTACAACTTGAATCTGGTTCTGACTCTGAATCTGATTTTAAATCTTCATCCTTTTTATCTTCTGGATTTTCTTTTTGCGATTTTTTTCCTAAATATGATTCCATTACTACTCTAGATTTCAGAGCTTCTTTTTCTTGCTGTAGTTTTCTTTTCCGATTCTGGGAACCGCTTAGTTTTTTTCCTGGCGTTGACATGGTCTAAATAAAAAATACTTTCTATTAAATTAGTAGATGAAGTAAGTAATCTTATTTGTTTTATTACTTGCCAATGCCTTGAACTTGAAAGGTAGTAACACAGTGAAATATACACTATAATTTACGCTCACATTAAACTTATAACTAGAGAACGGAGATTCTTACCACATGACTAAGTTCTCCCAATACAATAGCCGTTGTCCATTGTTAACGCTGGCGAAATCAGGTGGCCGAGAAAATCAAACACAAATACTTCATTGTATTACGCCGGAATGTACTCAGCGATGTTTATAAACATTTCCAATTGCCGATTGCATTTAATGGAATATATCCCCCGAATACAATAGGTGTGTTGTCCATTGTAATCGCTGTCGACCAGATTGCCAGATGGTCTAACAAATACTTCATTGAATTACGCCGAGTCATGTGGTAAGAATGTCCGTTCTCTACTTATAACATATAACATTTATTATTTAATAACATTTCATTTTTATTCTAAGCAGAGCGCGATGACAAGGACGTAAAACTGAAAAATACACGCACAAAATAACTTAAACGTTAATATTTCGGGTATTTCCCTCATTTGATCCTGGACTTCCACAACCTGTCGCAAGTGTTACGATTTATGTGTTTTTTATAATTATTTTTTAAATAATATAGTTATTGAGATAGCGATTTATGTCAAATAAATATAAAATTTTATAATAGAATGTGATAGCATACATAATTCAATTCTTTTCCAGTTAGAGCTATTTACTATACATGTTGGAATTATTTTTTCTTTAACACTTGTGGGTATGCTAATATTGTAAGATTCTGAAGAATTGTTCATTAAGTAATCGTTTGAAAGGAAAGGCCCTTAGAAAGATGAATTTCTTATTTTAGTTTTATTTAAATATATCTTGCTGAATATTCTTTCAACATTAGCTGAAGAGTTTGGTAGAGCCAGTAGATTATTTACAAATTCACACAAATTTGCAAAAGCAGGTGTATTGTTTGTTAAATTAATTGATTTTACTTTTTTCCAAAACTTGTTTAAATTTATCGAAGGTTTTCCAAAGTCGATAAATCGCAGTTTTCTTACCTCATTTTCTAAAACCATATATCTGTTTTTTTTCTATCTTTACTGTTTGATTTTACTATTTAACTGAGCTTAGGTCTTTTTATTGTTTGATATTTATTATCGGCATCTATTTTATATTCATAAAAACATAAAAAATTAGATTTGCCACACTAATTATTTTAATGGAAAAGTGAATTTGTCTAAGATGGTAGGAAATCGTCAACATGCAAAGGGTTCTGCTCAAAAAATCGTCAATCGTCACTTTGTGAAATTCGCACAAAAAAATCGTCGAAATGACGTAAAATCGTCACGTTTAACACCACTGCTTTGATAGAAAAATTTGAGAGCGAGATTATTATTCTCAGAGAAGTTATTATTACCCTCTTTTAATTTTTTTTTTTTCATATATATGTATGTTTATGGGTGCATATTTGTTTTCATACAATTTATGTGTAAATGATGTACGTAGAAGCATATCTGACCAATTGTCTAATTGTAGGGTAAGAATATGTGTTTTATTGTTGTACTATGAAACTATTCGCAGCGAAATTCAAATGACTTTTTTTTATCTAAAGTTAAGGAATTGTAATAGATCATTTTTCTAATTTCATATTCATAGAATATAATATTATATGTTTATTAATGACTTATTTAACAAAATATATTTTCCAGAAATCAATTATAATAAAAATTAAAATTATCCAGCAATTTTTTGTTTTGCGGACCATTTAGCGCCCCTTTTTGAGTTTGAGAGTAGCGCCCGGGGCATGATGCCCCCCCCCCCCCTCGCTACGCCACTGAATTAGTACACAACTAATAGAGATTGTTGGAATGTAAAAGAACCTGGTAAAATTAAGAAAATCCTCGCTATATTTATTTCTCGTTGTTCGGTTACGCGAAGTGGTTTCAAAACACTAACTATTATGTTGGCTGTTTGTAGGAGGGACTGAAACCATGAAAAAAATGGGTTCAGGTTCGGGTTCGGGTTAATCAAAATAAAAAGTTCAGGTTCGGGTTCGGTTCAGGGTTCGGGTTCAAAGTTTAAAAAAACTACATGTGTTTAATTAGTAGAAAATTTATTTTTCAAAGCAATTTTCGTTTAATTTTACAATTATTATTAATATATTTTTCAAGTTTTCTTCTTTTAAATTTGTTCTTTGTGGGGATAAAATGAATTTCAAGGCTGAAAAGGCCCTCTCGACGCTTACTTGCGTAGCAGGTACTGCGAATACAATCTGAGCCGCTTGATACAATAATGGCGTTTTCGTTTTATGTTGCTCCCAAAATAGTAAAATGTTTTTCTTTTCCCAGTCTTGGATATTTTTCATATACATCAAATTCATTTTTAACTAAATTATCAATCGAAGCGGTGACATGTCTCAAATTCTTCACAAATATTCCAAGTTCTATCAGTCACAGTTAATTCAGCATCCAGCTATTCCGAACAAAAACTTCGGTATTCCAATAAGGCTTGAACCATGTCATAACTGGAATTCCATATAGTTTGACAGTCTAGTACGGCTTTTTCAAGTTTAGCTTCTTAGCTAAAGAAGAAATATTTGATGTTCGCAATTTTTTGCAAATGGCTCTGCATTGATCAAGAATTTTCTTAAAAGGAGGACTAGATATTGTGTCGAGCACTGCCAACTGTAAACTATGAGCAACACATCTGAAATGAATAATATTTGGGTGTGAATGTGCTAATGTTTCTGCTCCTTCCAGTTCAATATAAGAAAGCGCATTTGCTTCAGCTGCATCAAATTCATCTTCCATGTCAAAGTTTTCATACTCGTCTTCTAATAATTCAGCAGCTTTGATCATATTTTTTCCGTTATCTGATGTAATTGAATATACTTGCTGCAGTTTTATGTCGTAACAATCAAGAACGCTGATGATAAGATTTTCTATGTAGGCTCCTGTCTGACGATTTTGAGCCTCATGCATGTCCAAAGTTCGTAGTTTTATTTTTCCGTCAAAAATATATTGAATATTTATCCCTACAATACATCTACCAAGACGAGAAGCAGAATCAATTTTAATTGAAATAATTTTTTTTTATATTTCCAATTTAATTTTGTTTTTTATTTCCGTTGCTTTGTTGTTAACAAGATCACTTATATTATGACTATTTACTGATACTTTTAGTGCATTCATAATCGGATCGATTTCTTTCATGCCAGAATCTTCGAAGATTGTGAAAGGACGGCCATTAACGGTTACTAATTTTACGCATGAATCAATGAAACTTTGTTTGCAGGTTTTTATCTTGATAATATTTAAATACTGTTCAAGGGTATTTTCCTCCGCTCTTGCTCTTTTATTGGTGATCTGACTCAATTTAGATATTGACGATTCATTTTGAGTTTTCTTGAATAGTTCAGGATGCTTAAGTTGTATATACCGCCCAAGATTTGCCGTATGTTTACCTTTCATTTCATATTTGCATTCTGAGCATATAGATACATCTTTTCCTGCATCATAAACAAATAAATTTTTCGTAAATTTCGTAGACATCTCTGGGTTAGAAAAATCAAAAAATTTATATAAATTTTTAAATTTGAATATGAGCACTCACTTTACTAAAAACAATTTAAGAGTTGATTTTAACAACCCACGTTTACTTTAAGAAAGTTAAAATATACTAATACACGGTTTGCGTCGCTACTATTTGCATTGGTTACAAGAAAATGTTTGCCTACTGATTTGTTTAACACAAATATTATGTTTGTACATAGCTCAAACAGAAAAAGGGGATTTCCCATTTTAGTCTAGTTTGTGTGAAGGTTACTGGTTACTTGTTCGCTACAAATAGTCGTTATTTTATTTTGATTTTGTTTTGAATTTTTTTTTTGCATGCAAGAAATGTAATGTTTTTTTATTATTCTTCTATTAAATATTTCTCTATTTTTTTATATTTTTGAACCCGAACCTTGCTGAATCTTTGGGTTCAACGGGTGTGGGTTCAAAGTCTTTATAAACAGCGAACCTGAACCCGTTTGGGTTCAGGTTCGGGTTCGGTTTCATTCCTGGTTTATAGTAAATCTAACTTTAACTTGCTATCCCCTCCACCCATTTATTAAATGGTTTAGAAAATTATTTAATTATCTGCTATAAAGTGTCTATTTGTGTTTAGTATTCAGTTAATGGGTTTTATTTTTCAACTATGCGAAATGTCTTAGTGCAAAAAAGTTACTAAGAAAAAATACTAAACGGTAGACATACAAACTACAGAAATCGCCAAATTGTAATTATACTAACAAGAACATTAAATATTTATGTGCAGTCATAGACTGCTTCCAAATAATACTTTGCTGAAAAAAGGTCGAATATGCATCTATAATGAAAAAGGTTAAAAATATTCACTTACACATAACAACTAAAATATGCATTTTCAAATGCACTTATGCAAATGCATAATTATTCGAAACCTTTCACTCATATTTTTTATACGATAAGCGTTAAAATTTTATTTCCGGATTACACAGCCAATGTTATAATATTACGGATATTATACTAGGGCAAATCAAATTTGACCTGCATTTTTTTATCTGAACATGATTTAAGAGATACTGCAATGCATTCATTGAAGTAGGCTTGTTAACTAACGCCATAAACAACTGCAACTTGATTGTTTCAATACTGTCAGATGTAAGGCCTTGGATTCCATAGACTACAATATCCTCCTTATAAAGTAAGATTACTTTGGTTTTTGCCCTGCGCTAGTTAAATTTAAGCCATCATACCTCGTGAATAGTTCTGGATATGTGTTTTACAGTGAATTATCGTTTAAATTTTCTTCTTTATCCCTGCTTTTTAACATCTTTGTTAATGGTCTTCTAGATATATTAAACAGTGAATATCTGTGGTATGCTGATTATATTACAATCTACATCATCCGCACATACTCTGATTGTATCAAATTGCAAATTAATCTCTCCATAATTGAATAATGATGTACCCATAGATAATACAATTTTTCTAAATGTTGTATTGTTTCTTACGCCCCTAAAATATTTGATTATTCTACCAAATCAGAGTTAGTGACTAGAAAGCCTGAGGTACATGATCTGGACATACTTTTTAATGCGCAAATTACTTTCTGTCAACATGTCAACTTCAATTACATTGCCGCAATCAAAACTTTATTGAATGCTTTGGTGCGATGCAAGTTGGAGTATGCGTCTATAGTGTGGTTTCCCTATTACACATATCAACAAATATCCGTTAAGAGAATCCAGAAGAGATTTCTGAAATATCTCTCCTTCAGAGTTACTGGCACACATCCTGAATGGAACGGACTGCAATGGTCTTTTGAATTGCCGTAGTGTGCCGTCTTTATAATTGTATGTTGATTTTTACTAAATCTTTTAGCAAACAAAATTGATTGCCTACCGATACTAGCCTATATTGAATTTAATGTACGTATTTCTTACATTGCAAATATAGGTTTAGATTACATGCACTTCTAAAGTCACCTGTGTACCTACATTAAGTGTAAAAATTTTGACAAGTTTTATAGTGATATCTAAAGACGGCAGACTATGTGCCCCAGCAGTGGCGCTGCGTGGAGAGTTTAGCAGAATAACAGTGCGCTTACTTAAAAATAAATATATCGAATCCCTATACAAAACGTTAAGAAAAAACATAAATAACTTACCCAACATGTTTACATTGTTGCAAAAAAATGCGGATGTGCGCGATGAAAAAACTGCACCATAATATAATAATGTTTCTATATTAGTCTCGGAAAGGTTCGTACGTAGCGACGTATATATATGTTTATATACAGAGAAGGATTGTTCGACGTTGAGAGATGTTATATTTGCATAGTTAAAGCGCTCTTTGTATCTGTACAACGGATCTTCAGCATTGGTAAAAAGTTGCCCTAATTTTGTAAAATCTACATTTTTATCTAATACACTGTTAAATTTTTCACGGACACAATCACTTTTGTCATCTTCAAGGATATGCAGCACTAGTTTTACGTGGTCAATAATTGCTAATGAGTCGGATAAGGACAGCGCAGTGTTCTGTAAATTTTTTATTACGTCCAGTATTGGAACGTAACTGTCGTAAATAATTTTTAAATTTGCTGCAACTTGAGGATTGTTAAATTGAACCTGGCTGAGCCGTATTGCAGTTGCTTCTTTGGCATCTAGTTGTAAAATCACTGATTTAATTTTTTCAAAATGTTTATAATAATAAAATGCTGCTTCTAACCAAGTACCCCATCGTATAAGAATTGGTTGCGGCGGCTCGGGTATATCAGGACACAGCGAATGAAATAGCCGAATCCGTTTCGGAGATTTAAGAAAAACTGCTTTCGTTTGTCCTATCAGTTGATCCACATCAGGATAAGTTGTACGTATAGTGTTTGTTACAAGGTGTAAAGCGTGAAGCAAACATGTGACATGCAGCAGGTTTGGTTGAATCGTTTTGAGTAAGTTTGCCGTGGAACACATAACCTTGGCAGCATCGGTAACTAACATTAACACTACACAAATTTGAAATTGCTTCGGTAAAATCTCAAATTTGTGTAGTGTTTCTATTAATACATCATATATCGCTCTGGCAGTACACCCTTGCATTCGTTTACAGGTTAGTAAATAAGGAGGAGAAGGTCCTTGCGGAGTCAGCGTCCGTACTAGAATGGCTAGGATGGACTGTTTTTTAATATCTGTAGTTTCGTCTATTGTTAACCACAGAAATTTTTTTTACCGTATTTTTCGTACAATTTACAATTCTCTCACGCACTAACGGTACGTAATTCCGTAGCGTACTTCTTGCTGGTAATTTCCACGTAGGATTGTATTTCTTCCAAAACTGACGAAACATTGTGTGTTCCACTTTCTGCAGTAGTATATTGGTCGCAATTAACATCATTGTTAAATCACACACAAATTTATTATATGATCTGCGTCCACTATTATTCGATTTATGTTTGTCACTATTTATATGTCTTTGGCACTGACTTGCTTTCCAAGTTAATAAAGTTGTTTCACAAACTAAGCATTTCACTACTGTACCGTCATATATTAAATCGGGAAACCGATGTAAAAATTTCTTTACTACGTTAGCATGCAACCGAGTCGATGCATTGTTTCTACGCAGTCCCGACATTTTCAACACGATTGTGTTAACAATGTATCGCTTACAACGTCTCAACGGCGACTGAATTGATCGTCGTACGCCTCTACTCGATCCCTCCACATCACGCTACTATTCGGGCACATAGTCTGCCGTCTTTAGTGATGTCTAAGTCTTTGTCTATTTTTATTACTTTCACATAAAAATTGCATATATGTACGTATATTTTCTTTGTCTTTCTGTGAATGTATGAAATCAATTAATGTTCACTTATTTGTTTTTTTTCTAATATTACTGAGTACTAATTCTTGATATCTATATGTTATAGTAATGTTAATCTACAGTATAAACCTAAATTATGTTATGTAAGTGGCAACTTCTATTAGACGTATAAATATTATTATTATTGTAGCGATTTCATGAATATTTTATTATCTATACAGTGATGGGCAAATGTGTGGAATCATGTAAATATCTGTTAAATTAAAAAAGTTATTGTAATAAAATTTTAGATGTGAAAATCAGGGATGAAGGGAAGTATTTTTTAAATATAAAGAATGTTCAAAAATACGTGAAGTACTAAAGCTCTACTTTTTTTGATTGAATGCCTTGTATTTTTTTACATTTTAGGATTCTCTTCGATAACACGATTTCAACAAAGTTAAAGGGCCCCATCGACGTTCGAACATCTTGGCCAACCTATTCCTGACGTCCAACCCAACGCCGAACCCAACATGTTGGCAGGGCTTCATACATGGTCAGGATCGAGCACGTTGGTCCAACGTTAGTATTACGATTGATTTTCGAATCGGCCGTAGCTGTATGTGGTGGTTTTTGTGTTTAGATAAAAACAAATAAAGGAAAGCAATGTGTGGGCAAATCAGTGGCTTTTACATCGAAACATATTCAATCACATGTCTTTGCTCTCAGAACTGGCCACCAACGAGCCAAAAGATTTTGAAAACTATCTGCGAGTGAATGAGGACACTTTTCAAGAGCTATTTGGATTATTCATAGGCAAAATATCAATACGAGGGAATATGTCAGTGCTAAGGAGCGCCTTATTGCTACACTTCAGTTTTTAGCCAGTAGAAGGAACTATGAAAACCCAAAATTCAGTTGTGCGATATCAGCGCAAGCAATAGGACGAATTATACCAGAAACATACGCCGCTATTGTTGATGTTAATGTTGATAATATCGCAAAGTCGGTTTGTATACATCATCTCGGCCACTGCCGGTTCTGCTTTTCGACTGTTCTGTTTTTTCTTTCTCTTCGAAGGGACGCTCTAAGAGACTCTATTTTAGCTTTCGCGAACTTTTCGTCGCTCTCTGGAAACAATTCCTTTTCTTATTCAATCAACACAGCATAGCTTTCTTTCCTTATGTACTTGTTACGGTAATTTTTACTTTTAATATCCCACAACTAACCTTGATCTCTGTAAAGTTCTATAAATTATGTCCAGAACTGTTTGTTGTCACTAAACGACATTTTCAAATAACGAGTACTATATAAGGTAGAGAGAAAACGACCGTTCCACACCGAGTGAAGTTATATTTTGCAAATTTAAAGTGATCCTTGTAACAACTTAATGAATCTTTCGACGCACCTTCACAAATTTGTCTTAGTATGAGAAAATCTGAATCCTTGTCAATCAATAACACTTTCAAATTTTCGTATTATACCCTCCTTTTCGCCGCCTTCCACCGCACATAGGTGTGAGTGAACACCATCCACAATTTGAACAGAATCCACAAACGACTCGAATCATTTTGTAATTTTTCAATTCTCTCCGCTAGTCCATAGTAGTTCTTGCGAATAGTTTCTAAATCACATTTTACCTGATTATCTTGAAACATTTTCTGACTTTTCTTGATAGCTTCGGCGTGTCTCGAATCGAATTATAAAACTGCCTTCTTTACATCATCAAAATGTTGGCAGTAGTAAAACGAAACCTCTAATCACGTTGCCCAACCCGTAGTAATATGTTGTGGTACAGGCACTTTGGGACACAGTCCGTGAAATTTTTTTGTACGTTTTAGGGACTTTAGAAACACTGAATTCGTATGAGCTATTGGATAACATTTAGGTATAAATTGTGTCACAAGGTTTAAAGCATGGATTTTACATGTTACATGTAACAGATTGCCATTCTTTTCTTTCAAAGATCGGCCTAAGGAAAGAATGTTAACGGTACCGTCACTCGCAAACATTAAAAGTTGGTTGGTTGAAACTTGAAATTTGTTCAATGCGCTCAACACCACTTTTAAAATTTCATCGCTAATACATTTTGCAACTCTTTTGGAAGCAAGTAAGATAGAGGATGACGGTTCAAATTCTTTCATTGTACGTACCATCACATTCACTACAGAAATTTTTTGCCGATCGGTTGTTTCGTCTACACATAACCACAATTTTTTATCTTTCAATTCCTCTTTAATTCTTCTTTGAACATAGTCACGAGCAGATGGCATAACGTTTTTTTATCGATGTCCGACTTGGTAATGTATAATCCGAATACTTGCTCCAGGAAGAGACAAATGCTTCTTGGTCTAGCAAAGTGAACGGTAGATTACATATAATAAAACAAATACCTATATCAAATGTTAATTTTTCTGTGTATCGTTTGCCACGGATTGCAGAACAGTGTTTTATACTTTTTAGGTGGCGTTCACATTTCCAGCTGCTGGTACACGTCAAATAGTCCGGCATACTCGCTATTAGGTATTCTAGTTTCTTCGAAATATGTCGTGTCCGAAACGTACCTAAATGCGACATTTTCTAAGTATGTTGTACTGACATGCACTCACAACGACCAGTGGAATAATACTGAACAAGTGTGCTTTAATACGGACGGTGCTGCGCGCTTCTTCCCTCTACGTTGCTCTCGGCACTGCACTAGAAATTGCGCCTCTTTTCGCAGTCTAATAATATGTTTATTTTATTTGCCTTACCAATTAATAAATAAAAAATACTTTATATCCCAAATGTTACAGTTTGTTGAAGTCGTGTTATCGAGAAGAATCCCTAAATGTAAAAAAAATGCAGGGCGTTTAGGTAATTAAAAAAATTATAATTTTAGTACGTCACATTTTTTTTAACATTGTATACATATTTAAAAAATAAGTACTTCAAATGATGGCCTTTCATCCCTAATTTTCGTGTTTAAAATTTTATTATCTTATCTTTTTTATTTTAGCAGATATTAATATGGTTCCATACATTTGCCCATATAGGTAAATACATTTAAAAACCATTTGCTAATTCAAAATAAAGGACTTAAAAACAATGTGTTTAAAGAACGTAACGAGCCATCGAAAAAATTCATAATTGGAGTAGACTGTGAAATTGGATTGGTACTTTAGCCACTTCCACATAGTGACATTTATTATTTGACATTGAAACTATAAGTTTGTGTCAAATTTTTGAAAACTCTTATTAAGAAAATTAAATTTATTTAAAAAATGGTATTCAACATAGAACAACAAGCAAAAATTATCGAATGTTACTTCCATACAGGTGTGAAAGTAAATGGCGAGTGGCAGTATTCAATTACTGAATGCATGGCTGCTTTTAGTGAAGAACATCCTGAATTAGTGTTTGACTACAATGATTTTTACAATGTTTTGACAAATTGTGTAAAGTTATTCAGAGACACTGGTAGCGTACCGAAAAACTGGAAGTAGAAGGCCATCTAAACGTACAGCTGATAATATTGAAGCCCTTCAGCATATTATTGATGAAAATACAAAAGCATCCATTTCAGTAGTGACCCAACAAACACATTTATCTTATGGTACGTGCCAATTCATTCTTAAAAGTCTTACATTGTCATCCACACAAGCTGCAATGTTTTCATGAACTTTATCCAGTGGATTATTTAAGACGAGTGGAATTTTGTCAATGGTTTCAAAATAATCTACACAATCAGGATATCCTTAGCACAGTCTTTTTCACGGATGAGGCCTGGTTTTATCTTTCTGGATATGTTAATTCACAGAATATGAGGTGTTGGTCCTCCGAAAATCCTCATTTTTTTGTTGAAAAACCATTGCATCCCCAAAAAGTTGGTGTTTGGGTTGGAATATGTCGAAGAAGATTGGTGCGTTCCATTTTTTGTAAGGTGCACTTACTGCTGCACGATATCGCAATGAGATACTTGACTCATTCATAAATCAACTGCATGATTAGGAATTACAAAATGGGTATTTCCAACAAGATGGTACAACAGCACATACGACCAGAGAAACACTTCAACATCTCAGAGAATTTTTTGATAACAGAATAATAAGCAGGAACACTGAAATCCCATATCCAACTAGGTCTTGCGATTTAAACATATGTGATTTTTTCGTATGGCCCTACATCAAAAATTCGATTTAGGCCAATTCATAATCTGGAACAACTGAGAATTCGCATAACAGAAAAATCTGAAGAGATCAAGAAATCACCGCAAATGCTGCATAAAGTTTTTGCTGGATTGCGGAGAAGAGTTGGTTTGTGTTTTGATGTAGGTAAATGGACAACATTTTCAACAACTTCTGTAGCTATATGTAAATTTTGATTATGATTTCGATATTAAATAAATTATTTGTTTTCTTTTTTGTTGTAGTATCATTTCAATGCCATAACCTTTTTTTACAATGAAACCAAATGAAACTGTCAAGCATCAAGTAATGTGTCATTATGTGGGAGTGGCTAAAGTACCAACCCAACTTCAATTATGAATTTTTTCGATGGCTCGTTGTAAATTATTACAATGAAAAACGACAGTGTTAATCCCCTATATCCTATATTTCGCATCGCAAGGATAATATTAGTTTTAAAGTAATCTTAATTAATCTATTAAAACATACGTCAAAAAAAACAACTGGCACAAGTCCAATACATTTCTAGTATTTTTTAATTAAAAAGTCCTTTATCAAGAAATGACATCAATTAACAACATATTCGATAGTTCTATGTTTAAAAAAATGAGCTGAAATTCGCTCCTACGTAAATAATGTGTCTTTTTATATTTCATGTATTGTAAAAGTAGTCAAGATTTCTGTTTTCACTAATTTATAATTCCCAATTCCCAATTCCGAATTTTTTTTTTCTGTACAAAATAGTAAATAATTTAAATTATTGTAAAAACACACTTGGCTATTTCACAATTTTTTATTAGATCTATGTCTAACATATGTTTCGGCTGTTATGCCATTGTCAAAGAGTATCTTAAAACTAACTTACAATACGTGTCCTTTTAACTTTTATACCTATATTTTAGTGCTAGGGTGCTGGTTGGGACATATTTACAATCACGTCTATTATTAACCAGCACCCTAGCACTAAAATATAGGTATAAAAGTTAAAAGGACACGTATTGTAAGTTAGTTTTAAGATACTCTTTGACAATGGCATAACAGCCGAAACATATGTTAGACATAGATCTAATAAAAAATTGTGAAATAGCCAAGTGTGTTTTTATAATAATTTGTTAATTACAAAATGTTTCACCAAGAAGTGTCTGCTACATCAATTAATGAAATTAAATTATTGTTTTATAAGTTATTTATTTTATTTTATGTGTTATTAAATTTCTCTTTTATATTACCGATAATTAAGTAACTGCTTTTTAATTACTCCAATAGAAAACTCCACCGCCCTCACAATCGGCAATTTGCCAGTGTTAAAAGTAGGTGTATTCCGACTTGACTTCCACGCATTATTCGTTCTGACTTCTCGGTATCGTACGTCGTTGGCTGCCAGAAAAGCCAACCCTATTTTATTCCACGCCTACCGTTGTGCATTTACATGACCATAAAACTCCCTCCTTCCTCTTTTTTTTTGCAGGAGACGACAGCTAGACTATTGTTTATGGCAGTGCGTTGGGTTCGATGTTTGGCACCGTTTCAAACACTGAGTAAACACGATCAGCTTTTGTTGTTACAAGAATCGTGGAAGGAACTGTTTCTATTACATCTGGCTCAGTGGTCCGTGCCCTGGGATCTTTCAGCGTTGTTAGGGTGCACCCAAGCAAGGGATAGACTTCCATCAGATATTCACACAGCAACGGAAATAAAAACGATACAGGTATTCATCCGAATCTTCGGTATAAGAACTGATATTGAGTGTGTTTCTTTTATTTACAGGAAATTATGTGTAGATTTAGACAAATATCACCAGATGGGAGTGAGTTTGGATGTATGAAGGCCATCGTATTATTTACACCAGGTACTTGTATGTACTACCTTAACTGCTTATCTATTTATAAAATATTATTTTGATGGAGTTTGTGGAAACTTCTATAATTAAATTCTTAAATATAGCTTATGTATATTGTATATCTTTAATATTTAAAAAAAATTAATTAAAGTGGAAAAAATTGTTAAAATCTTCACTTTATTAATATATGACCATGAAACGATAATTGTTTCGCCAACACAGTGGTTTCATCATGTACGTACTAGAGTAAGTTATAAACAGAGACTGGACGCATGGGCCGAAATTAAGATGAACCATATAAATAGTCTATAACATTGCGCAGTATTTGAATAGCACTATCCATCCGGTTAACCGCACATCTGTCTTTTTGTCGTTGAATTGTGATGCAATTACTTCAATATTACAGTTAAATTCCTTTCTTCATGGGCGTAGATAGAAGCGTGAGGACTTTTTATAATTTATTTTATTTATTAGTTTATATTTCGTAAAATAAATAAAGTACGGTGAGTTAGTTTCTTTTTTTCACACTCTTTTGTTTTAACTGTAAATTACATTATGAATTTCGTTAAGTTTAAATAACTTATGCATATATTTTCAATTTTCATTTATTTAGATCTAGAACATTGTTTAAGTTACTTTTTTAGATATGATATGGAACAAGGTCGAGAATGGCATCGTGAAACAATGGCGAGTTGGATTAAGGATCATACCAATTGTATGTCCATTGCAAGTGATTCCGAAATTTATTGCAAAGTCTGTAAAATATTCTTAAAAATTTCCAAGAAATCACACGTAAAACGTCAGTTAGTATCGCAAACACATACACAGATATTAGACCCGGTGGAATCTTACAATTTTAACGAAGAACTCTGTGAAACTTTAATGGCGGCAAATATTCCATTAAATAAACTTAAAAATTCCACCTTCAAAACATTTTTCCAAAAATATACCTACTATAGTCGAAATGTTCCTGATGAATCCACCTTAAGCAAATATAATGCTTCTAAAGTGCTACACGAAAGCTGTAGAATGCATTAGAAGCTGTCTTTCAAATCAGTACCTATGGATAAGTGCCGACGAATCTGTCGATATATTAGGACCCTCTGTGCTAAATGTTGTAGCTGGTGTACTACATCCAACTATTCTATATAACGCATATGTAATTGCAACAAAAATTATAAATACAGTTGATGGAGAAATAGTAGCTAAAACTATTTATGAGAATATGCACTAAATGCTTTATTCGGACGACAGGTACAAAGAAAAATACTTTTATTTGTCAGTGACAGTGCTGCATATATATTAAAAATAGGCAGACTATTAAAGTAAACATATCCTAATATGCTACATATTACTTGTTAAGCACATGCTCTCCACACAATCTGTGAATATATTAGAGACACCTTTCCAGAAGTTGATAGACTTGTATCCGTTTTTAAAAAAGTTTTCAGAAAAGCACGATTGAGAGTAGCTCTTGACAAGGAAAAACTTCCATTTTTGTCACTGCCTCTCTCTCCAGTAATAACTAGATGGGGAACATGGTTGGAAGCTACTAGTTTTTATGGAGAAAATTTTGATAGTTTACAAAATTTCGTTACATGTTCAAATGACGATGCTGGAAGTATTTCTGAGTGCAATGAACTAATACAAATTCCAAATTTAAAAAATCAGTTCTAGTTTCTTCAGGAACACTTTAGAAATTTGCCAAAACTAATCACTAAATGTTGGATTAACCACATTAGATGTGGCTATTAATAACTTGAAAAATATTCCATGTGACTTAAGATGTTGCCTTCGGCAAGTGTTAGACGCAGTTTTTAATATAAATCTAGATTTAATAACATTGTGACAATTGTGTATGAGGACAATTCCTCAAAATCCAATTACTAAATACTCTGAAATAAAAGAATATTTCCAGTATGTACCTATCAGTTGGGATGTTTTCTATCTACAAGAAAGTATTTCATTCAAACAGAACAAATTTTACAGAAGAAAACCTTGAGAAAGTATTACTAATTAATATTAATACTCCTTTACTCAACTTGAACACAAAATGAACAAATAAAAATGTATTTCGTATTTTATAGATCACCACCCGTTTGTATTCCAATTATATAAATAAAATTAAAAATTCTTTAAAAATACAAATTTTCAATAGTACGCCCGTGGGCGATGAGTCATGAGCCTCTCGTGCCCGGTCCTTAGTTATAAACAAACATATTGCTATGAACTGTGCCTAGCTCATGGGTACAGTTCACGACGAATGGCCGGTTGCTCAGTCGCTCAATCTCCAAGCTGGAATCTTCTAGTCTCAGGTCTTGCTCTCAAGCAAGCAAGAAACGTGTAAGCAAAAAAAAACAATATAGCAGTCAATAAAATTCACACTTTCATCATTTTCGTTTATTAAAAAAAATAAAAAATCAAAAAAAAATCCCTTTACCGAGTGTATAGGGAGCTAAAGCAAAATTAACAGTAGCTTAGGAGGAAACACTCTTTATGATAATGGCACGCACAAAGAGAAAAGCCCCCTGTGACTCTCGAGCAAACATATAATTAATAAATAATTAAGAAACTTGTCAAGTTTGACCTCTAACTGTATCCCCAACAACATCAAATGTCAACAACCACCAAGTTATCGAGTACGCGTGACAGCCTTACAGTCATGCGCAATAAAACATGACAAAATCAAACCCAGCAACAAAAAACCAACCTGAATTTAAAACGATCTAGAACATCTTGACTAAAAAAAAAACTCCATTACCAAAACATGACAATTTTCTTGAATTATTCATATACTAATATTTATATCAAAATTTATGCAAATTCTAAACTACCATTACAAACATAAGCAAATTATCGTAGTAGCAATTATATAAATTATTTGTTCAATGTACTTACATCGATCTAATCACATCCAACACTAAACTACGCGAGAGGTACCATTATTTAAATTTACTACCAAAAGAAACGAGATCACAAACACTCGTGCAAATCGTAATTAATTTTAAAATGCACAAATTAAAGCATCAAAAACAAATAACCCGAATTTACTTAAAAACAGGAGAATAAAAATGAGGTTTTTTTATTCTCTCTGACCATCTGGTTTGCCAGTACTGGTATCTCTCAATAAAATTACCGCGAAAATCTCATACATCGAATTCACTAGTACAAAATCTGGCCGCACCCATCAATCTAATATAATATACATACAGGGCCAGTCAAAATATAAATTCAAACACAATAAATATAAATATACATAAAATTCAACAATGCATTTTAAATCCAAATTATACAAATACTGTTCAATATTTAATTCTTCTTTTTTCTATGGGGAAAAAACCACGACAATATGTATACATAAAAACAAAAAGGTTAATATTATTTTACGGTGTCTTTAAAATGTGAAAATTTATAAACTAAATGTGAATTTTTATTATCGTCAACCGGTCGCTTTAAATGAATAAATTTATGAAAGGTGTTATTTAAATCGAACTGATCGTTAAGCAAAATTTGTGATTGTTTTAATTTATTAATTTGTAAACATTCTAATATATATTATATTATATATTATTTACTAATTTTCGTTAACATTACTTGATACTTCATTTAAAAATATAAACATGAGTGTCATAGAAACATATATATGTTGTCGTCAATTGTATACAACATACGTTGTTTGTGTAAAATACGGACATATATCATATCTGTCAAATGTACATAAATTCTTAAAATCAAATGACAGCAATGATATTTATTGCTGTATTCGAACAACGCCAACATTGAAAAATGAAAAAAAGCGTATCGAAATGAAGCTCATTTCGATACTGTTTTGAGTTTCATAATGAGTTCATTTCGAACGCAAAATAGAAAAATTTAATTTTGTGCCTTTATTTTCTAAATAAAGAATTTGAAAATCGTTATTGAATGTATGGTTATTAAATGATTGAAATATAGTGATAAAAAATAGAGTATATGTGTAGCTGTTATTGATTGTTATTTGTTTGATTAGATTTAGTTCTTTTTCATAATTAAATTCATAATTTTCTTTGAATATTGTTCTAGAGCATCGTTTCTCAACCTGAGGGTCGCGATAATATTAAAGGAGGGTCGCGAAATAGCCTAAACGATAATGAAAAATCATTTGATGAGAAAAAATCATTTATTATACATATTTAACTTACAATAAGTACACATGTAAAGAAAAGAAATTAATGTGATGGTTGCTGTTGTTTTTCATTTAAAACTTTCACCATACGTGGATCTACTTTAGAAACACATAAAAGCAAATTGTTTTCAAGTGATAAGAGACGATTCCTGTATTTAGTTTTTAGCGCAACTATAGACGAAAACCCCTTTTCACAGAGATAGGACGTGGCGAAAGGGATTAATATTTTCAATGCTTCTGTGACTAAATATCCATATTCATTTCGACGAGTAAGCCAAACCGTATTTAAATCTGCAGTTGTAGCGTTTTGTCGGCAGACATTTCGATGAGCTGATCGTGAATCTCAACTGGCAACTTAGCAGCGGCAACAACGTTTTTACTAAATGGATTCAGTACCCATCGAAATCATTTTTATCTTCCAGGATACTCCGTCAACTGAGTTTTTAGCTCACGCAAATGCATCTTCATGCAATCTAAACTGTGGTAAATAACAATGTCTTGTTCATCCAAATTTTTTTCAATATAAACTGAAGTGAGCGGGAACATATCCAAATTTTTGCTTTGAAGACGAATAATCCAGATATCAAGCTTCTTAATGGAAGCATGCACTTTGTATGTCATTCATAAAATGTTTTTATCACGTCCTTGCAAATTCACACCCAAGTTGCTTAAATGCGAGAATACATCAGCTAAGTAAGCCAATAACAACATGCACTCATTATTCTGTAAAAACAATGAGAATGGCGTCTGTTTATCCTGGAAAAATATTATATATTAATTCATCTCGCAATTCCAATACCGGGGTAATCCGGGTTAACACTTTCCCTCACAATAACCATCTAACTTCTGTATGGAAAAGAAGAGATTTTTTTTATTTTCGTCCATTTCGTCGCATAGTTCAGCAAACAGCCTGTTCTGTAATGGTCGGCTTTTAATAAAATTAGCCATTGTTATAGCTTCACAAAGAATTTTATTGAGAGTTTCCGGCATGTTTTTTTGCACAAGAATATGTCTGTATATGGCTTCGTATAAGACGATCTTTTAATGTTTTCATTAATCCACTGTTCTTTCCTGTTATCACCTTTGCACCGTCTCTACATACTGCAATACATTTTGTCCAATCTATGTTAGTATAGTTTCTAGTCGCTTCATAAAAAACATAAAAAAACATTGTCCTGTTACATCACCCGTATTGCAAAACAACATACATACATATTTTCTTTGACTGATGTGTCCCTATCACATTCATACCTCAAAAAACATAAGAACTGGGGCATGTTTGATACATCTTAATTCATCAAATTGAATACTAAAAAATTCACTTGAATTCACTTGCTGCATTATCTGCTGGCTAACATCGGCAATCATGTCATTGATTCGCCTTGATTTGTATCGTTAGAAAGAATTTTTTTTCAATTCTTTTGCTTCTTTCACGCCATTAAAATACTGACCATATCAATTGCACCAGGCAATATGAAGTTTTCGGCGATTGTATGGAGTTTGGATATCTTAACTATTCTTAATGCTACAAGATAAGATGCTTCAGGTACACTTTTATCAGTATGGCTTGACTTACAAATAGAAGTTTCTTGATTTCTGAAGGTATATAATTTTCTTTTGAAAAATTCCAAGGGTTTGTTTTTACGAGCCGGGTGTTTAGTTTAACGTATCAAACTAATTTTGATGGCTTCATGCTTTCATCGAAGAGAACTTGAAAGCACAGAACGCACTGTGTCTTTCCATCCAATGAGATAAAACCAAAATTTAAATAGCTGTCATTATACAACCTTGTCTTTTTACCAACCGATTCACTGGATGTATATGGATCACTTCGGTTTTTCACAAATTTATTCATTTTAAATAAGAAATTTAAAAAAAAAAATTAGTTTCACGGTTGAGCGCACACTAAAATAAAAACACCAAATTACAAAGAGCACGTACACATCAAGTTGGAACTTGTAAATTGCTCATGTATGTACACGTCATACATGCACGTTCATACTCGTCGCTATAAATGCAGAGACATAAAATAATAGGAATGGTTGTATTCTTTTTTTTTATACTGTCGGTTTAAAATAGTGGAATGTGATTATATAATATTAAATAATTTTTTATACTCTGTTTGAAGTTATAGTGCGAACGCAAGCTAATGTGTAAATAAATTAATAATGAATTAATACTTTAATTAGCCACCCTGGTAAGGCTCTAGAGAAATGCAAACAGTGATTATAATATCAGCAGGAAAACCAGAGAAGTATTAAGTATAAATTTTTATTATAGGAACTTGATTTTGTCTATACATATTATAAATTGTTTGATCAATAAATGGTCGCAAAATATTAATTTCATTTACATTTACTATTTCGGGGGTCGGAGAGCTAAGAAGGTTGAAAATCGCTATTCTAGAGCAAAACTATTTCCAATTTAATAATTCAATATACACTTGTAGTGAAGGTTTAGTAATGGGCAAACCTTTAATCTATTACTATTTGAAATTTTCATGAATCACTTAAAATTTATATATTCGTTTAGCATAGATATGTAGACGAGAATTTACACAAATATTGGAGTAAAAATTTGGTCTGACTTTACTGTTATCTATTGACAAACATATTTACTAATAAAAATTTAAATTAATTTAACTGAACGTGATGTTTTATTGTCGTGTAAACGGTCGCTTTAAATGCATAAATCTAACAAAGGTGAGTTATTTAAATTTAACTGATCGATAAATCAAATTTGTGATTGTTTTAATTCATTAATTTCTAAGCTTTCCAGTAAATCTAATTGTAGGTATGCCTTTATTTTCTAAATCTAGGATTTGAAAATAATTATTGAATGTATGGTTTTCTGCTACTAAATGATTGGCAAAACTGGAATCTTGATTTTTATTGCCAAACGACGAACAATGTTCAGCAATACGTTTTTAAAATGGTCTTCATGTTTGACCAACATATATCTTACCACATCCACACGTTAACTTATAAACTCCAGGTTTCTTGTTTTTATTTTTGAAAATAATCTCCATTAAAGTTAACACATATTTCGCATCGATGTTCGAGCATTTCTAAGGCCTCTCGAAAAAAAAATTGTTCAATCTCTGCAAACCACTGGATTACCACACATACCACATCATTATCTGACGGTAATCGTTAACCACGCAAATGTTCTTTAAGTTTTGGAAACAGTCTGTAATCACTGGGGGCTAAATCTGGCGAATATGGCGGATGCTCAACTAATTCGAATTGAGCCATTGCAGCTGTTGCAATGGCGTACCTGTGATTGGGTGCGTTATCCTGATGCAAGAGGACACCTTTGCCTAACTTCTACCGACGTTTTTCTTTTGCAAAGTCACGTAATTTGGGAATTAAATTGGCATAATAAGCACCCGTAATAATTGCCCTATTCTGCAGGATATCTACTAAAATTACGCTTTCAGCGTGCCAAAATACGGATAGCATGATCTTGCTTGCTGAAGGTTGCATCTTGAATTTTTTTCGGCGGTAGTGAACCTCGATGTGTTCACTCTTTACCCTGAATTTTGGTCTCTACATCATAATAATGATGATGATACCGCGTTAAAAGAAGACTGCAAATGTCTTTTCGAGTTTGCTTGTGCGCATCTGTTAACATTAGTGGTACAAATCTTGTAGACAATTTTTCATGTTCTATTCGGCTGTTTATATATATTACATACCACATGGTATGAGAGACCAGTATCTTCAACTGTTTGCAGGATGAAGTCATGGTCCTTTTTAACAGCTTCTTGGGTAGCGACGGTTGTGGACGCTCTACCTGCATGTTCGACTGCACACGACTATCTACCACATTTAAACTCGATACAAGCTTTTAACTATTCCATATGATACTGAAGATTCCCCTAATGTATCCACCAAATCTTGATGAATTTGAGTTGGGGGTCATCTCTTTTAAACGTAAGTACTTAATCACCGCTTGTTGCTCGACACGATCCATTATGATAGCAATATGTGACAGGCTCAGACTTGTAAGTTTTTAGCGTTTGACATATTTTTGGGTCTATACATAGCAGGATACAATTAGACGTCAAGATAAATAATTGTTTTGGTTTATAAATGGGTCAGGGGCGGAGCAAAGGGATCAGCGCTCGTATATTAATCAAGTGAAGATTTTAAGTTTTAGCTTCATTTCCACTTTAAATTATAGATCTTCATCAAGCAAAAGTTAAATCAATGCAATTAGAAATTAATTGATTTCAATACTAATTCTACTGAATAAATGAGTTTGCAAATTTTTGCTGTGTAATTTAGTAGAAGTAAATTCGCTTATTAAACGTTCAAGTGCATGAATTTCATTTTTTAAATAATCATGTTCTAGTGCAAACAATTTAATTTCTAATTTCCTGGTAGTTTGTATTAAACTGTTAATGCGTACAGTGAATAATGTAGATTAATTCTAATTTTCACCACATGATAATAAGGTGACAATAACTCTGAAACAAAAAATAAAAAGCACTTCAAACTTCAAGATATGTTTGTTAATACTGCGCATACATTATTCCATTCTATTTGGCGGTATGTGTCTTTTTTAACAGTTCTGAAACAATTAACACCACAATTTACACATGAACAGCTACCACAATTGTTACAGAATTCAAACTTCAAATTCAATTAGTTCATAGCAAACTCAATATCACTATTATGTTTGATATAACAAATTACGATTTATAATTTACTAGCTGAACTCGAAAATGTTGTGCTATTGCTAGATTTGAGTATATACGAGTATATAGACTAAGTGAAAGCAATTGAAAGTGTGATATCAATTATTATATTTAGTTAAAATTAATAAATTCAATTGTCAAGACAACAAGCACGCAAGCTTACATCGACGCATATCCAAAATCATTTCTTACCTCGTAAACCCAATGTAAGGAGTAGTGTCTCGAGGCGCCATCTACATTTAAATAATAGTACTGCTACTATTAGTATTATATTATTAGTCCCCTAACTTTCCTTCTACTAGTCAGATCGAGAATTTTAATAGCTTTAAACCTTCTCCAGTTAACGCGCATCATTTTGCAAGAAACCACGCGTAAATCGGTCCACTAGTTTTTTAGTCTATAGCAGACACACATACAAGCATTACTTTTTATATGTACCAGGAGTCCTTGAAATAAAAGGCAACGTATGAAAAATGGAAAGATGTAATTATACAGAACATCCAAAATACTTTCAGAAAATTCCCTCCTATAAGCGAGAAAAAGAATGATAAAGATATTTAAAATATTGTTGTCACGCCACTATGCGATTATAAGAAGTATCAGAAACGATATATATATATATATATATATATTTATATATATATATATATATATATATATATATATATATATATTGATGTAGGTCAAGCCTACACCTAAGAATGCCTCAGTTGGCAAAAGACAGAATTGTAATATAAATATGTAAGCTTTAGAATAATTAAAAAATATTGAAACTGAATTCTTCATATGTAATATCAATAAAGTTGATTTCGCGTATTTAATTGTTTTAAATTCATTCTCACATTTATTAATTTGTATCTTTTCATTTGCATAAGTCATTTTACTCCGATATCTTGTATTTCCAAAGATATTTCAACTTAATTGATTAATAATAAATGACGCCATTTATTTAGGCGACACTGTACTAATTTAAAATAATTACAGCGGGAATTATCTCCACTATAAAATTAGCATTATTTACAATTATCAACATTCACACGTCAAACATGTACTCACTAATATAAACTAGATAATTTATATTAAGCATATGTATATTTAAAATTATTAAATTGTCATTTTCATTATAATAAAATGTCGAGACTATAAAAATACATACAGTTGGACGAATCAGAAATTAGGATTGAGAACAAATGAAAGTTAGCGTCACTAGAAAATTCTCCATTAAAAACACCTCGACATATTTGAAGTGCCTCTCTGAAAATTAAAAGAAAAAGCATTAATAAATCTAAAAAACCCATACGTCAAATCTAGTCAAACCTTACCAGTATATCCAGCTCCTGTTTAACGCATTTTGCGAGTCCAGACGGTAACCGGTGTCCAAGAAAACGTAAATTACATTTCACCGGGAAGCCAGCCGTTAGATCGAACAAGCGGGGGACGCCAGCCGATCGCCGTTGATACCTGTATCCTGCATTCACGAATCTACCAGCCAGGTCCAGAATCACTAATTCCTGTCCAGTTCCACATAAGTATTCTTTGAACATCCTACGAATTTTGAAAATGATAAATTAATTTTACTTCAACAAATAAAACCACCATCAAATTATTTTTTTAAAACATATATAACCTATGTTGCATTTTAAGATTAATATATTCTAAGCTAAGTTACGAAGAATACAGTTTCCTGTTAATTTATTAAATTTAATCATAGAATTCTTTTTTACGTTTAGCTTTACTCATGTCACATTTATTTTGTTGTGTTGTTTAACCTAGATTTTATCTCATATTTATTTTATCCCGTGACATGATACATTTTATATATTCAGAATTTAATTTATTTATCCACTTACCTGTTCTTTCTTTGCAATCACTTCATTAAAGTCTTTAATATTAGTCCTTATCTCATTCGTTTTATTTCGTAGTTTGAATATAGAAATACCATTATTTATTGCATTGACATCAGCTGATTTTGTAAGTGTTCTATTGCAGTCACCGAACCGACCATTTAAAAGGGTATTTTTCTATGCCCACACAAGAGTCTAAATTGCTCTGTCTAGCCGGACACATAACACAAACTTTCGCCCACCCAAATATACTTATAAGAAGTTATATTCATGAACCGCTGTTTAGGTTAAGTATACTTCGTTATTATCGATTATGTACCTTTGCATCATACGCGAATAACAGATTTAAGGTAATACAACCCCATCTATATGTAACATGTAATAGCATATTTAATATAGAGATTTATAACTCACATTTTAAAAATTTAACTTACCTGTTACTTAAATATTAAATTTTGCATGTATATTTCATAAAGCCCTTTCGGCATCTCTTCAAATTTGTCGGCCCAACGTCGGGCTGTTACAACTGGTTTTCTACAATTTAGATGAACCAACGTAAGGGCCATTTAACATATCAGCTTCAATATAAAATCATTAAATTTTGTAAAAATAATAAGGCCCAATTGAATCTCTTCAATATATATATATATATATATATATATATATATATATATATATATATGAATTCAATGTTTATATTCATTTTTATAAACACTAGATAACATTGTGTAGACAGCTTGGTATGCCAAGTGTCATGCATTTTTTAAAAAAGATGTATTAAAAAAATATGTAACGTGTGCGCTCGTCTGGGCACACATGTTAACAGTCTACCATCTTTAACCGCAACAATTGACGATCGAGAACTGACTGAATCGGAGAGGATACCTAAAGTGAAATGAACAATAGCAACACCATTCTTTTTGTTATTATATATCACCTTTAAGAGATATCGTCTCTGATACTCTTTATAATACCTATAGTCGCTAGCACAGCAGCATAAACAAATTTTTTAAATATTTTTGTCATTTTTTTCTCGCTTACGAGAGGGAACTTTTGGGATATATTTTACATAATTTAATGTTTCCTTTTTTCATTTCAAAAACACCTGTATAGTTTTGGTGGATGATGAACTATTATGAATTACTTTAATAGAACAATAATAATCTTAAATTATTTATTAGAAACTGTAAAATATTTTTCCGTTTCAGAAACTTCTGGTCTCTGTGATGTACAACCTGTAGAAATGTTACAAGACCAAGCCCAGTGCATATTAGGCGATTATGTGAGGACTCGCTATCCACGACAACCAACTAGGTTTGGACGACTACTGCTTCTAGTACCAAGTTTAAGAGCTATCAGATCTTTGACTGTGGAACTGCTATTTTTTAAAGAAACCATCGGAGAAATACCAATAACTCAATTGCTAGGTGACATGTATTATATGGAAAAATGTAATTCCGGGCAGGCTTGAAAGTAAAAATCAACAGCACTTAATCCATTTATTCGATTGCATCCACATTTACCTAGTTTAGGAAATATTTTTTCTGTGATACTAATTATACATACATAACAAGACAAAATTGTTTAATTGGTTTCTATCTGGAAAGGAAGACACATTGTTGTTTGGTGTGTTATCATTGTAAATAAATGTGTTGTAAATGGTTTGACGTAATAAAATAATTCAAAATAAAACAAGATTTTCTTTACTATTTTATTAATTAAAGTCAGTTAGGCGCTTTTGAAAATTACTAATCACTAACGAGAAAAGTCTCGCCGATTTACATAAGAAAGTTTTAAGGGGTAAAAAGCGACTTTGATATTTGGACTATTTTTTGTCTTTTGTAAATTTTTCCGTAATCGTTCCAAGAAAAAAATTTTAATCAATATAGTCTTTTATGAGAGCTACCTATATGTACCAAAACTGCCTTTTACTCTTGAAAAAATCACCACTACCGGTGATAGTTAATTTTGTCATGCATTAGCTTATTCGCCACAAAAACAAAAAGTGCATTTGAATATATTATAAACACACACACCCTTCTAGAATTTGTACTAAGCATAGTGTTCAGAATAGAACTATTATTTATAACTCTTACATTATTATTATACAATTCTTAGATTATAAATTTAATATAACATTCCGTATATATCTCTGAAGTTAACATTTTGTATATATATTTCTTATCATTATTTCGTTCGTCGGTCAAACATAATTTCTCCGATTTGATACAAAGGGCCAGATGGGGCAGAAACCCTCTGTCGAAGTCAAGTGTCTGTTAAAGGATTCATTGTTCCCTAAACTAAATAACTGTCGCCTTAAATGAAAGGCTCTTACATATTGCTATGGATTTTTCCCCGCAACATTTTAGTGAAAAATATTATTTTAATATTAAATTATATTTTATGATAACTCTGTATATTGTATGAATATTTGTGGATCGTGCTTATTGTATTCATTACCGAATTTATACGAGTTTGTATACTTCGTATTTTGAATTAATTACTCTCTTATTTGCACGTGTGCTCCATTGTTATATGAGATAAAAAACCTACAAGAGAAGTACCACGTTTTTCCATTGGAAACCCTGAGAGGAAAGCTGTTTCATAAAAGAAAAGTAACCGATTGAGCATTAAAGTTGGACAGTGTTGTGGTGAATAGTGGTTCATTCAACTACGAACACACTATTCATAGCAATAGGTACATATATACGCACCTTTTTTAGATGTACAAGACAATCTCGTGCTAGTTGTCGAACAATTCGGATCTCTTCCGAGAAAACTGAGATTCAAACGCATTTTTGTACCTTTTATTGTGTTATGTGTAAATTAAATACTGTAAGTTCTACATAGAAGTGAAGGTTTATTTCATCCACGCAACAATATCAAACAAAAATAAACAAGCTCGTCCAGTCGGCCATGTTATACATTTCACATACATGAATGAATCGGTTCGTGGAATAGTTTGGCTTTGAAGCTCTGTAAGAGAACATGTTAAAAAAGATACTCCTTGTTTTCGCAAAAGAATAACACCACCAACCAACTTTTACCCCATCTCTCCATAATGGAGAAGTAATATACCGTATGTGTTAAATATCATTAGGCATAGAGAATCAACGTATGAGTATAGTTTATTTCAAATTATAAGAATATAACTTTGAACGGCTCTAATGCTTTTATTTTACCACCTGCGGCAATAACTACCTGGCCGCTCAATACGATTATCTTTTACGCAAACAAACTGCTGAGGTCCGTAATGACAAAATTTAAGTAAATTGTAATTACTGCAATTTAGATTAAATAAAATTTAATAATAATATAAGTACCAACAGTTGTTAATTTGAATATATAGTTATTATATATAGTTAAATAGTAATTAAATTACAATTTAGATGAAATAAGTGCTTATATTTACTAAACAAAATTTAAGTAAATATAGTTAGGAGAGTTGGTATATATTACATCTAATATTGAGTCTATTTATAATTTATTGTTAATCTTTACTGCTGTATACATATTTGATTTTTCTCTCTTTACTTAACGAACATGTGGCGACCTTTTGCTGAAAGTGTTAGTGATAATGATGTGGATAGTGATAATACTGTTGGAGCACGACAGAGAAAGCATACATCAGAAGATGAAAACAGATAATTTTCAATGTCTATCATACCCTGATGGAAGAAAATAACGAAGTACAAACCCAGAACATTCAACGAATGTCGCAATTAACCAAGGTGCCTTTTGGAACAATATATAAAATAATTAAGAATAACGCAGGGCCTCGAAGCAAAGAATTGACAAAGGAGCACCGAGAAAAATTGAAGAGTATGAATTTGATTCTGATAGGCAGCAAGTATACTCCTTCTACAGAGGAAATGTTGTATCTACACTTGACTGCTTACATAAAAGAATCACTGATGAGCCTATAAATATTCATTGTTCTAAAGCAACCTTGTGGCGGACGCTAAAGAAATCTGGTTTTAAGTTGTTCACTATAGACAAGCGTCGCACAATTATGGAAAGCCCGAGGTTACAGAAACTTCGATATGAATACTTAACGGCAATTAGGAGGTATAGACAGGAAGGAGGATTCATATGTTATTTAGACAAGACGTAGTATGACACCCATGACACAATTTGCAAAGGTTGGGTGGATAGTTCAAGTATGTGTCAGTTGGACGCGCCGGTTTCGAGATGGAAGAGAATAATCATTCTTCATGCTGGGTCAGAAAAAGGATGTATCGGACAACCGCTATTATCTGCTAAAAATGTTAAATCCTCAAGTTTAGATTACCATGAAGATATAACCTCATCTTTATTTGAAGAATGATTTTGTGACACTTTGCTGCCAAATTTACCAAAAGATTGTGTGATAGTGATGGACAACGCTCCGTATCATTCTCGACAGCAAACCAAAGTTGCTACAAAATATAATAATAGGAAAGATATTAAAACATTTTTAGAAGAAAATTATTTATATTTTGAGGATCATTATACAAAAAAACAATTAATAGAGGTGATGAAGAAAAAAAAATATTTAAAGGATTATTATGTGGATAACAGAGCCAAAGAAGCAGGACATACAATTTTGCGTTTACCACCATACCATTGGATTTTCAATCCCATTGAATTGATATGGGCCCAACTGAAAAATACCATAAGACGAACAAATCAAACACCGAAATTTAGTGAAAGCAGTGTAACACACATAAAAAATGCTATGGAACATATAACTGCTGTAAATTGGAAAAATGCTGTTAAACACGCAATAGCAAAAGAGGACGAATATATGCGCATGTACAAAATAGCACCTTTGATTATAAATTTGCAATACGATTCAGACAAAGACACCGATTTGCAAGACGACTAAATCACAGATGATTTATGAAATGCGGTGACACATAAAAATTTTATTGTGTATTACAAATAAATTAGCTTTACATATCTATATGTATCCATTACACATGTTGCCACACGATTTGTAATTTTTTCTTTGTATTTAAACCCAATGTACAGATATATTTTATTATATACTTGAAATTAACAGTGTTTTATTATTATATTATAGGGCCCTAATTTATAGTCAATACGACCCCTAGATTCATACGTTGCAAATAGGTAAACCGTACCCGTTCAATAAGGAGACCAGGTATAATAATTATCATCACAGAAGGTGGTGCAATAAAAGCATTAGAGCCGTTCAAAGTTATATTCTTATAATTTGAAATAAACTATACATACGATGTATACGTACATGAGAAAGCCAGTCCAATGCCAGCGAAGACCGCGACGACTGACGATTGTCTCCGATACCGATTGACTGAAAATTTTGCATTCAGTCTAGCTGCGGCCCTTACAGTTTGAAAGCGTACAATAAAATTAACGTATAATGGCTCTTTATACACCCACTGAAAAGCTTCAGTTAGTAAAATGGTTTTATGCTGGCAAGTCTGCAATGGAGTACATGAATTTGTTTGCGCTGACTTTTGCAGACCGTTCTGTACCTTGCAAGCAAACAATTTATAATATTATAAATAAATTTGAAACTTGTTTCTGTCTCAATAACTGTACGAAAAGCAAACCAAGGGAGGTACGACCACAAAAAATTGAGGAAAGAGAACGGCGGGATGTATTAATTTGTAGTATTGTGGAAATTGATAATACGAGATCTACTAGAAGTGCGGCCGAGGAATTGGGTACAAGTAACACAACTATTTCACGTATTTGGAAACGTAATGGTTTAAAATGTTTCAAATATTCGAAAACTCAAGAAATATTTCCCGAGGACAATTTTCGGAGAATGGAGTTTTGTCAAGACGTTATGGAAAAGATACATCGAGATGAAAATTTCGTTAAAAATATTCTCTTCACCGATGAATGAACTTTTCCATTACACGCAAAGCACAATCCCTCTATTCTTCGATATTGGGCTTCGGAAAATCAACACCGGTATTTTGCATATCGCACTCAGTATTCTCAAAAACTAAACGCTTGGGCAGGTATTTTAGGTGACCATTCTATAGGCCTCTATTATTGATGGTATATTAAATGCGGACAAGTATCTCGAATTACTGAAAAATCAAATACTTCCAGCCGGAATAAATCAAGAAATCGTTTGGTTTCAACATGATGGCTGTCCAGCACATAATGCAGTGAGGATAAATGAATTTCTAGGAAATACTTTTACTGACCGTCTTATTACTGGAACAGGAAACATTAAATGGCCCCTGCGATCTCCTGATCTATCTCCAAATGATTTCTTTTTGTGGGGATATCTAGAAAATATTGTTTATACTCATGAAGCTGGTAGAGCAGAAAATCTAGTTGCCTTGAGAGAAAAAATAACTGAGGCTGCGAATTCATTAACTGCCGACATGTTAGCAAATATAAGAGCTAATTTCTACGACCGCCTAGGACAATGTCTTGCTGTGCTAGGAGGAATTTTTGAACCTCTTATATAATGTATTATAATTTTTAGAATCCTTTTTTATTTCTTTTATTAGGATTATTCTTTAATTTTATTAGAATTACGCTTTTGTTTATGCGACGCACCGCAGCTTAAAAATTTCCTGCATCTACTGAAAGAAATAAGAAAAGCAAATCCCTTGCATTTCGTAATGTTATTTTAGAACGCATTACAAGTACCTATGTTGATGGTCAAATGATTACTGCTAACTTGTATTTGCGAAACAATCGGAGACAATCGTTGCTGGCCGTCGCGGTCTTCGCCGGCATTGGATCGGCTTTTCCATCGTATGTACTCATACGTATTCCCTATGCCTAATGATATTTGACACATGCGGTACCTATAAGATTACATAGAAATATTAAAGGTATATGAATTGAGTACACCTTGCACATCTAATAAAAGAACGCTTTACGTATATGGAACAGACAGAACGGAAGTGTTATAGAAAGTGTATTATCAGTACGCATCAGGCCGAAATTACGATGGACTACATAAATAATCTGTGACAAGGCTAAGTACAACACTCAGTTATTGAATATAGCACTATTCATTCGATTAACCGCACATCTAATTCTTGTCGTTGAATTGTGCAATTACTTCAATATTACAGATAAATTCCTTTCTTCATGGGCGTAGATAGAAGTGTGAGGAATTTTTATAATTTAAATTTAATTTTTATTTATTAGTTTATATTTCATAAGATAAATAAAGTACGGTGAGTTAGTTTCTCTTTTTCATTGTTTTAACTGCTAATTACATACTTCGTAATTTTTGAAATAGATCCTGTTCAATATCGTTTTATCAAATCTACTTCTCCAAATTATTTTGACGTAAGTCCCCATTGAATTTCGTTAAGTTTCAATAACTTACGCATACATTTTTAATTTTCATTTATTTAGAATATTTAGATATAGAACATTATTCAAGTTACTTTTTCAGATATTATATGCAACGACGAGAATGGTATCGTGAAGCAATGGCGAGTTGGATTAAGGGTCAAACTGATTGTATGTCCTTTGCCAGTGATTCCGAAATTTATTACAATGTCTGTAGAATATCGTTAAAAAATTCCAAGAAATCGCACGTAAAAGGTCACTTGGCATCGCAAACTCATACACAGGAATTAGACCCGTTGAAATCTGAAAATTATAACGAAGAACTCTGTGAAACTTTAATGGCGGTAAATATTACATTAAATAAACTTAACAATACCACCTTCAAAACATTACTCCAAAAATATAACCACCAGTCGAAATGTTCCTGATGAATCCACCTTACGCAAATATTATGTTTCTAAGTGCTACACGAAAGCTACACGAAAATATACATACATTTTGTGAGAATAATAATTAGAAGCTAGTTTAACAAATTCTAGAGTGCTAGTACTGCCACTGTGGTAATTCAAAATGTGCTGTTTTAAATACATTTCACGTTGTTTCGAAACAGCATTCTGATACTTGTAGGGAGCATTGACACTCTTTATTTTAATATAAACCTGCATCTGAATTTTTACTAACATATCAACAAATACATGTAGTGACGGATGAGCGTGATATAAAGAATTATTGAAATGGGAGTGAAACGACTCGCAGGCATTGGTCGTACGATTTAAAGCTACACTGTTTTCGACCCGTATCTCGGGAGGAAATTCCGCGTCTTCTGATATGTAGTTATCCATTAAATAGTAGTAGTATATGTTGAGCACTTGTGAAATTATTACACTCTTAAACTATAAATAACTCACCTTATATTTTCACAAACAATAGTATATTAACTATAACCTTTTGTAGTTTCTTACAGCCCCACCAAAGTTATTTTTACTATACATGTAGTCGAAAATAATACGTTTAAATAGTAACTACTGACGATGTGTGCAGTGTACATGAAATGCCCATATAGTTAATATACTATTGTTTGTGAAAATATAAGGTGCGTTATTTATAGTTTAAGAGATCGATTAAATAGTCTGCAAATTTTTGAAGTTTCTCATTTTAAGGTTGAAATGTAGATATTTCGAAAATAAACACATCACTCACATTTTCTGGTTCTAGAAACAATAGACCGAAACAATAACCTAACCACTGTCCAACTTCTGAGCTTCTGCCTCTGTTTTCTGTAGTTTTCTAGCTGTTGAATTTTCCGCCGCCAGGCTTGCGTTAAATGAAACCTACATCCCACAATTCTGGTTTCAGACCATATATTTCGTACTACATTATGTATCGCTTTCTCGAAATCTGAAACTACACTATTTGGTTTTAATTCTAACCCGTGCTTTATCGTATGATGTACAAGGAGTTCGAAACAGCGTTCGTAAGTACGTTTATGCGTATCTTTTAGTAAACAAAAAACCAGTGGGATGTAATGTCCGTTGAAAAAACCATGGACGGTAAAAAGTTGCGTGAAATATTTGGTGCAGTAATTAAACGTTCCGTCCACGTAGATCATTTCAGATTTACACAAACACTGCAAATTTGTTTGAGTAGTAAAAATGACGATGTTGTCAAGGTTGTTTTCTAACAGAAAGTTCTTGTTTCTATTGGTATCAGGTTGCAAAATTTCTAACGCTTTTTGTACTGCTTCTATATTTCTTGATAATGCTGGCATTTTTTTCTTGCATTATACATGTTTTCCTTAATACACTTTAAATCCTTAACTTGTATATGTTCACTATTATTACATAAAATAGAGCACAAAACTTTCGATGGTCGCTCATATGGCTCATATTTCTCCACAGCTTTACGCTTAGCGATTGCAAAAACATCTTGCCTTTGAAGAACACAATTACTTATTTTTTCATGATTATGGCAAAGACTTCCAGAAGACAGCGTTCTTCCATCTCCCTCGCCAACAGTAAAAGAAAATCTGTACAAGTTTTTGAAATATATCTCCATCAGGTTTCACCAGACGGCAACATACGATGAAGGCTAAACTTGAAGTTTTCACAAACAATCTGCCTTTTACCCCGTTGACTAACAGTTTCACTTATCGGATATATAATGTTTAGCTCAGAAGTATATTTAGCACTTGTCGTTACAAAACTAAACTTTGAATTCAATCTTTGATACTAAATAAAATTTAAGGGGAGATAATTACACATTGGTTTCTAAATAATGCAGGCGTAAACAACACTCAGAACAATGAAATATCATCTAGGTACTTACAGAATTAACAAAAATAACCTGTTGCACATTATTACATGCCTGCATTTTACCTGTGCGGAGTTTCGCACCAATACTTTCACGACCCCTCCGTTGTTTTGGGATTTCTGCAGAGTTTCCTACTACCCGTTATACTATAGGTTACTAAACAGGTTTACGAATAAAATTTGTTTTAATAAACTAAATGTACATTTTTATTATCGTCTAAACAGTTCCTAAATGAATATATTTAAATATAAATCTAATTAATCATTAAGTAAAATTTTGCTTGTTTTAATTTATTGATTTGTAAATTTAATTTATTGCTATTATTTTCTAAATGCAGAATTCGAAAATCTTTATTGAAAGTATGGTTTTTTTCTAATAGATGATTCGCAAAAGTGGAACTTGTTTTTTATTTCTAAACGAAGAACAATGTTCAGCAATGCGTTTTTCAAACGATCTTCCCACATATTAACTTATAGACTCCACATTTTCTCACTACCTACGATATTTGTGTAAATTCTTAGATTTTTTTTAAACGTTGTAAAATAATACTAATTTTGTTGATTTTATATTTTTAATTTAGTTCCTGATGAAACCACTGTGCTGGCGAAACAATGGTCGTGTTACGATTAAGTATTAAAAAAGTGAATATTTTAACCATTAGTTTTATTTCTATTTTAAATTATGGATCTTCATCAAGTAAAAGCCGAATCAATTCAACTTTTATTAAATTAAAATATAATAAATAATCTTTTTTGAGACTTTTTCAATATTCTACAGCTTTAGTTTTATATCCAGTACATACTTCAACAAAGCTGAGTTCATTTGAATATGCTATCATCGGATTTTGACGGCTTCAAGGATAATTGTGTCATCAATAAAAGTGCTAATTGTAGTATCTGGTGTAGTTGGTAAATCTGAGGTGTAAAAAAAAGGATCTACTACACTTTTTTAGGGGTTCCTGAATAATAGAGAGCGCTGCTGAAATATCGCCGTTGACATTGGTTTTAAAAGGACTATCGCTCAGATAGGATTTGAACAGTATTAAATATGAGTCCAATACGACAAGGACCAAGAAGGTTACAACTGGCAAAACATGAGGAAGTCAAGCAGATTATACAAGATATGGAAGGCCAAGGAGTAATTGAACCTTCGAATAGTCCATGGGCTTCACCAGTGGTCCTTGTAAGAAAGAAGGATGGATCTACCAGATTTTGGGTGGGCTATCGTCGTCTGAATATTGTAACCAAGAAGGACAGTTATTCTCTCCCAAGAATAGGCGATACACTAGACACCCTGGCAGGAGCGAAATAGTTCTCCACTCTCGACTTGAAGAGCGGCTATTGGCAAGTGGGAATAGACCCCCAATGACAAAGAGAAGACTGCCTTCAGTTTAGGCACAGGACTCTGGCAGTTTACAGTCATGCCATTTTAACTATGTAACGCTCCTGCTACCTTTGAGCGACTCATGGACACTGTACTGAGTGGATTGCCTTGAAATATCTGCCTGGTATATCTTGATGATGTGATAGTGGTAGGAAAGACCTTTGATGATCACATGGAAAATTTGGGGGTTGTATTCCAGAGGTTGAGAGATGCCAACCTGAGATTAAGTCCAAAGAAGTGTTACCTTTTCCGCAAAGAGGCAAATTACCTTGGACATGTGGTTTCCGGAAGAGGAGTTGCTGTGGATCCGGAAAAAGTAAGAGCTGTAGAAAAATGGCCTGTACCCAAAGACAGACATCAGCTAAGAAGCTTTTTGGGATTATGCACGTATTATCGACGCTACGTTGCCGGATTCTCTAACATTGCGAAACCACTTACCCGCCTAACAGAAAACCGAGCATTCATTTAGAATAACGAATGCTAAGCGTCTTTTGAGTTCTTAAAAGGAACTCTGATAAGTGCACCTGTTTTAAACTATCCACTGCCATCTGGCGGGTTTGTTCTGGATACAGATGCCAGTAACGTCGGGATTGGTGGTGTGCTTCCTCAAATCCAAGATGGACAAGAAAAGGTCATTGGATACTTCAGCAAAACCCTGTCCAACCCAGAGAGGAACTACTGCGTAACCAGACGAGAACTGCTGACAGTAGTTAAAACCATTGAGCACTTTTACAAGTATCTGTCCGAGCAGAAGTTCCTGATCCGCACCGATCATGCCGCTTTGATTTTATTTCTATGTACCGTCTTCAGACCCCATTCTAAAGTTTCGGACCTCTTACCCTCGGTAAAGCCAAAATATCTTCCCTCCAAGCACAAGGAGTGTAACGCATTCCGTGTTCGTGTGGCAGTGTGTGCATTGGTGAAACTAAGCGGCCAGTCGGTGTGCGTGTGTCCGAACATGAACGTTGTACTAGACTGTTACATATAGCCGGTTCGACGCTGGCAGAACACAAACTCCGGTCATCAAATTCTATTCAAAGATGGCAAGCTTCTGTACCATGAATCGCATTATTTCCCTAGGAAAATCCGTGAATCTATTGAAATTTACAAACATCCTCGCAATCTCAATAGAGACGATGGCTATATGTTAGATCCAACGTGGCAAACTCTACTGAACTCTACTACGAAATACCACGCCCATACGACGCATGTAATTGGCTCATTGTCCCCAGCCAATAGCAGCCCACCATCTGACCCGATCCCCCCTATATAAGTTGTGCCGGTCTCTGTCTTAACATTCTTCAAACTACTGCGAAACGACCGAACATCTACGTACAGCCCTGAAGATGTCCCTTGAAACAGTGGACGAAACGTTGGCAATTACGCCTAACTCGACGCGGTTCCAACCCGGAAACTGAGATCTATAGTCTAGAGTTAGTTGACCATATTAAAGTCACCGACTTCCCCGATAATAACAAATTCATATATTTCGATGTTAAAAACCTATTTCCTAGTATCCCCCCTTATACAGTGATTGATCTAATTGACAAAACGCTATCAAATAATAGAACAAACCCCATAATAAAAGAAGAGATCGAACATTCACTTAAGGTTTGCTTAGATCAAAATTACTTTTCATTTAAAAACAAATTCTATCTGTGTAAAGAAGGTCTAATTATGGGAAATCCGCTTTCTCCGTTACTTGCTGAAATTTATATGGACAATTTGGAAAAGAGGATTTTTGACAACGACAGATACACGAAGAATATTTTGTTTTGGTATAGACATGTTGACGACATTTTGGTAGGATGAACAGGAACAGACAGACAGTTGAATTTTTTTTTGAATTTATTAATTCTATTGATTCTAATATTACATTCACTATAGAGAAATAACTTAATAACAGCATTAATTTTTTAGACCTCACACTAAAACGAGTAAACCACAAAGTTTGCTTTTATATTTACCACAAAGATTCTCATACAGATACATACTACTATACACAATAAATAAAATCATTCGTTCCAACATAAGTTAGCAGCTTGCCACAGCATGACCCATAAATTGATTCATATCCCTGTGCTCAATGAAGATTTTAATAAAGATAATTTAACTCCTATATAAAAATGTCCATATGCGGGTGACATTTTTGTCACTTTGACAGCGATAAAAACCTACATAGCTTTTTATCACCGATAAAAATGCTTCTTCCTCCGATAAAAATGCTTCTTCCTGTTACATATCTAGTAGCCCTGCATCACTTAATTTATTTTGGCAGCTGACAGGTAATAACTATTAAGTATCGTTGAACGTAAAATACGAGTCGGTTTGGGGAAATTTCAACAAATATCAAAAGATCAATACTGCAAAACACAAGAAATACAAAATCGTCAATATGGAGACAATTTAAAAAGTTTTATTCATGTCGTTAATTTATCTTGCCAAAAAACACTCGAGCTTTTCTTTCAATCGGATAAATTTCTTTTTAACTCAATATTTTTCCAATCAGTAATTTCGCTCGAAAAACTTACATTAGAAAAAATCGCTCGACTATCGTCTCGCGATTTTTTCATGTAAGTTTTTCTCGTCAAATTACTGATTGGCAAAATAATTTCGTTACAAAGAGAAATTTATCCGATAAAAAAAAAGCTCTTGTGTTTTTACTTATGAATATAATATAATTAAACAAATCGGTTACAACCACGGCCACGAACCGAATATAATATATTCATTAATTTAAAAGATATCTTACAAAAAATTATTAGGTAAGGTTTACCCTACTTTTAAAGAGGTGTCAGACAAGAAGTTTAATTCACGTACATAGGCCAAAAACAAGCTAAATTATCAAAATTCCTTAAAAAATAAAATATTAATATCGCTTATAAAACGAATAAGAATTTAGCTAAGTATATCAAAAATAATAAAGAAAGAACTACTAAAGATAATAAATTGGGACTCTATAAGCTATCATGTGGATCATGTACTAAAACATATATTGGACAGACAGGAAAAACTTTTAATAAACGTATCAAGGTTTATCAATATTCCTATATCAATCGGAAAGCTGACTCAACATTCGCTAATCATTTATTAGAGAAGGACCACGATTTTAATTTACAATTTGATATTCTCCATGTCGAAAATAAAGGGAAAAAACTAAACTGCTTAGAGTCATTAGAAATTAATAAGCTCCAAAATTTTGATATACTATTAAATGACAAATTAGACTTGAATTCTTCTCCGTTGTTAAATTTGTTTGTTCTGTGAAATGGGGTTTTGCCAAATCGTTCTGTTACTTTATTAAATTTTGTACTTTCCACGAATTTAGATACAGTTTAGGTTGACTTATAGCAATTAATATAATAGTTTGAAGTAATACAATATGATTGTGTTGAATATATAGTATGTAGCATTAGTTTATTGTTATACGTGAAGAAGCTACTGTGTAGCGAAACAGCTGTCATATATATATTTTTTAAATATAGTGTAAATCTACAAACATCATTTGTGTTTTATTTTTATTTTTATTTGTATTATAAGTGATATGTATTGAGTTGTCTTAAAAAAATAAACTAATTATTATTGTGTAAACAATTCTAATTTATTTTAATAAATAACAATGTATACAAAAAATCGTATATAAATTTAATACATGTGAATTGCATATATGCATATTATGAAATTGATAAGACGTGTAATCCTTTTGTTGAGGGTATCGCCTTAGAATTACTAACAATAATGTCACCTAAATGCAGACCCTGTTTAAGAACAGTGTGTGGCACTTGAATATATACACAAGCTGTAGAAGTATTAGGTCTCTTAGTTTTCTTAATGCTATGACTGGGTATAAGTGGATATGAAGTTTTTGGTCTTTCCAATCTTTCGGAGGATTTATTTGGAATATTCAAAATTTTCGGTGATATCATTTTCTTATTCTCTCTCTTCTTTGCTTGTTCTTGTTTACGCCTATGTATATCTTTTAACCATTGAGAAAATATTTCTTCATTTTGTTGTATCTTTCTGTTTTTATATTCCTCTATTAGACGTTTTCTTTTTTCTTCGCGCATTTTCAGTAACTCTCTTCGTTTCTGTCTTTTTTCCAATTGCTGCAAACTTAATCCATATTCCGACCTCAAACCAGAATAAGATGGGAGTTTCTGATCATTTTTTGCGTGATTTTCTTCGCAACACTTTCTCTTAATTAATTTTAATGTTGGACACAATGGTTTTTCATTTATTTGAAGCTTACTTATTGTTAAATCTAATTCACTATCCAGTCGCTCAATACAATGAGCTTTACATTCTACTTTTGACAGTCTTTTTCCTTGCACAGTTAAAGTCTTTTTGGAAGAAGTGGTAGAAGTAACAGTCTTAGTACTACTTGTCTCTTTAGATTCAGTATCATCTGTTGGAATCATATCTTCGATTTCCTCAATTTCATCATCAGAAATAATGTTAGAAATTGAAGAGTTTGTATTAGATGTATCTAAAATTTCTTCTGAGTAATTATTTTCGTATGAATCTACGTCGGATTCTTCAGTTTCAACTATTATTTCATCTTCTTCAATATTTTCTTCTGTCGATGTATCAGACTTTTGATTTTGAACATTATCATTATTATCGGCATTTATTTGTTCTAAGCTATCATCATCTTTGTTATTATTTTTCTCAGTATCGTCATTATCTTGCTTGTCTTCTTCTCCGTTTTCTTCATATTCTTCTTCTTCTTCGGTGATGTTCAACGTCGGCGTGAATATGTTTAGTTCTATTTTATGACTCGGCTGGTGAACGATAATCTCTTGACAGTATTCTTGTTCTAATAGATATTCCACTTCGTTATAGCTTTCTATACTTTGAACATCATCATCCGTGAGATCTGGTTCATAATCGACAAGTTCTTCCCTGAATTTAATCCTTAAAGTTTTGGTCTCTAAAATTGGACTTCCTTCAAATAAGGCTTTATTGGCTGCTTCTAATTTTTCTTTTATGTTATACGGCGATGAAGCAGGTTGTAAAACTGGAAAAATATGATTAATATATTTAAACAAATATGTATAATAAATTATAATTTTTATGAGTTTATCTACATCTGCGTAATTCAGAAAACTCTTAAAAAATCTAAATCTATAATTTTCATTTAAATTTGAGCAAAATTTAAAAGTCATTAGTAGGGAGACCCAAATATGCTAGTGGAAAACCCAAAAAAATGCCCATGGATATGCAAATCATTTATTCAATATATGCACAAAACTGTTGAAAAACCTAAACCTAAATATGCATTTAGTACACAAAACAGGTTGTCGTTAATTGTAAAAACAGTAAACCACTAAATGTTTCTCGAAGTTCTAAATTAAAAAAAATTGTCTCCTGTTTGAATATAAAAATTATTACAGGATCCAAATCAATGGATTCAGTAAATTTTCCCTCTAAAATATTAGCTACTTGGCTAAGATACCGAAATCCACATTTTTTTCCATCACATTTTTAAATTTTTGAAAGATTTTGTCACTCATTTTATCATTTTTGAAAAGCTGCCTCAGATTGCTATACTAGTTCTACACTTCGAGTTAATGGAAAATTAGATTCCTCCATTTGTGTTATTGTTTTAGAAACAAAGCTATAATTGGTTTTTATAAACGAAAGTCGTTATTTTATTTCTTTGTTTTCGAATAATTTTGCTTAATATCAGTCAGGGATTGCGAAGATTCGTCAGACAATTTTGAAGTTAGTTCTTTTAGTTAACAGAAATTCTTGCAATAAAAAAGCGGCTTCCAACCAGGTACAAGATGGGGTGTAATAACAGGTTGAGGTGGAAGAGGAGTGTTTCGTAGTTTTTCTTTATAGAACCGACACCTTATAGGTGCTTTAAGGAAGATTTTTTTCTTGTTGCAAATTAAACTATTTACAAGAGGAAAATGTTCCCTAAATTCTTCAGCAACCCTATTTAAAGCATGAGCAAGACATGTTACATGTATCAAGTTCGTATAAAAGATTTTCAAATTTTGCCTGGCCTTTATCATGTACGATGCTGCATCTGACAAAATGAGCAAAAAATTATTTCCAGGAACAGGCGTAAAACAGTTCCGTTATGTGACAACGGAATATTAAATTGCAATTTAACTCGTGCACAAAGACATTATAATATAAGTCACTCGAGAAGCAGATATGTTGTTGAACATTGTTTTGGTATTTTAAAGCAAAGGTTGCGGTAATTATTATAACACCTCAAATTAAGAAAATTGGACAATATATGTCATTTTATAAGAGCATGTGCTTCACAATATGCTTGATGATATTGAAATAACCGAAAAAGGAGATATGGAAGCACAAGTCATTGGTGGTAATATACACCTGGATAATATGAAGCTAGTACATATGATGGAGATAGAATAGCAAGGAGAAATTAGATTGTAGGATTATTACGTTTATAAAGTTAATTGTCAAGGATACGAAAGCATACACACTACCATATTCTCTAAATACCAAAAGTATATATATATATTTACTGAAAACAAAATAAATTAATGAATAAAAAATTAAAAACCCTTACCACAATAGAATTTAACAATTCTATATACGTATTTCGACAACTACGTTGTCATCCTCAGTAGAAAAAGCAGTGTAACACTTGAAAGCACAAAAAACACACAACACTCACTGAGCGCTATATTGTACGGCTTCTCATTTAACACTCCTATAAAAGAAATATTAGTTGTCAATGAATCGTCTGAGATTTTTAGTCGCGATGAGTTAGATTTATTGAACAAAGGGTTAAAATATTGTTTGCCAAACAAAAAGATGCCTACAGAGGAGATTGTTGGAAGCATCGAGACCTCTATTACGAATTTTGAACACACATCAAAATCCTATGTTAGAGAGACATGCAAGCGACAGATCCAGGAATCTTTACAGCAGCACAAACAATTTTCAAGTAAGAAAGACTGGAACACTATTAAAACTCTCAGATCGAAAGATTGTTTATATTTAAAAGCAGATAAAGGGAATAAGTTAGTCATTAATTGTCGAAATACGTATATAGATTTGTTAAATTCTATTGTGGTAAGGGTTTTTGTTTTTTATTCACTTAAAAGCCACAGTTTCCGATTTTTCAGAAAATAAATTAATTCTAAAAACATTGTCGACTTAAAGTATTGTAAAATATAGTAATAGTAAATATTTCGTTAAAGAACAAGAGAACTATATATTTAAATTGGAATCAGCTATAGTTAATAGTAGAGAATTCAAGTTTTTCATTTCTACAATCATTTAATTTTCTCGAACACTTCTCTTCCTAATATTGTCGCCATGCCCTTCAATTTTTTCTTTGCTCTGCTTTTCAAAAACATGTCCAAAACTTTTTACAACTTATTCGATAACGAAATTACATGTATAGAATACAGAGGTACAATCGGTATATAAATTGAGACCAACATGATAACGCTAGTTTAGTTATTTCTTATTTTTAATGCTTTCATTAACAAACTCAGAATTTGAACCTTTCTTAACTTGCGGACATACGCAATACGATACGTATTTCAAATTCTGGAACAGTTCAGACCTACTCAGAACTGATAGGTTCGAACAAACCTGATGTCTGTATTCCCAATAATTCTACTAAAATTTATTCTAAATAACGCGTACTTTTATTTCAGTAAAGTCAACGTAGTGACGCCGCTGCTTCCCTATCTAAGTGGCGGTCTTTAATTATCAATAGAGATCGGACGCATCAGGCCGAAATTACGATGGATCATATAAATAGTTTATAAGATCGCTAAGTATAACACGCAGTTATTGAATAGCAGTATTCACTCGGTTAACCGCGCATCTGTTTTTTTGTCGTTGAATTGTGATGCATTTACTTCAATTTTTCAGTTAAATTCCTTTCTTCAAGGGCGTAAATAGAAGCGTGAGGACTTTCTATAATTTATAAATAAAGTACGGTGAGTTAGTTCCTTTTTTTCATTGTTTTAACTGTACCTATGGATAAGTGCCGACGAAACTGTCGATGTAATAGGACGCTGTGTGATAAATGTTGTAGCTGGTGTACTACATCCAACTATTCCATATAACGCATATGTAATAGCAACAAAAGTTATAAATACAGTTGACGCGGAAACAGTAGCTAAAACCATTTACGAGAATATGCACCTACAAAGAAAAAATACTTTTATTTGTCAGTGACAGTACTGCATATATGTTAAAAACAGGCAGCCTATTAAAGGAAACATATCCTAATATGCTGCATATTACTTGTGTAGCACATGCTCTCCACAGAATCTGTAAATATATTAGAGACACATTTCCGGCAGTTGATAGACTTGTATCCGCTTTTAAAAAAGTTTTCAGAAAAGCACTATTGAGAGTAACTCTTTACAGGGAAAAACTTTCATCTTTGTCACTGCCTCCATTTCCAGTAATAACTAGATGGGGAACATGGTTGGAAACTACTAGTTTTTATACAGAGAATTTCGATAGTTTACAAAATTTCGTTACAAGTTTAAATGACGATGCTCGAAATATTTCTGGATGCAAGGAACTAATAAAAATTTCAAATTTAAAAAATCAGTTGTAGTTTCTTCAGGAACACTTTAGAAATTTACCAAAACTAATCACTTATTTTGAAAATCAAAATCTCAGATTAAATGATGGATTAACCACATTAGATGTGGCTATTAATAATTTGAAAAATATTCCAAGTGACTTCGGATGTAACCTTCGGCAAAAGTTTGATGCAGTTTTTAATAGAAATCCAGATTTAATAACATTGCGGCAATTGTGTATGGTGACAATGCCTCAAAATTTAACTGCTAAATACACTGAAATAAAATAATATTTCCAGTATGCATTTATAACCAGTTGAGATTCAAAGAAACAAATTTTACAGAAGGGAACCTTGAGAAAGTATTGCTAGTTAATATTAATACTCCTTTAGTCAACTTGAACTACAAAATGAACAAATAAAAATGTATTTCGTATTTTATAGATCACCACCCGTTTGTTTTCCAATTATATAAATAAAATTAAAAACTCTTTAAAAATACAAATTTTCAATAGTACGTCCGTGGGCGATGAGTCATCGGCCTCTCGTGTCAGGTCCCTAATTATAAGACTTGGTCAAAACTGTAGATCGTAATTCTTTAATAAACATATTTCCATTTTACTCACAAAATATTTCTTCATTTTAAATCTGTATACTAATAACGAAATTGCTATATTGACTTTTCGTGACGTTTATTTATTTAAAATCATTTTTAAAATATATATTACAGAAAAATTGCAATTTGCATTTTATTGTTCATGTTACCTGTTGAAATCGCCCTTGCCTGTAGGAAGCTATATGAGATAATGGTAAAGTAAAACATTTTGTTTAATAATTCGAAACTATAATTATAGAGCTTCGGATATTTTTCTGACAAAAATAAATAATTTGATATTTTTTAAAAATTTGACATGATGAGATCTTACATAATTATTTTTTTCTAAACACAGTTAAAAATTCATATTTTGACGCGACTAGCTTTAATTAAAATTTCAATATTATTTAATAGCCTGTTGTTTTACGTTTTCAGCGTATTAAAAATAAAATGGCAGGAAGCATTGCCAAAGTGATGCTTTTTATTAATGAAAATATTGCTGTTTAGATTTCGACGGTAGAAAATTTAATGTAGATCTACTTGCGGCTTCTTCAAATTAGTAAAACAGCTTCATCTAAATAAATATTTTTAGAATTCATATTTGTAAGAATGGGTTAGAAAAGCATATTACATCAAACAAATAAAGAGTGTATACGGGGACACGGTGTATAGTAGTTGTGCGTAAGCGTTTCTCTTGCTTTACTGTACCCCATGTGCGACTTTTAATTAGTAGTTTTTACCTACTGATGATGACAACTTAGTTGTCGAAATACGTATTTAGGATACGATTAATAATTGTGGTAAGGGGTTATATACCTTTTTTAAATCAAACAAATTATTTATGTAGTTAATTGACGAAGGAGATACTTGTTGAAACTTCATTATAACGCTAAGAAATAAGTAATTAAACTTCTAGTTTCAAAAATTCTTTTATTGTAAATACTACTACAATATTGTTTCGTATTTCATCCACCTGATGAAGCCATTGCATGGCGAAACAATATTGTAGTGGTATTTACAATAAAATTATTTATGTTTTGAGAGCTGTCATGAAGTGTCAGATTTTTATCAACCCATAGGTATTCAAGTAATTGCGTTTGTAGAAAAGATAGTCAAACTGAACCGGAATAAGAAATATTTTAGAATAAAGAACATACTTTATTTTTCAACATAATTTCCATCTAATTCTATACAATTAGCACCAATAATTTTCCAATTTGTTTATATCGTCTATCTGAGAACAATCTTTAGAAAGCTCGTAAAAATAGGCATTTGTTGCAGCTATTAAATCCACATTTCTCCCAAATGTTTTTCCACAAAGTTATTCTTTCAGTTTTGGCATCAGAAAAAAACACTCAAAGCCAGATCTGGTATGAGGCAGCAATTCATATTCTAATTCGACAGATCTAACGGTTGCCATAGAGAGTGCGCATTATCCTGATGAAACAATTTTTTTTCTGAAGAAATCCTGTCGTTTTTTCTTCAGTTGGACATCGAAATGTTTCTATACATCAGCATAATATTAGCCAGTTATTGTACTTCCCTTCTATAAATATAATCAATCAAGATTACGCCTATGGAACTCCCAATAAATCGTGACCATATTCTTATTGGGCGAAACAACGGTTTCTGTCTTCTTCGAAACACGTTCACTATTCTATCGGTGTTCTTATCTCTGAAGTATGGAGATGTATTCAGATTTAATCTTCGGTGATATATTGACGATTCACATTTAAATGTTTATACAAAATATTGTCTACTCGTTCAGTTGAAATGTTAACGATGTTAAAAGCTATCTTTCACCCTTTTATTCGGCGATCGCTCTTTATAATGATATGGACTTTATTATCATTTCCGGAGAAGTCACTGTAAATGAAGGTAACGGAAGTTCAGCATCTTTTGTCCTCATATAACGACTTTTGAAAGCAGTGAACCATTTACAAATCATTCCATGGGAAGGAGCAGCTTCATCATAGTTTCTTTAATGTTTCTTCAACGTAAAAAATAAAATTTAATTAACACATAAAATTTTTGTTGACATAAAAACAACAAATAGTTTACTTGAAACGTTTGTAAAAACTATTTGAAAGATTTGCGCGTAATTTCTATTTACTGTTGCGAGCAATAAATTCTGGTCGTTCAGAGAGTGGACTGAAGCGGTTGAATAACCAATTGCCCCGATAAAACGTTGTGGCGGTCTCAGGTATAATACCCATGTTATAACAGCCCCACTATTTGCTTGCTCGATTGCATTCGTCGAGCAAATGTAGTTATTTCCGTCGTTATGAATAGAACATTGTGTGTATTTCTTCATAAATTCAATGCAATGGTGGCGTGTAAGACGGAATATAGATTTACATATTATTTTGTTAGACTTCGTTGAAATAATCGCTTAAAAAATTATATCCGCTAATTTCCAAAAGGCATTCCCGTGTTTACATGCATATACATATACGTATGTATTTATTTTTTTTGAGATAGTATATTTTCTATTCTCTTCTACAAGGGATTGTTTCTGGTTTCGTTTCTTTCAGTGTTATTTGGTTACAACGTTTAGCATTTTAAAAAATCCGTTTTATATTGTTATGTTGTATGTTGTTGTATGTTATATTTATTCTATAATTTTTTATAAATATTAAATTTAATTTACAACCTTATTTTTCGAGTAGTTTTCGTTTCTTCTTTTTAGTCCATTTCTTTCTGTTCTTAGTATTTCTCTTTCTTTTCATTAACTATGGAGAATTCTATGGAGATGAATTAGAAGCCATACAGATTGGTTGCATATTCGCAAAGATACCGAGATATCCTGCAGTACCTATTCATTAAGTTTAAGGCGTCCACGAAAGTGTAATGTGCAAAGACATGTTTCTTGAAAAATTCATCAAGATAACATATGACCATTTACATCTGACAGTTTCATCGAAGAACTATGTGAAGCTTTCATGGCGGCCAATATCCCATTCAAAAAGCTTAACAATCCAGTCCTCAAGAGGTTTCTCACAAAATATACTAATCGTCATATACCAGATGAATCTACTCTACGTAAATACCACTTACCAAAATTTTAATTGAGAACCATTGAAAATACGAACCCACCTATCTGGTCATTATCTTTGGGTAAATGCAAACGAAAAAACGGATTTAATGGGACGTTATGTGTTAAATGTAGTTGTTGGTATTCTTCATCTCACAACTTCATACTAACCATACTTTTCGCAACTAAACGCAACTAAAATATTGCCAGTCGTAAATGTTAAACCAGTTGCAGAAGTAACTGATCAATGTATTCATAATACTCTGTCATCGGATAACAACTATAAAGATAAGATGTTATTATTTTTGACTGATGCGGCAACTTATATGTTAAAAACAGGGAAGTTATTAAAGCAATCTTATCCCAATACGCTACACGTTACCTGTGCAGCACATGCACTACACAGAGTATGTGAATACATAAGAAGTCATTTTACAAATGTTGATAAGCTAGTTTCTTTATTTAAAAAGATATTTCTCAAAGCTCAGACAAAAAGTTGATACCATATTTAGCAGAAACCCAGATTTGAATATATTATATCAATTCTGCACAGAGCCGATTGAAAAATCTATACATTCGAAGTATGGTGCAATTTTGCAACATTTTAATCAAGCACCCATCACCAGTTGTGATGTAGAACGGACATTTTCTATTTTTAAAGACGTTTTAACATCTAAAAGAACTAATTTAACACAAGAACACCTTGAACAAATTTTAGTTGTCCATAGTAATGATACATATTAACTGCATATGTAGGTATGTGCCACTTATGCAGCTTGCCGCACGTATAAAATTGTTCGAAACTCACAGGTTGCTTACAGAAATAAACCTATGAATCATCAACCGCTCGAGTCCGCTCTCTGTCAATGTTACTTCAAAATTTGATTAGATTGTCAGGAATTGTAAATTTTCCCCGCCTGATAATTTATTTATATATTTATTACCCAACAGAATTATAATTCCATATACAGGATCAAATCAAAACAAAATTTTAAATTATATACATAACAATAAGTACTATTAGAAACAAAAAAAGTATTATAAAGAATTAACTTCTTAAATATAAAAAATATAAAGAAGCCTAAATCAATGCACAATATCCAAGCTAATATTATATATGAATATAAACAAAATTCTGCACAAGTGATTAAAACTTAGAAATACAAAAAAAACAAGAACAACCGGGAATTAATGATCAAGATACATACATATGTGATAACGCAATGCAGTTTGTGTGTATGCAAACAATCTCAATCAGGTCACAGCCTCGTTCCCGTAACGCAAGTGTAACGTGTGTTACAAATACGTCCTCGCTAACGCGAGTTGTTTGCAGACACAAACTACATGTCAGGGTTTGTATAATATTCCCTAAGTAGTACGAGGATGATCTGATGTATATATAACGAGAGTAATGCAAGGGACAGACATTCAGATTCACATTCACATTCACATATTCAGTCTTAATCAAGAGTCAGATTCTTAATCAGAATCATGTCCTCTTTCATACTCTCTTTAGATAGACAGTAATAATATTAATGATAAGCATATCATAATGTATATAATCGTTATCCAGTTCTAAGTGTTAAATGTTAATTATACGATGTTACCCAAACTTCGTGAGTGTCTTACTTTACCATAAGTCGCCCTACCTGTTATCCCGTGCGGCTACCCGACGGCCCACATCACATGGCGATTCTGCCTACCTACGGCTCAGGACCATTCTGCCAGTCAATTAAGACTGCAGGGAACATGTAGGAAGCCGGAACGGACCAAGGAAGGAAAAACCTACAGTGTAGCAGGTCAAAATCAAGAAATGGGCAATTACGCGACGAAGGAAGAGGTAATCATCGCTGGCAATGACGCCAACATAAAAAACAATGTAGACACCATCGACATCCTCGGCGTAGTGGCATTCGTGGGAGTTATGGTAATATTAACATCCTGCTGCTGCTACGGTGTATACCGGCACGTGAACAAGAGGATGACGAAGGCCCTATCCGCTCAGGTTCAACTGGAGTTCCACCGAAGCCAGGAGAAGGTCTAGTCTAACACCCATGTCCGCCCCCGACCAATTCACACAAATATACGAAGAAGTAAAGGTATTTTTTAGTAATTTAAGGAAAGACAATGTTAGTAATAAGAGTGATATTAACGTAATTAAGCGCAAACAAGCGCTAATAGACAATTTTAACCTTAGATTGTATGAAATAAGGGACAATTTTAATAAAGTAGCACATAGTTTAAGTACCCGGGAGGCAACTAAAAATTGTATTAAAGACATTACCGCGACGTTAGATGAGGCTACTGAAATTTTAAATAACAGATTAAGTAATTTAAATGTAACAATTGGCAACATGGCTGAGAATTTCGATTTACGGACTGCCTCAAGTTTATTACCTGTAATGAACGGTAAAGAAGAAGTAACTCTGCAACTTATAGATTCGATCGAATTATATGACGCTTTGTTAGATAACGCGGGAAAGGAAAGTTTAACCAAATACGTTCTAAAAACACGGTTATCCCCTAAAGCGAAATTAAGGTTACTCAAAACATACCCCAACAATGCCGCTTTAATTACACACTTAAAACGCTATTTCATTACGAAAAAATCGGTCGCAGCATTAACGTCACAATTATACAATGCGAAACAGGGCGCGAAAACGATAAACGAATACGTCGAGACAGTAGAAGATCTGCTCGCGCAATTATCAATCACGCAAGCAGGCGATGACGACACGTTAGTAGATAAATTCCGTTCCGCAAATGAACAAATTGCAGTTAACACATTCGCAAATGGACTTCGCGACCCCAACATAAAATTATTAATAAAAGCTCGCAACCCTAGCACATTAAGCGACGCGATTCAGCAGGCTTCAAACGAACAGATACTCAACCCCGCAAGCAATACAATTTATCATTTCTCAAGAAAAGCTACGTGTAATAATTCAAAAACTACGTTTAATCATGCACAAGCCAAAGACAATCGGTACCGAAGATATAAGCAAACTAACAACGAGAATAGACGAAGAAATTTTCAACATGACAATACACATAGCAATTATAATCAAAATTATAGAAAGAAATTTGTAAGGCGCGACAAACGCGATAGCCGCGACAGAGTATTCGCTGTATCATCAAACGCGACCCAGCCCGACGATAATAAAGATAATCAATTTTTTCGAAGAATAGTCAACTAAAAACAGATTCCGGTCAACACTTTTTTAACCTCGACGGTTTAACATATATTAATTCATATTTCAATAATGAAGACAATCTATTTCTAGTTGACACAGGTGCTTCGATAAGTGTTATATTTTTAAATTCTATTTATACAAACATAATTGTTGATAAAACACAGAAGGTAAACATAATCGGCATCAACGGCAAAACACAAACAAACGGATCCGCTTTCATTACGCTAAACCTAGGCGAGGCCAAGGTCAGGCACAAATTTGCAGTGCTAGACAATGTAAACAATAACAAATTTATAGGTATCATCGGTTCTGACATACTTGCCAAATACAACACCGTTATAGACTACGAGAAATATAATATTACGTTTTCAATTGAAGGTCAGCAAATTACATTACCAATGCATTCCGACGAGAACACGGTCGTTAATATTCCGCCTCGTTGTGAAATAATCAAATATTTTAAAGTAAGTACGTGTAGCGATTGTGTAGTTTCCCAGAAGGAAGCTGCCCCAGGTATATTTATAGCAGGCTCTGTTGTTACCCCGAAAAATGGATTAGTGCCCGTAAGAATACTGAATACAAGAGATAGCGACGCGACATTGAAGAACTTTGCTCCTACGGTAACAGACCTTGATAAATACAACGTCTGCAGTTTCAGGTGTAATGACACTAAATCAGTCGAACGCGTCGACAAAGTTTTACAAACAGTAAACACCTCACATCTAAACAAAGAAGAAAACATTACGATGCAAAAAATTATCGCTAAGTATTGCGACGTGTTTTTCCTTGATTCAGATAAGCTTACGCACACGAACATATACAGGGGAGACATACAGGTTAACCCGCAGATAAATCCGATATATTCTAAACCCTATCGATTGCCACATTCCCAGAAACATGAGATCGACAGACAAGTAGAGAAACTTTTGTCCGATGGCATTATAGAAAAGGCAAAGTCACCGTGGTCATCCCCATTATTATTAGTTCCCAAGAAAAAGGATAAGGACGGAAACCGGAAGTGGAGGATAGTGATCGACTACCGCTTGTTAAATAAGCAGATAGTCGATGACAAATTCCCACTGCCATCAATCAACGAGATCTTAGACTCGCTTTCAGGCGCAGTCTATTTTTCTCATTTAGATTTAGCACAAGGCTATCACCAGATAGAATTAGAGCCCAAAAGCCGTCCCTACACAGCATTTACTACCGGCAAAGATCAATATCAAATGTGTCGACTTCCAATGGGACTAAAAACGAGTAGTAGCGCTTTTTCCAGAGCCATGACAATAGCAATGTCAGGACTTAATTATGAACAATGTTTCATATATCTTGACGATCTCATAGTTTTCGGCAACAATCTCCGACAACACAATCTGAATTTAGTTAGAGTACTGGAACGGCTAAGAAAGGTTAATCTTAAACTTAACCCAGGCAAATGCGATTTTTTACGAAAGGAAATTTTATATTTGGGACACGTCATTTCGGCGGAAGGAGTCTCACCCGACCCTTCCAACGTAAAAGCCTTAATGGAATACACGGTTCCTAAGAACGCAAAAGACGTAAAACGATTTGTCGCATTCGCCAACTATTATAGACGTTTCATTCCAAATTTTGCCAACATCGTGAATCCCTTGAACAACCTTACAAGGAAAAATGTGATTTTTACATGGTCCGATGTGGAACAAAAGGCATTCGAAAAGCTCAAGCTAGCCCTACAGACACCACCAGTTTTGCAATATCCAGATTTCGATGCGGATAACATGTTTACTCTAAAAACAGACGCATCCGGCTACTCAATTGGTGCAGTGCTATCCAACGGCAACGACAGGCCAATCGCTTATGCCAGTCGATCCCTAAACAAAGCGGAAAGGAACTACTGCACAATTGAAAAAGAGTTATTAGCCGTGGTTTGGGCAGTGAAGCATTTCAGGCCTTACTTATACGGTCGAAAATTCAAGATCTTCACAGATCATAGGCCATTAGTATATTTGTTTGGAATGACCAACCCGTCTAGCCGTCTTACGAAATTCAGATTAGTGTTAGAAGAATACGATTTTATCATCAATTACGTTAAGGGTTCAGAGAACGTAGTTGCAGACGCCTTATCACGGATAGAGATAGATTCCAACGACTTGAAGAAGGTTAGTAATGGGATTAATGACAGCGTTTTTGTTACGACTAGGGCCCAGTCAAGACAGACAGCTGCCGATTGCACCATTACGAAACCAGCAGTCACAGATTCCACCGGCTCCAGGGCAGATCACCCCGGGGTTGTGGAACTGTTGAAAAGGCCAGCGGGATCTATTGAACTTCGAGTGATAGACAAGGCAAGCTTCAATTCCCTCCAACGTCGTAACGGAACAAGCATGCGTTCCAAGGAAATATTCCTATACGACGAAGATGCTCTCACAATTTTTATGAAGGAGACTGTAGTTACAATGAGTCCTCAGCAGTACATGCGCTTATTGACTACACTCCAGGAGTTCTGCGCAGGACACGACATACAGGAAATATGTATAGTCAAAGACAATTCCAGGAACAGCGACTTCCTGAGAAATTTTATTCCATGGAAGAAGAGAGAGCCAAACGATTTAAAGATAAACGTAATAGGAGGAGTAGTAAGGATTGAAGACTACGAAACACAGCAACTAATCATCAACGATTATCATATGCTACGTACAGGAGGACACGGAGGAGTAAACCGAACATTTAACCAGATCAAAAGGTTTTATTATTGGCCAAAACTAAAGCACGACATCGAATCATTCGTGAAACGGTGTAGTGATTGCCAAAAACACAAGCACTCAATACCAAACAAAGAACCAATCAAGGTAACGACCACATCGTCATACGCTTTCCAAAAGATTTTTGTAGATCTAGTAGGTCCATTAAACCAAGACCACGAGGAGAACAAGTACATCTTGACACTCCAATGCGAACTAACAAAATTCGTGGAGGCATATCCTATCCAAAGCAAAGAAGCTGCCACAGTAGCCAGAGCCCTGGTCGAGAATTTTATATTAAGATACGCTATTCCCGAACAGATAGCTTCCGGCCAAGGAACAGAGTTTATGGCTGCAGTTTTCAAGGAAACTTGCTCACTGTTAGGAATACAGCAATTGAGATCAACTGCTTACCACCACGAAACGTTAGGTGCATTAGAGAATACACATAAGAATCTCGGAGCGTATCTACGAATCCAATTAGATAACCATAAAGACAATTGGTCGACTTGGATACCTTATTGGTGCTTTGCGTTTAATAACACAGTGCATACTGAAACCAAATATACACCGCATGAGTTAGTTTTCGGTAAACACAATCCCCTACCTTCATCAATAACGAACGCGATAGAGCCGCTATTCAATTTTGAAAATTACGCCGCAGAAATGAAATACAGACTCCAGACAGCCCTGCACGATGCGAAACATAATTTGATCCTATCGAAAGTTAAGAGGCAAGAAAAGTTAAATAGGAATCGCAGGCCCACACACTTCTGTGTCGGCGATCAAGTTTTATTAAAAAACGAAGCAGGGAATAAACTTGAGTCACTGTATAACGGCCCCTTTATAGTAACTGAAACAGACAAGCCGCCAAACATAACAGTTTGCATAAACGGTAAAGACACCGAAATACACAAAAACCGCCTTAAGCATTATCACGCCTAAAAACAAATACAAATATGTCAGTTAGTACAATTGTTAAAATAAGTGTAAATATGTTAGTAGGAAATAGGAAACTTGTATACATGTAATGAATAAGCAACTATTTTTAAGGTTAATAGTATATGTCATATTTTTAGTGTTCACCGTACTACAAGAATAAGAAAGGTATAGATTTTAACGTAAGAAAAACAAACACCTCAGCGTTATTTTTCTTAACCCCAGGAAGGGTGGTGTGATAACGCAATGCAGTTTGTGTGTATGCAAACAATCTCAATCAGATCACAGCCTCGTTCCCGTAACGCAAGTGTAACGTGTGTTACAAATACGTCCTCGCTAACGCGAGTTGTTTGCAGACACAAACTACATGTCAGGGTTTGTATAATATTCCCTAAGTAGTACGAGGATGATCTGATGTATATATAACGAGAGTAATGCAAGGGACAGACATTCAGATTCACATTGACATTCACATATTCAGTCTTAATCAAGAGTCAGATTCTTAATCAGAATCATGTCCTCTTTCATACTCTCTTTAGATAGACAGTAATAATATTAATGATAAGCATATCATAATGTATATAATCGTTATCCAGTTCTAAGTGTTAAATGTTAATTATACGATGTTACCCAAACTTCGTGAGTGTCTTACTTTACCATAAGTCGCCCTACCTGTTATCCCGTGCGGCTACCCGACGGCCCACATCACACATACTACAACGAATACATATCGCAGATGTTATAGAGAAGCCGTTTGAAGGTCAACAAACCATAGAAATGTATATCCATTTCAGAAGAACCTGATTGTAGTTACTACTCATAACGTAGACAGTGGACCTGACCAACACATTGGTTCGAGGAAAAGAAAGATAGAAAGTACGAGAAGGACGTGAGAAGAATAGTGGGACAGGAAAATTAAAGTAGGATAATAGCGTTGTGCAGTCAACTTCGTTGTGAAGAAGCCTATGAAGGAAGTTGAGGCTGGCTACAAAACGTCTAAAAGAGAGAGAAGGTACGTTAAAGCGAGAAAGGAGTTGAGTGTAATCAAAGCCCCTGTAGGGATAGACGCCGTTCACCTTGAACCACATGTATTTCAAAAATCGCCGCTGAACTTGCTCAGGTAGACGTTTTTGTGATTGGTAAAATGGATACCATATCAAGCTGACATATCCCATGCGTGATCTCGCTAATGAGTTGAATAAGCAAGTCAATACGCTCACGTTAGAAATTTCGCCACTGCTGCGGTTAATAAATCCAAGAGTTTGTGTGGCTTGCTTAGACACATTGCTGATATGCTCATGGAAAGTCAGTTTCATATCGAAGGTAACGCCAAAGTCTTTAATTGATTCAACACGGGATATACTTATATCCCCAAGTTGGTAATTAAAGTGCATAACATTAAATCCTTTAGTGAAAGATAAAATATTGCACTTAACGGGGTTCAAAGGTAAGTTGAATGCAAGTTTGAATGTTGACCAGATCGGCCTGAAGTCTAAGGCAGTGCCACGAGTCGGAGACTTGAGAAAATAACATCAAGTCATCGGCAAAGAAAAGGTTATTAGACTCGAGCTGGTCTGAGAGATCGTTAATGAAAATAATAAAAAGCAGTAGACCTAAGTTAGAGCATTGCGGAACTCCCGAAGTGGAAATGTATGGTGTTGATAAATATCTGTTGTAGAATACACGTTGAGGCCTATTATGTAGAAATGAAGTTAGAAGTTAGATATCCACAAATTAGTGATCAACACAATCAATTGCCTTGGCAAAGTCAGGACATACGACATCAACCTGTGACCCGCAATCCAACGCTTCAGTAACGTATTGAGAAAATACAAATAACGTTTTTGCAACAATATATGCGTCTTTAAAATGAAAATGCATTCCAGTTTGTTTTTCTGGATGAAATCTGAATTTTTCAAGATGGAAGCTCTCAAAACCCAAGGCAAGATGAGAATATTAAATCTGTAAAAGCAAAACTAGTTGGTGGCAAAAGGTATTAATTATTTAAAAACTATTGGCATAGGCAACATATCATTGAGTTTTATCGTATTTTTATCAACATTTATTTCACTTGCGATGTGCCCAATGCTGATGCCGTCCTCTAGCCTAGTTCTAATTATCGACTTTTGCAGTTCGTTTAATTGCGACATTTTAAAAATTGTGTACGCTTCTGACATACAATAAACTGACACTAACATAACCACAAACCACATATATATAATCCTATATATATATATATATATATATATATATATATATATATATATATAGATAATTATTTCGTGACCTTTGTATGTTATGGTAAATTCAATTTGTTGGCGATTTAAGGTCTGGTTTTACTTCAAAATGTATATATTTAAAACAATTCTACATGTTTCGGCAAATGATGCCTTTTTCAAGGAATGTAAAATATAAATCATTTATATTTTATATTCCTTGAAAAAGGCATTAAAGGCATTAATTCCTTGGTATCTATGTCTTTAGTTTGTAAATACTCTTTTAACATAGTTATTATCCCAGATTTACTTCCAACCATTGAAGGTGCTCCGTCAGTCGTAATTCCAGATAATTTCGTTAAATCCAAATTCATTATAGAACATTTTTCCAGAAGAGCTTTGAGCATGTCACCCCCCTTGGTTTGACTTCTCAAAGAACTCATACCAATCAGTTCTTCACTCACTTCAAAATTTTGCGTTACACCTCGTAAAAATATTAAAGAGTTGAGCAGTGGAACTTATATCTGTAGATTCGTCGAGTGCTATAGAAAAATACTCAAAACTTTTCGATTTCGATTTCGACTTTTCGATTTGTGGTAAGTCTTCTTTGAAAAGTCATCCGATTTAGTTGAATTTTCTCAAACCTCTTTGCATCTTTCGGACACATTTTTTTTGCGGCGATATCTAAACACTGCTTAACAAACTCACCATCTTTAAAAGGCCGACAAGTTTTCGCTATTATTCGAGATATTTCAAAGCTAACTTCAGTAGCTGTTTCAGCATCTTGAATTTGTTTTGTGAACATAACTTGCTGGCCTATTAGTTCCCTTTGTAAAGTGGAAATTTTTTGCGTTCGATTTTCGCCGGTTAATTTGGTAAAAGTATGATGCTGGGTTTCATAATGCCTTTTCACATTATATTCCTTCGGAATAGAAACACTACTCTTGCATAGTAAACGGACACTTTTGTTATGCGATGAAATAAAAAAGTATTTTTCGGTCCAAGTATCTTGAAACTGTCGATTTTCATCTTCAACCTTACGACTACGTTTTTTACTGGGGCCTGGTTTATCCATATCAAAATTGATATTATATTGTTACGTAGGTAGAAGATGCCAAGTTCGAACGACGAAATATTTATTCTTCACAGATTACAATTCAAACAATATAATGTTCGCTTGTCCGTAGTTAAAACTTAACTGCCCCGATAGCGGGGGATGCGTTGTATTTATACGAGTTACCTAACATCGAGACCCTACGTAGGTAGGTAAGACCCTAGGTACTTAAAGATACATATCTTACTAGCAATTACAAAAGTTAGAATAAAATAAATAGTTAAGAAATATTGATTTGAATGGATTTTTACCTACTTTTGTAGTTTTTCGAACAATTTTTAAAATTCGTTGGTGGGCCGCATAAATATCGACAGTGGGACGCATGCGGCCCGCGGGCCGCGGTATGTGCATCGCTGATCTAGCATAAGAGTTGGTATAGATCCTAAATATATTTTTATACGAATTACGTTTGTTTGTAATTTTCATTTAAATTTACATTTTATGATATATTCTGAAGATATTTAAGAAGGTGGAAAAGAATTAAATAGAGTCTGGAGAAAAAGAATGTTTCATTCGATTAAATTCTGCATTGATTATGTCTAAGAAGTTTATGTAATGGGTTCTAAATTACATATATTGATTGCAATACAGAAGTTAATCGAATGAAATATTATTTGTCCTTCATACATAAAATTTTAATTAACCCAATAGTAATTGAACTACAGCTATGTTGATTGCATATACAATTATCCCGTTTCCCCGCACAGTGACCAGTCCACAAGCTATACATAGGGATCTATTTTACTATTAAATTACACATTTCTATTATTACTAGACTGCGGAACAGACGCTATCCTCTAATAAGTCATGCAGGCGCAGACACAGAGTCTGTTTCAACTTTCTGGTAGTCAGTGCCCTAGCGAACGCAGAAGGTGAATGTAGCCGAGCGTCTTTCACATTTAGATGCGTGTTGCTTACAGTTTACACTTCTTCAATTGTTTATATTAGTTATTCATTTCTGTTGTACCAGAAATTCTTTTATTTTATTTCTTGTGATTTTAGAGTTTCTTTTCATATTTTTTTATAAAAAAAAATTAAGTCGGGTTTTATCATTACTTCTTCCATGTTTAATAGATATATATTATCGTTTTGTATCTATAGCACTATATTATAGCCGCTCCAAAACGCCCGCATGAAGAACTGTTGGACAGCTGGATTAAAGGTTTTTTTTAAAAATTGTTAGTGATACGGAGATTAATTGTAAAATTTAAAACATAAAAATTCTAAACATATTCCTGATGAATCAAGTCTTCGAAAAACATATCTTGCAAAAATATATAAAGAAGTTATTAGTAAAATAAAAAACAAAATAAAACACCATTACTTCTGGATCAACGCAGATAAAACTACAGATTATTAGGCAGAGGTATAATTAATATTATATCGGCGTTTTACATCCCGACATACCCACAGAACCCTATTTAATAGAAACTAAAGTAATCGAGTACGTAAATGCAAAAAAGGTAGTCAAAATTATTGTAAATGCTGTTGATAACATTTTTGATACTGATCTGAACCACGAAAAAGCCTTGCTGTTTGTGAGTGATGCAGCAGCATATATGATAAAGGCTGGTAAACTAATGAAAGAAAGATTCTCCAATATTTACCGCACATGCATTGCATAGAATTGCAGAGTTTATTGCAGAGGAATTCCCTAATGTCAACGAATTAATTAGTACCACTACCTAAGGTCTTTCTAAAAGCGCCAACACGAATTTCCTTGTATAAACAAAATCTTCCAATTCCTCCTCCAGTTGTGACTAGGTGGGGAACATGGTTAGAAGCATGTTCGTTTTACTATCATAATCTGGAAACTGTTGCAAGTGTAGTGGATAATTTAGAAGAGGATGCGCAAAGCCTTATCAAATGTAAGACTATTTTAAAGCATCCTTCCTTAAATAATAATTTAAATTTTATCCATGAGCATTTTCACAACTTACCTAAACAAATTTTGAATATTTTGAAACGCAAGTGATAAAACTAGAAGATGGAATTAAAACTTTAAACAATATTCTAAATAACTTTAAAACTATTTCTGGAGAGTTTGGCGTTTGCTTAAGTAATACGATTGATGCAATATTCGCTCGTAGCCCTGATTTTAATGTCCTAGAAGGCTTTTGTAGTAATGTTCAAAATACGGAAATCGGTAGATATATTAAATTTAAAGATTATTATTTCTATGCGCCACTCACTAGCTGTGATGTTGAGCGAAGTTGAGCGAAGCGGCCCGCGGGCCGCATGCGGCCACTGTCGATATTTATGCGGCCCGCCAACGAATTTTAAAAATTGTTCGAAAAACTACAAAAGTAGGTAAAAATCCATTCAAATCAATATTTCTTAACTTTTTGTTTTATTCTAACTTTTGTAATTGTTAGTAAGATATGTATCTTTAAGTATCTACTACTTTCTTGTTCAAGTTTACTACGTAGCACAGATATGCTCCTCGTCGTTCTAAGCATATTGTTACGAGACTAGAAATCTGTCGAACCAACTAGATTACTCGAAGATTCGCGAAACACGTCGGTATTAGCCCCGACCAATGTGGTAGGTTCTCGATGTTAGGTAACTCGTATAAATACAACGCATCGCCCGCTATCGGGGCAGTTAAGTTTTAACTACGGACAAGCGAACGTTATATTGTTTGAATTGTAATCGGCGAAGAATAAATATTTCGTCGTTCGAACATGGCATCTACCTACGTAACAATATAATATCAATTTTGATATGTATAAACCAGGCCCCTGTAAAAAACGTAGTCGTAAGGTTGAAGATGAAAATCGACAGTTTCAAGATATTTGGACCGAAAAATACTTTTTTATTTCATCGCTTAACAAAAGTGTCCGTTTACTATGCAAGAGTAGTGTTTCTATTCCGAAGGAATATAATGTGAAAAGGCATTATGAAACCCAGCATCATACTTTTACCAAATTAACTGGCGAAAATCGAACGCAAAAAATTTCTACTATACAAAGGGAACTAATAGGCCAGCAAGCTAATGTTTACAAAACCAATTCAAGATGCTGAAACAGATACTGAGTTTGCTTTGAAATATCTCGAATAATAGCGAAAACTTGTCGGCCTTTTAAAGATGGTGAGTTTGTTAAGCAGTGTTTAGATATCGCCGCAAAAAAATGTGTCCGAAAGATGCAAAGAGGTTTGAGAAAATTCAACTAAATCGGATGGTGTTCAAAGAAGACTTACCACATTATCAGCTAATATAGAAGAGCAATTAGCTACGAAATCGAAAAGTTTTGAGTATTTTTCTATAGCACTCGACGAATCTACAGATATAAGTTCCACTGCTCAACTCTTAATATTTTTACAAGGTGTAACGCAAAATTTTGAAGTGAGTGAAAAACTGATTGGTATGAGTTCTTTGACAAGTCAAACCAAGGGGAGTGACATGCTCAAAGCTCTTCTGGAAAAATGTTCTATAATGGATTTGGATTTAATGAAATTATCTGGAATTACGACTGACGGAGCACCTTCAATGGTTGGAAGTAAATCTGGGATAATAACTATGTTAAAAGAGTATTTACAAACTAAAAACATAGATACCAAGGAATTAATACAGTTTCATAGCATTAAACATCAAGAGGCCCTCTGTTAAAAATAATTGGGATTTGAAAATGTGATGAAAGTTGTAGTACCTACTGTAAACTTTATAAAATCAGGAGGTCTCAATCACCGACAATTCACACAATTTCTCGAGGAAATTGAAAGCGAATATGGTGATCTCCTGTTTTACACTGAAGTAAGGTGGCTAAGTCGTAGGTTGTCACTAGAGCGGTTTCTTAACTTGATTGATGAAATCAAAATATTTCTGGCGGAAAAGAAAGAGGACGTCTCCGAACTCGACAACCCTGATTGGCTATGTGACTTAGCGTTTCTTGTAGACATCACAAATCACTTGAATGTCTTAAATACGCGACTCCAAGGCAAAGATCAATTGATTTCGCAGTTATACGCTCATGTTTCGTCCTTTCAATGCAAATTGAGTCTTTTCAGGACACAAATCAATTCAGCCAATTACAGCCATTTTCCGAACTACAAAAAAATGATGGAGAAATTCAATAAAACTGATGTCAATTTCGCTTATGTTGAAAAAATTGATATTTTAATACAAGCTCTTCATGATCGTTTTCTAGACTTCAAAAAAGTTAAACCTCTATTAGACATTTTCAGCAATCCTTTCAACATTTCACCCGAAAATGCACCGGAATTAATACAGATGGAATTGATAGACATGCAAAATGATGATAATTTACGAAACAAGTTTAATGAAGGTAATTTACTCAACTTTTACCGTTGCGTTGACAAAACCGCTTATAAAGAGATGCGAATAAATGCATTGAAATGCGCAAGCTTATTTGGATCGACGTATATTTGTGAGCAAACGTTTTCAGTGATGAAAGTTAACAAAACAAAAAATCGAAACCGTCTGGCAAATGAAAATCTGGAAGCAATTTTACGTGTGGCGACAAGTAATGTGGAGCCAAACATAAACAAAATTGTTAGGTCAATGCAGTGTCATGCATCAAAATTATAAAACATGAAATATTACATTGTAATGATTAGATTACATTACGATTACATAATTACAACAAACATTTTTGAATGTTCTTTTATTTTTATCATTTGTAGTAATTCATACTATTTAAAAATAAAAATATTTGTGTTAATAAGTATTCTTTGTAATGGCCCGTCCTTGCCTTATAATTTTCCCGAGTGACCCCTGTTCTGTATAAGTCTGCGCATCCCTGATTTAAAGACATACTCTCTAATAAAAGAACGCACTTTACAGATCAAAGTTTAGAATATATTGTAATAATTAATGTAAAGAATAAATGGTTGCTGTGGTTTGACTAAGCATTCACTTTAACTATAGGTGATATAATTTATTTCAAGTTTATATGTTTTCCATATTTTGAATTTTTTCACTGTATAAAGTAAATGCATTTTGTATATATATCTGGAATTAATTTAAATTCAAGTTAATTTAAATTCATTTAGCTTCAGTGTTTTATTTATTCTCGTAAAAATATATTTTCGTATATACATTTCATTGCCTTTATTACGACTCTGGCGAAATATATTTCACAACTCCGTCTGTTTGTATTAAAAGATATACAAACAGACAACTTTTATTAATACCATCGCGCTATAACATTCATATATACATGTTAAGTTGATCGATTGTACATTATCGACACTGATGAATCACACCTGATTCGGGATAGCGCCGTTTTTTGCTGTCTAATTGTTACTGATCTGTGAACATAACCATACCGGATAAAAGTCTAATTAGAAATCAAAAATTGTTTTAAGTTGTCAGAATGTGTAAAAAGTCGGTGTCTGAGGTTCTAAAGGCCGCAACTGTACAATCGCGGACACGAAATAGTTTTCAGACATATTAATCAAACTAGTCCATTTTTGAAAATTTGGCGTTGTGACTCAGGCTCCAATTAAATTAAATTAAAATTACTTTCAATGACAGCGGTGGACACTCGAACGAATGCCGCATTTAATTAAATCTATTAGAAAAGGTAAAATGATTGCTTTTAATTTATTATACACACTTAGAGAAATTTTACAATAATAAGAACTAAAATAAAACAATGGAATTTATTAATTTTTAATAGCATCCCCGTTACCATCTATTATGCATTGTAGACGTTTATTCATGGAAAAAAAAAGTTTTCAAAGTTATAGTTGTCTAAATTTTGTCATGCGTGGAGGATTGCTTCCCATAGTTCTTCTCTATTTCTTGGTGTAAAGTCTTCAGAATACATTTCTTTTACAACGTGTCCCCATATATTCTCAATGAGATTGAGATCTGGGCTTTTAGCAGGAAAAGGAATCTCATTAATATTTTTATCTGCTAACCATTCCCTAAAAGTTCTAGAAGTATGCACCGGACAATATAATTGTCATGTTGATAAATTAAATCATTTTGCGGAAATATATTTATAACGGATGGAAGAATTATGTTTTCAAGTAGGTTTCTATAAATGGGTCCTGTAAAACGGTCATCTATCAAATTAAAACTCCTTTGCCATCAGCTGAAATCCAAGACCACACCATTATCTAAAATCTTCCACTCTTTGCTATTGAATTTGAATATATTCCTTCATATCTTCTGCTTCGCGAATGATAAACTCGTATTATGCCATTATTACATGACTGAAAACTTTTTTCATTAGTAAAGATCGCATTTCTCCAGTGACCATTGTCCCTATTTAAGAAATTATTGGCAAATTCTATCCGGATTTGTTTGGACGCTTCTGTTAAAACAGTTTTCTGGCAGCAGCGTAATTGGCTAAGCCAACTTTTTTAACTCGAGCTGTTCGAACACTTCCTGCAAAATCAGTTCTTTACCTAGCTACTACAGCTGTCACAAATGGATTTTATCTCACATAGTGAACAAAAGCCTCATTCTGTTCAAGATTTGAGACAACATTACCTCCAGATCCTCCTAAACATTCCACTGTTTGCGTCTTTAACCATCTCCGTCTTATTTTTAGAATACATGTATGGCTTACGTTGTAAAGCGCTGCTACTTGTCTATTTGACTGACAATTTTCTATCTGTTACAGTATTGCTTCCTTTTGAAAATCAGTAACAAAATTTCTTGGCTTTTTACTGGCGTTATTTTGACACAAAGATGACATTACAAATGAAACAGACATGCAATATACATATCTGTAACTGTACACATGGACAATACACCTCGTATTTTCAGCATTTACTTCTGCTTAAGACACGTGTTTCTGCCATCTATAGGCGTCATCAGTCAAGCTAGTGAAGCAATGTAATACAAATGATACAAATCTTTTTAAGAACAGATTTGTATCTGTATATACATTTACGCTGAAATCGCCTACAAGATACAGCAAATTTCGTCCTATAAGGTGGCACTATTTAATAAGTGACATCTGACGAACGAAAGAGACTATGCCGAAAAAGGCGACCTTTCGCTTGACCAGCTATGCTGGCACATAAACGAAAAAATACGTATAGGTGTAGTCCATTAACACGAGCCAGATGGCGGTAAATATACAAAAAGGTTTAAGTATATCAATACGTTATGCACATATTTGTTACAAATGAAACAGACATGCAATATACATATCTGTAACTGTACACATGGACAATACACCTCGTATTTTCAGCATTTACTTCTGCTTAAGACACGTGTTTCTGCCATCTATAGGCGTCATCAGTCAAGCTAGTGAAGGAATGTAATACAAAATAATACAAATCTGTTAAAAAACAGATTTGTATCTGTATATACATTTAAGCTGAAATCGCATACAAGACATAGCAAATTTTGTCCTATCAGGTGGCACTATATAATAAGTGACATCTGACGGACGAAAGAGACTATGCCGAAAAAGGCGACCTTTCCCTTGACCAGCTAAGCTGGTACATAAGAGAAGAAAATACGTATATAGGTGTAGTCCATTAACACGGGCCAGATGGCAGTAAATATACAAAAAGGTTTAAGTATATCAATACGTTATGCACGTATAACGCATTTGTTACAAATGAAACGGACATGCAATATACATATCTGTAACTGTACACATGGACAATACATAGTCGGCATAGTCTCTTTCGTCCGTCAGATGTCACTTATTATATAGTGCCACCTGATAGGACAAAATTTGCTATGTCTTGTAGGCGATTTCAGCTTAACAAATGCGTTATACGTGCATAACGTACCTATTGATATACTTAAACCTTTTTGTATATTTACTGCCATCTGGCTTGTGTTAATGGACTACATCTATATATGTATTTTCTTCTCTTATGTACCAGCTTAGCTGGTCAAGGGAAAGGTCGCCTTTTTCGGCATAGTCTCTTTCGTCCGTCAGATGTCACTTATTATATAGTGCCACCTGATAGGACAAAATTTGCTATGTCTTGTAGGCGATTTCAGCTTAAATGTATATACAGATACAAATCTGTTCTTTAACAGATTTGTATTATTTTGAATTACATTGCTTCACTAGCTTGACTGATGACGCCTATAGATGGCAGAAACACGTGTCTTTAGCAGAAGTAAATGCTGAAAATCCGAGGTATATTGTCCATGTGTGCAGTTACAGATATGTATATTGCATGTCGGTTTCATTTGTAACAAATGCGTTATACGTGCATAACGTATTGATATACTTAAACCTTTTTGTATATTTACTGCCATCTGGCTCGTGTTAATGGACTACACCTATATACGTATTTTCTTCTCTTATGTACCAGTTTAGCTGATCAAGGGAAAGGTCGCCTTTTTCGGCATAGTCTCTTTCGTCCGTCAGATGTCACTTATTAAATAGTGCCACCTTATAGAACGAAATTTGCTATATCTTGTAGGCGATTTCAGCGTAAATGTATATACAGATACAAATCTGTTCTTAAAAAGATTTGTATCATTTGTATTACATTGCTTCACTAGCATGACTGATGACGCCTATAGATGGCAGAAACACGTGTCTTAAGCAGAAGTAAATGCTGAAAATACGAGGTGTATTGTCCATGTGTACAGTTACAGATATGTATATTGCATGTCTGTTTCATTTGTAACAAATGCGTAATATGTGCATAACGTATTGATATACTAAAACCTTTACGTACAAGAATGACAACTAATAAATGTTATTAAGCAGTTAAGGAGTCTATGTACTTAAACTCAATTTACAATAAGCAAAAATAGCTGGAACCTATTCCGTGTCCGCGATTGTACATTCGCCATACTACAGGGTGGCCCAAAATGACCGAAGGGGTTTTAATTCCTTATAACTTTTTTATTATAATTTTTTTTTTTTTGTTTTCAGTATTTTGTAAAGAAGACTTGGGGAATTTAAAATGGAACAGTACACAATTGAACAACGTGCCAAAATCGTTGAACTTTATTTCTCAAATCAACGATCCATTGTTTTGACTAAGCGTGCATATCGTCGTTATTTTAATGTGCGGGTTGGACCCTCAGAGTCAACAATAAACCGTCTTGTTGCAAATTTTCGAGAACAAGGGGCAGTAAGGAACCTTCCTGGTGCCGGCAGACGACGAACGGTGCACACGGATGACAATATTGAACGGGTACAGGAGAGTATTCGGGAAGATGGAGAAACATCAACCAGGAGACGTTCGACACAACTTGGCCTCTCAAGAGGGTCGCTGCGGAGAATTTTGCATACAATAAGAATGTTTCCATACAAAATTCAGCTTGTCCAACAATTGAAACCGACAGATTACCAGCAACGACTTGATTATGCAATTTATTTTCGTCAAAAAGCAGAAGAAAATCATGATTTTATTCATAATTAATTATGAGCGACGAAGCCCATTTCCAATTAAATGGGTTCGTTAATAGGCAAAACTGCAGGATATGGGCTACGGAAAATCCAAGAGTAGTTCAACAGCGAGAATTACACCCACTTAAGTGTACCGTTTGGTGCGGTGTTTCGTCGGAAAGGATAATTGGCCCATATTTTTTTGAAAATGAACACGGTGTCGCCGTTTCCATCACTGGTGTTAGATATCGGACAATGTTGGAAAATTTTTAAGGCCAGCCGTGGAAAACCATCCGCAAGTATGGTTCCAACAGGATGGAGCCACAGCGCACACTGCGAGGGACACAATGGCTCTTTTATGCGACATCTTTGGTGAACGAATTATTTCCCGTACAAGCGAATTTAATTGGCCTCCGCGTTCACCGGATTTAACCGCTTCAGACTGTTTCCTTTGGGGTTATTTGAAAGGAAAAGTCTATATTAATAAGCCTCGAACCATACAGCAATTAAAAAATAATATACGCGACGAAATCAACAACATAACACCTGAAGTTTTGCGAAAGGTTATGGAAAATGTTTTGGAAAGAGCACGAATATGCGAAGCAGAAAATGGCCACCACTTGCGAGATATAATTTTTCATAATTGAATTAAAAATATTCTCCATTAATATACTGTATTTAAAATTAAAAAAATTTAATAATTATGCCTTAAATAAGAAGTTATAATGAACTCAAACCCTTTCGGTTATTTTGGGCCAGCCTGTATTAGTGCGTTAGTACATCCTCGTCAAATCTAATAGGTATAATTTATATACTGCAGTAATATTATTGACCTTTGGTCAGCCCTGTATATTTACAGTCAAAATATTTCGCTTGATTGCCGATATAACTCTCTCTTGCCAAAAATATAAATATTTATTTTATATAGAGTGTTTTAATTACTTTTAAAGCAGGTTAGTACGCCAAAAGAAAAAAATTTCAATTTTCAAATTTCGCGATAATCTAGTACAATCGCACCAATTCTAACACACAAAATACTTCGGGGTCTTATTTTTTTTAATCGCTGAATTCGCATCACTGTTCAGATTTGACATATCAGCTCGAATGACTTTGAATTACAAAATTAACCTCCACAAGAAAATACACGAGATTTTGAGCTTGAAGCCTCATTGTATAAATATCTACTTTGATAAAATAGGGTGGAAAAACTTAAGAACAAATAATTTGATCATAGCTAGAAAATTGTAAAAGATTGAGTAAAAAATTCTAAGGCAATTAAAGAATATTTGCACTTCTTAAATACAGTGTATTCAATAGCTTACTGCGAACAATAGGACCTTGTCAAGGATTGTATAAGAATATAGGATTGCTCGATCCCGCAATATTTTCGCCGCGTAGTGGGGAGCCATGACGTCACAAACGAGGTTGAACGCGTTCACTACTGTAAAGCACCTATAAAATGTGTTTAGCTACTACAACAATTAATTATCGAGTTATATTAGTGCTATTATTATGGTATATAATATTTCATTTGATAATAACATATCCGTCAGTGTACTGTTATAAATATAATACACGTTTTTATTGCCATAAGGTTATACTTTGGTTTATAATTTAAAAAAAAACTTTTCCAACTTCAAATAAACACATTTATTAGGTACATAAACATAAATAAAGAAAGCCGATGAGCATGTATTCTCTATACAAAGCAAAAAATATATATTTTTCAATTAAAAGAGTCAGTATATAGCAATGTTTTATTACGCAGTAATTAAATAAAAACGAATCAAGTAGTGGTTTTTCGCATTTTTTTAGCTAGTGTTCGTTGAGTGTCTGACGGTGTACTAGTAGAAAGCTTATGTTTACTCGATTTTTTAGCATTGTCAAGGGTTCTTTTTGTATTTAAATAATTCATACGGATAACAGTTCTTAATTTACAAAATAATTTTATAATAACAAAGCACAAATTTTCTCGCTTTTTAATTTTTAAAGCTAGTCTTTTAACAACCAGTGTTTCTTTCCGCAGTTTATTATCGCCATGATATATCTCAAAATATTTGTTCCACTGTTTAATGGTACTTAAGAAATCTGTTGAGGGCTTAATAAGAACACCAAAAGAGAGCTGTTGTACCCATGAGGGTAAATTGTAGGCGTGATCGGCTTTAATTTTATAAGTATAATCGCCGAGTTGGGGATGACTGTTTTTAAATTTCTTCGCTATAAAACCAGCAATGTACTCAAATGCATCGTCCGTTGTTTCTGGTGATTTTGCATCAGATATTTCTGAAATCCCTGATTATGAAAACGAGCTTCCATTGCTACTTTGAGTTGCATTGCTGTCAAACTTCTCTTCCGGTAATTCAAGTGAAACTTTCGCTTGTTCCAAAACTGTGGCCACTATATATTCTTCAGGAACAGCTTCTTGTGTGTTCACCTTTAAAAAAAGTATAGCTATGTAGATAGGTACCTATATAATACTAGGAATATGTAAAGAATTAATAAACACATTTTATGTACCTGTGCTTCTAAAATACCAGGATTCTCCCCAAGAATAATCATTCTTATTCTTTTGATGGCTTCCAATGGAGATGGATGTTCATTCGGCCCTCGACATCTAAGCTGGAAGAAAAAATTCTCCAAACAATCCTGATTAAGTTTATGAGTACATATATAATGTACATTTTCAAATTCGGTCTTCATATCTCGTAAAAGTAGTTTCAACGATTCTATAGAAATTATTATTGCTTTCTGAAAAATTTGCAAAGTGTTTTTTCCTTCAGCTCTCATGTCAAATATTAAATCTCTAACTTTATTTAAGTGTTGTTCTTGGTCCTGTAAATAAATTCTAAAAGGGGCTTTCATAGGGTCAGGGCCAGGAGATCTATTCACATGGCTATTAAAAATATCAAACCAAGAATTAATATTGTCTATGAACATTCCGACATCTTCAGCAAGTTTTTTATCAGGGCCTGGTTTGTATCGTAATAATGCCTGGGCGGTCTTATGTGATAACAATTCAGCCGCTAGTCTTATATTTTGTCTTTTACTCTTTTCAACTGTAATATGCTTTTCAGAAATTTTATAACAGGAATTTACTTCTACATTGGTTAATTCTATCAAACTTTCTAAAGGTTCTTTTCTTATCTCTTTGTTTCCAGCACTTCTCAATATAAATCCTGTGTCCAAAAACCAATTACGGAGAAGTTTCAGTAAATGGGGAGCATCTGCGAAAACATAAACATTTTTCTTGGTTTGCGGATGCTCGAAATAGGTCTTATTTATGTCAACGGACAACGCTTTCCAGAGACCAACATTACTGCTTCCGCAAACACTTACAATTGCAACACAGTTATATGATATTTTATGCAATTGGGTGATCAGATCCATTAACACATCCTTTGTCATCTTTTTGTCAAAGTCAAGATAGATAGGCTGTTTCTAAGTAGAAAATAAGCTTCTAACCATACAGACTTGCATTAAATTGTAAGGACGTAGCACCTGATCTTCACCAACACAATACTCTAAAGTGGTTTTAACTTTGACTTCATCAAAAGAAATGACTACAGTTTTCTCTCTTGCAGACATATTTTCTCCTGCTACCTTTAGAAAAGTTAGTACATCTTCTAAAACTCCCGGCGTTATTCTGATTAAATAAATAGCATTTCTTGCTGAGGTAACGAATAGTAAAAGCAACTGCAATCTCTTCAGTAGTCCAATTAACGCGTTTCTTTTTGTTTAGAAGAATAGAAATTTGATTTTCTGTTAAGAGTTTTCTCAGTATTTTTACCGTTTCCTGTTTTTGTGCAGGTTTATCTTGCTTGTTCTTTCTTCTATAGTATAAAAGTTGTTTTCTCTGCAAATTCAATTTGCGTTTCATAATTTCCATCTCTGTAGATAATTTAGTGTGACTTTCACGAAGCTCCGCATATTGTTTAGATAATATATTTTCTGCTGGGACAGTTAAAGGCTTATCGGTTTTAATTTCTGCTGTTGAAGACGCTGTTGACAGCTCACTTGCCGTTAAACATGAAGCTATCGATTGTTCGGCAATCAATCTATTTACTTCTTCTTTCCTTTCATTTTCCTTTTTTCTTTTTAAATATGCTTCCCCTCTTGTCGCAACTTTCTTTATATCTTTGGACATTTGTGGAAGATTTACACTAGGCACAGCAGTGTATTTAAGCTGTTTTCGTACAGGTAACCCTAGCAATAATTACTATGTATTAGAATAATTTATCTCATAACGTATAAATACATTTATTACCTAATAATTCGTTCCGCGTATCACGTTCATAATCGTTTGCATTAAAGTGGATTGAGCAAATTTGGCTAGTATTTGGATTCCACTTATCTGCTCGTTTGCAGCGCCTTATCCATTCTTTACGGACAGTATCGGATACGAAGTTTGTCGCCTTTGAAAAGTTGTGATAAACGATTTCTCTATTGGTAATTTTCGTAGAAATACGACTGTTATTACAGCCAACTACCGCACAACGACGTCCCGGCATTTCAGTCGCTAATTTACAAAGGGTAACGGCGAAAACTAAATTAAAACACTTTACTTTAACTCAAGCAACCCAAGACCTCAACTATTTATCGGTGCGACTGGTCCGTTTGTGACGTCACAGGAGGCAGAGTCACGGCTCGATGCGAACAACACTGCCGGTATAGGGATCTGGCTATCATATGTTCTTATACAATCCTTGGGACCTTGTCACTTATGAAGCCATTTAATTTCACCGTGAAGATAAATTTGAATGATTTGATGATCGGTAAAAATCGGTTCCAAAATGAAATAAAGGTTTATAACACATTCTAATATTATATGAGTATACAGAGAGAGTCAAAATGGTTGGCATGATCCTACATCACTTTCCATTAATCACATATCAATATTTACTTCCACTCTGACGCGCGGTTATGTATGTGTAGAAGATTTTTATATGTTATAAATATTGGCAGTTATAGACACTTTCGGGATTAATGTATCAAGCATAACTGAATTTAGAATTAAATTGGTCGTGCTCTGGCATTTTTCTCAAATTTTGAGCAAAAATAATAAATATTAATCGACAGAAACACACCCAACATATAACTATGAACAGAAAATGATATTATTTTGTTAAATTCACTAGAAATAACTAAGGTTCTAAATTCAGATGGAAAAATGGATGAAGGTATTGATATACGCGTTGTGGAAACTGGTGTGGATCAGGACAATCATTTTTCTCTCTCTGTTTGTAATAAACTTATTTAATGTTGAGTCTGTAATTTTTATCGAAACTAAATGAAACATTTTGCAGTCTAATTAATTATTATAAACTGGTCTTTATGTGGATTTATTAGGTATATTGTGGGATGATTTTTGTAATAATTAAGACTTCCCACAACTCAGTGTTTGAAACTTACTAAGTATATTTTAATTGATTTCCGTCCAATAAATGAAAAATATAATTTTCGATATTGTTTTTGATATGGTTTTAATAAAAATAAAGTTTATAGAGAGTTTAAAAAATATCACGTACTAAAAATAAAGGCTTGCAATAAATGTAATATTAAATAAAACGATGTGCTTTTTATTGAGTATTAATAATAAAATTTGTTAAATCAATAATATAATAATATAAATTTAATGTTTATCTAATGGAAATGACAACATGAAACACTTACAATAAATTTCATAATCTTCTTCGTCACTATCAACATTTTCATCGGTATCATTTTTATCAGTCATTTAAGTACAAGAGTAAATATTTTAAAATTAAAATGTAGGCGGATACAGGTGTTATTATCATTAGTTACAAAAGAATCGAATCTTACCAACAAATTTTCAAGTTACCTTGTTTCTATAGCGACCAAGTAGATGGCGCACAAGCGGTGAATGTGTTTGACCATGTAGTAGTCCTATCACTGATAAATTTGAGATAAATTGATTACATCTCATAATATTTCTACTATTTAAGTTGAGATAGAAATTATTATCAGTGAAATTATATCAGAACAGTTTATTTCACTTTTTCTATTAATTTAATTGTCTCGTGGCGGTGGTTTTATTTAAATAACCTAAAATATGAAAACTTTACTGTTATGTGTATTAATTGTTTTTAATTATAATCTATCGTCTTCTCAGCCAACTGTGGAAGATGAGACGTGCCATTCATATGCCGGCGGTAGTGTATACCCCGTTGGGGCAGATCCTGAAAAAACTGGTCATAAATTGCAGCACACGAAAGCAGTTAGTAAGTTTCCACATACATAAAATGAATTTATTATTTATTCTATAAATATTTTAGTTTCAAAGCCGGCACCATATTGGGAAAGTACTGCTGTTGTAAATGGTGAATTTATACAATTAAAATTGACAGATTTTAAAGGAAAATATTTGGTATTCTTCTTTTATCCCTTGGACTTGTATTACACATTTACGTTATTTTAAAAACACACGTAGTCTAATTTTATAATTTTTTAGTACATTTGTTTGTCCAACAGAAATTCTTGCTTTTAGTGATAGAATTGAAGAATTTCGTCAAATTAATACAGAAGTTGTAGCTTGTTCTGTTGACTCTCATTTTACACATTTAGCTTGGATAAATACACCTCGTAAAGAAGGAGGCTTAGGTAATATTAAAATTCCTTTGTTATCTGATATAACTCATAATATATCTAAGGATTATGGAGTTTTTTTGGATGACTTGGGACACACTTTAAGGTAAATTAAATAGAATAATATATTTATATTTCTAATAGAGTTATTTTAGAGGATTGTTCATTATTAGTCCCACTGGAATATTAAGACAGATTACTATGAATGATCTTCCTGTCGGACGAAGTGTTGATGAAACTTTAAGATTAGTACAAGCATTCCAGTATACTGATCAAAATGGTGAAGTATGTCCAGCAGGATGGAAACCTGGGCAGGCTACTGTAAGTGTAAAAAGGTTTTCTTATTTAGTTAATATTGCATAAAATAGTCACAAACACGCAGTTGGATTTTTCAAATACCCCCACAATCGATGCTGTAATAAACCTTATAAAAAATAACTCATAAATATTGGTAGGAGTATACTTTTTAGTTAGTTTACATGACTCTTCGAGAAAACGTCTGAATAAGTCGAAACATATGTCAGAGATATTTTAAATACATTTTGTGAAACAAATATACCAAGTGTTTTATTTAATAAATTATAAAATAGTGGAATGAATTATAAAAGGAATTAAAGGTAACTCAAGTCCTTTTAAACAAAAATTTATTGACTTTTTTGTTTCTACAATAAGATGATCTTTATAATATGTTAAATTTATTTTATCAACTGACTAGAGTCTTTTTAGTTTTTTAATTTGATATAATTACTTAAAATGTAAAAAAAGAATAGGTAAATTTGTTGTTTAAATGTAATTCTCTTACTATAAATTTAGGTTTTATTGAATTCAAGGATAACTCATTGATGTTATCATATTTTTTTTCTTTAGAACCTGATCTAGCTATAATAAATAATATGATTTGTTGATACTGATAATATCAGTACATACTGTCAGTATCTATAATGTTTACCAATACGTTATCGTACCATTACGACATGAATCAAAACGGAGTTAGATTTATTTTTAACTATGCAAACACTTCTAGAATAGTTTTATTACATTCTTGGAAATAAATTTACTTTTGAAAACAAACATACGAGGGCGGGTTGATTAATTCGCGCGATCGTACGGAAACAAAGGAATAATTTAAATAAACAAACTTTATTCTTCTGCATAATCTCTTAATTCGATACATTTGGTTCATCTGTGTTCAAGCTTCTTTATTCCGCCTCGAAAGTAATTTTCTTCTAACCCTGAAAAATAATCGTCTACTGTTGAAGTTAGCTCTTCATTTGTGCAGAATTGATGCTAGGTCTGGCGAATATCGGGGTGCGGTACTAATTCGAACCTTAATTCTTCAATTTTTTTTTTTACAGCAACCTTACTGGAATGCACAGCTGCATTAGCATGGTGAAAGAGCACTTTATTCCTAGTAATTATTGGATGGTTTTCAGCGATAGCTGTCTTCAAATGATCTGGGAGATTTGCGTAATATTCATCGTTTGGGGTCTTGCCCTTTTTTTAAGATAGTCCGTCAACAATATTTCTTTTGCATTCCAAAATACCTTTCCTGCCGATAAAACTGCCCCGGCTATCTTTGGAGTTGGATCTCACGTTTGGTCCACATTTTCGACTGTTGTTTAGAGTCGGGTATATACTAATGAACCTATTAGGTTAAGCTAAAAAATTCGGTAACTAACTATGAGATGGCGCTATGTAAAAGCAATCTTTGACGCTATTGCATAGCTTGATGTTTCAATGATATACTCGTTAAACTTCATGTCGATCTGTCCAAGTAGTTTGTTGTGTACACTCGTTTAAAGCAGAGTACTTCTTAAAAATAGACAATATCCATTATTGATTAAATACCTGTTGAAAAAGTATTCTTCGCCTAGAGAAATTCATGTTAATACGGTAAATGTGGCGAGGAAGCTCCTTGTTTTAAGACTGTTTGCAAATGGGTGAACGAATTTAAAAAAGGTCGTACGAGCGTAAATGACGATCCCCGTTCTGGACATCCTAAAACAGCCACTTCTGCAGAAAGTGTGCATCTCCAGAGAACGGGTGCGTACATTTTAAATGTTGCATTAGACATGTCGGAGCGATGTGCTAGATAGGTGCCGCTTTTACCAACAACACAGCAAAAACTCAAACGCGTGGAATGTTCTATAGACATTTTGGAGCGGTCTCGGCAAAATCCAACAGATTTTTTTGTGCAAATTTGTGACGTGCGATGAAACTTGGGTTCACCACTACACACCAGAGAATAAACAGCAATCAAAACAGTGGACCAAACGTGGTAAACCGGCTCCAAAAAAGGCCGAAGTTAGTCTATCGGCAGGAAAGGTGATGGCTTCCGTTTTCTGGGATGCTAAGGGAATCTTGGTTATCGACTACTTGCCAAAGGGACACACGATTACTGCACTATACTATTCTAAACTTTTGAATCGATTGAAGGCAGCTATCGTCGAAAAAAGACCCGGAAGAAAGCATAAAAAAATCATTTTCCATCAAGACAATTCTCCAGTTCATACGAGTGGAATTGTCAAAGCAAAATTGGCGAAATTAATGTTCGCTTGAGCATCCATCCCCCTTATTCGCCGGATTTAGCTCCATCGGACTATCATCTGTTCACCAAACTGAAGAAATACCTCGGCGGTATGAGATTTTCTTTGGATGAGGAGCTGATAGCTGCCATTGACCACTATTTTGAGGAGCTCGAAGAAAATGAGTACTGTGAAGGCATAAAGAAACTTGAGCATCGACTAAATAAATGTATTGATCTTGAGGGAGATTATGTCGAAAAATAAAACACATTTCACTGAAATATTGTTTTTTGTTATACTTTAGTTACCGAATTTTTCAGCTTACCCTTGTATGTTTTGTCACAAGTAACAAATTGACGTAAAAAATCTGTTGTATTGCATTTAAAAATTTCTAAATTATTAATCGATATTTGACAGCGAACACGACTTTGTTCTGTTGTCAGTAAACGCGACACCCATCTTGCCGAAAACTTTCTCATATCAAGCACTTCGTGCAAAATATAAAGCACCTGTTCCATTGAAATAATGTCCACTGCCTCTGCTATTTCTAACGCCTTCAATCGTCGATCACTTAAAAACAAATCATCGACTTTATCCAGCATTTCTGGACTTGTAGCAGTTTTCGGCCATCCATTGCGAAGATTATCTTCTAAACTGCTCCTGGCACGCTTAAATTCATTTTCTAACGTTATAAACGTAACTGTAACTGCCTGATAATTTATTCGTTAGTTTTGTAGCTAAATATTCAGGGCTTTTTTGACTAAAACTTAATGTTAGCATACAAAAGTAAGACCCAAGTATAGACGTATTGTAGTCATAATTTCTAATTTAGGGAACAAATCCCTACAGCTAGTTTTACAAGAACTCCATGTCGTGTGTGGTGCTCTTTTTTGAAGTTTAGAAATTCGTACCATATCTGTAGATGATCCTCATGCTGGTATGCCATATATCATAACTGTATGAGAACAAGCGAAACAATACATCCTGAGCACTGAGAAATCAGCCACATATCTACTTAAAGCAAAACGTAAGACTAAGTTTCTTACATACAATCTCTATATGATCTTTCCAGTTATACATAGAATCAATTGTTACACGGAAACAAAACAATCGACAGTTTGGCTGCTTCAACATGAACTTCTGCCAACAAAAGTTGTTCGCGAAGCACTTCTAAACAAATAATTCTTTCAAAATCTGGTCATGTTGCTACAATTATTCTGGAGAATCGTCGAAGTGTAAATGCGCTAGGGTATATAATTATTTGCTTGCCCGATGTTAATAGCCGCGTCCAGACCGACCATATAGGCTCGCGAGGCTGCCTCGGATTATGCTTAGCGAGGCAGCCTCGTGCTATTTACGATACCGAAGCAGGCTTCGGGAGGCAGGGCAAGCCATTATTTTAAGCCCGTTTTACATCTGTCAATTTATTGATCAATTTCTAGAACTTGGGCTCTTGGTTGCCAAGTTGGGATTTTACATCTATCAATTTCTAGTTCAATTTTAAGTTCAATTTCTAGTTCAAGTTGTCTTCAATTTTCAGCTTCAAGCTCACTACTTTACATTTATCAATAAATTGATCAATTTCTAGAACTTGGTCAAGTTCTAGAAATTGACCATGACAAACATGTTCTATTTTTCCCTCAATTTTCTAGTAATTTATTGGGGGATTTAGTTTATTGTATGTGGAGTGTATGTTTGTGTTTAATTTCTATCTAAATTCATTCAGCGTTCGTTATTTATGCAATGTAGAGTCGATAAATGCTTACGGCAAAATGAATGAAATGAATGTTTCTTTTCATTTACATATATGTCACCAAATTTCCCTAGTAGGAAAACGTTGCAAAAATAAATTCACTTTCATTTCAACTTTCCCCAGCAATTTATTGTCAGATGTAAAGCAGGAAGAAGTTCTTATTTTAGAACTAGAACTTGTTCAAGAACTAGATCTTGAAATGTAAGACAAATTTATTGACAAGTGTAATACGACAACAAGTTTCAAGTTAAGAACTAAAACTTGATCTATTTCAAGATCCAGAAATTGATCAATATCTTGACAGATAAACGGGCTTTAGACTTCAGTTTAAAGCAGAATGGACAGGCGTGTGGTTGTAGCGGCAGTTACGTTTATAGTTGCATATTGTTTAAAAAGAAAGTTACTTTTGAAACAGAAAAGACAGAGTCGTGGGATCAATAAACTATATGAGCATCGTAAACAGCGTGGAACTAAAATACTACAAGATCACTACAAAGTGATCAAAACGTAGATGGGATCTTGTGGATCCCACAGCATTCTGTATGATGTATAATATTGTATTAATCGATGGACTCTTCTGTATTCATTTCGATTGCTTCACGCGCCAAAAACAACGACCGTCCAAATCAAGCGTACAGCTCACACTAAGGCACCTTTGAGCCGGGTCAACTTACCGACAACGAATGGCTCGGTCTCGAACGTGATCGATCGAGCCAATGTGCGGACGAATCAATCACGAAAAATGCCTACACCAACCGAGCAACTGCCTCGCGAGCATATTTGAGCGGTCTGGACGTGGCTATTGATGAATGGCGAAAAAGCAACCCTACGTGTAAGTCGATTATGTGCGAAGTAAAGGTATCGAATTAATGTCTCATCCAGACAATAGTCCTGACTTAACCTCGAATGATTTATTTACGTTTCCGACAATCAAGAAAATATGTGGTCACCGATTTTCCTGTCCAGAAGGGGCTAATCACTGCACGCAAGTCATTTTGAGTGGCGTAAATGTTTCAATGATTGATTTGAACAAATGAAAAAGTGCATAGAATTTAATGGTGAATATTTCGAAAAACAATATAGCTTTTATTTGCGTATTAAATGCTTTCTTCAAAACTTGTCTCGAAATTTTCCGACTGTTTCTCGTATGCCGCGGAATGTAGAGTATAAGTCCTAATAACTGCTTCGGAAGAATTTAACTTTTAAGCTTTATTTCTAATTTTATATTCCTAAGTACATTACAAAAATTTTACAATCGTTTCTGAGGTTTTTCCATATTTGCCTTTTCGTCCAGATCTTGTTCTGCAACATATTTTCTCTTTTTTGTTTGTTCTTTATCTACGACGGGAGTTTTTTATGTTATCCAAAGGTATTTTTAATAATATTTTATATTATTAAAAATTTGGTGGTGGGTTAATAATATTTTATGTAAATGGGATTTAGGTAAAACACTTATATTAATTTCCAGTATATATTACACTTTATTATATATTAATAAATAGATAACATGTTTCGCTACGATGTAGCTTCTTCGGATCTTATATGACTACTAAGTACTATTACTATTACTACTAGTAGTAATATAAGATCCGAAGAAGCTGCATCGTAGCGAAACATGTTATCTATTTATTAATATATAATAAAGTGTAATATATACTGGAAATTAATATAAGTGTTTTACTTAAATCCCATTTACATATAATGGATTTCCAGCAAGTATCGGCCGATTCAATTAAATAATATTTTATATTATTACTCTCTTATTATTATCTCTCTATTATTACACTCATGTATGTTTCAATTATTCTGATATTTTATGTTATCTACCTAGCTATGAAAACAATATGCTATCGTGACAATGTTCTTACGTAAAGTTTCTGTGACATTTTATAGTGTCATCTCCAAGTTTGGTTTGAATCGCTAACATTTGTTACTTATATATTCGTTTAAAGAAGAGAAAATAAGTGATTTAAAATTGAACACAGAAGCGACATGAAATTTTTATCAAAAGGCAGTAGCCCGAGGAATATTCACGAGAGAATAGTGGCTGGCAATGTATGGAGAAAATAGCCCGTCTTATTTCCAAGTTCAAATTTTGGTGTAAGCAGTTCAAATGGGACAGAGAATCCATTTCTGATGACCTAAAGTGTGAAAGACCTCTGGAAGCACCAACTGAAGAAATCATCAAGAAAATTGAAAATTTGGTGTTTCGGTTATTGCTAGAGAAATAGGAATATCAGAAAATTCTACACGAAGATTTGAGAATGAGCAAAGTGTTGGCACGATGGATTCCCAGGCTGCTCAGTCCCGAATAAAAATTGTGTAGACGACAAATTTGTGAAGAGAATTTGACTGTTTTATCTCAAGATGAAGACTTCTTGAATAGAGTTGTAACCGGGGATGAAACTTGGGTACACCACTGGGATTCTCGTACGAAACAAGAGTCTATGCAATGGGTTTATAAGGGCATTCTACCGCCCAAGAAGGCAAAAACGCATTTTTCTGGGGAAAATGTGATCGACACAGTTTTCTGGGATGCGGGGGGGGGGTCTTTTAATTGAGTGTATGCCAAAAGAGGCTACAATAACGGGAAATGTCTACAAAGACACAATTAAGAACTTGAGCACGGCTATACGCGAAATAAGACCTCATAATGTTGCTCAGAAAACTCTGCTTCCGCACGGCAACTGCAGAGTACATAAGGCACGAATTGTTCAAGGTAGTAATAAATGAATGCGGGTTTGAGGAATTACAACTGTTACCTACGGCGCGCAGGCAGCGATAGGAAGATGGTCGGTATCCACAGCCATTCAAACGGAAACGGGAGTGACATAGACATTCAGGCCTCAAAAGATTGCAAATTTACGTGTTCTTCTCCATTAATGGACATTGGAGGATCAATTTTGTCGGTATAAGCGATTAATACTCAAAGTCGTAGTAATCGTGAAAACTAACTAAATTTCCTCTTAATCGAAGATACACACACTACCACTCTCAACTGGAATCGTTAACGACCTCTATTCGAATGAATCTACACGCCGGATGCTTGAGAACGGCGGGGAGCGATACTGTTACAAAATAATCAAATCAGAGAGCGATACTAGACGCGTTGAACGAATTAAAATTCGCAAATGAAAAATAATATACCGGGGCACGACGATAAGGATACGAGGGATGAGCTACAATTATTGAAAATAGAATTGATTAAATAGTGCATTATTTTATCATATGTCAAATGCAGTTTAGTTTGTGCAATTCGGTTGAATAGCGTCTGAGAAATAACCTATAGAATACGCTTCTGTTATCGAAAAAGGGTATTATCACGAGAGAACTTTCGGATAATGATTTACTACGATTTCAGGAAAGGCTTGAGCGTGTATGAGTGCGAGGAAAGTTTAAAATCGGCATTTGGGGATCTCGCACCATCATTAGCTACTGTTTATAGATGGTATAAGAAATTTGAACGAGATTGTAACTCAGTTGTACACAGAAAGGGAGCTGGCCCTCCTTCAACTGTTGTTAATTCCAAAAATATTTATGCAGTGAAGAAGGTGGTAGAAGACCACCGCATTACCTATGCAATGATAGAGTCCAAACTGAAGATTGGATCCTCGCAAGTGAGATCAATATTGCACGAACATTTTGAAAATTGTTTGCTTACTGTGTTCAGTAAAGTGCCAAGGAAGGGAATTATGTTACATCATGATAACGCATCGTCTCATACAGCAGGGATAACTGTTCAGTATTTAGCTGAAAACAAAATAAAAGTTATAGAACGCCCTCCTTACTCATCGGATTTGATTTTTTGAGCTCAAAAAACATTTGAGAGGGAAAAGGTTCCAGTCAGAAAAAATTGATATCGCCGTTAAGTGTTTTTTTGATAGTACCCCTAAAGACAGCTGGCTGGTTAAGTGTATTATTGTTGATGGCAATTACTTTGAACATATTTTTAAAAAATTCTGAAAACTTGAATCAATCTTTCTATTCTCAATAATTGTAGCTTGCCCCTCGTATAAGATAAAAATAAGAAATTACAAATGTAACACAACATCCACCCTACAGTTCCGACCTCACCCCCTGTGACTATTATCTCTTTTCAAAACTTAAAAAACATTTGCAAGGTCGTCGATTTTTATTCAATGACGACGTGGAAAACGTTGTGGTGTCGTATTTTGCGGAATTACCGAAATAATTTTTCTTCGAAGGCATATCGCTATTAAAGAAACGTCGAGATAAGTGTGTTAGTATTAATGGTTCTTACGTTGAAATTTTTTGTTTTATTTCTCATTTTTTGCATAGCTAGGTAGATAACATAGAAAACTCCCTTCGTAGCATGATAATATGAATTAGTTTGTATACTGCATTTGTTAAAAAAATAAACCTGTGAAATTATGCATCAACTTGATAGAATTTAAATAATATAAATAGTATTGATTATTGGATATATTTAATTGTTTCAGATTATTCCAAACCCTGTAGAGAAGAAAAAATATTTTGAAAAGCAACAGTAAGAGGCTCTCTAATTAAAACATATAAATTTGTGTACTTATTTTTTATTACGAATAATACATCACAATTGAATTTTTAATAAATGTACATTTTATAAAATATTTCTTTCATTATTGTATACCTTTTCCGTTAAGTTACGAACGTTATAAATATTGAGATTTTATAGCTTTCCTAATGGCAGTCTAACAATAAAAACAAGCAATAAAAATCTTTTTACGTGTTGTTTTTCTGTTTCTTATGTTTGGGACTTGATAACGTTATCAATTGTATTCGTCTAGGTGTTTTTTTAACAACTTCATTACTATGTTTTACTTCGATATGTTTTATTGCAGACGGCGATTTTTCATCACATTGTGATCCTTTAATATTTTTACTGTTATTACCATCGTTTTGCTTTTCTTCCTGTTTTTCTAATTTATCTGTCTTATCTTCCTTTTTATTCTTTTCAATAACTATTTTTGTGTCCATATTTTTTAATAATACTGATTTACTACAATCGTCTTTAGTTTTCTGAGTTGTACTTTCCTCTAATTGTAATTTAAAATCTGGGGTGTTCTCCATGAGGTCATCTATATCTTCTACATCCATTGATTCAGTTATATCCTTATTGTTCCAAGCATCCCGTGCATTTGACGATTCTTCAGAAATAGTTACAGTAGCTATGCCAGTCTCCGTTTTACTCCTATCAGGAGTAGTAACTTTGAAGAAATTCATCAGAGAATTTGCTTTAGTTTCTTTCGACTGAGCGGTGCTATCTACTAATTTTCCTTTCCTCTTTCCAGGAGTTGATGTAACAGGACTGTTTTTCTTCTTTTCTTTATTACCGGGTGAATTTAATTGAATAGGGACTATTCTCCTTGGAATAATTTTTCTAATTGGTTTTTCAACTTTTTCGGGAGAATCTAGGATTTCTATTGTTTCTATAGCTGGCAGGTTAGGACCATTTACAAGGTTTTCCTGGTTGTCTCTCTCAGTTTCGGCATCACTTTTATCTAAATTCGTCTCTTTAATTTTATTTTCTTTCCTTTCTTCATGGACTTCACCGTCTTTAACTTTACTAAGGCTACTTTTGTCATTATCTTCTTTAATTTTATTTGCCCACTGTAATAAGAAATTTTCCTTTTTCGGTTTTTCGTCTTTATTTTTTGCATCTACTACATCCTTTTCTAATTCTTCACAGCCACTTACGCTCATAAAACTTTCCTCTACTTCGCTTTCTTCCTTTGTGTACGGAATACCAAGCTCTTCAGGTTCAAATGTTAATAGAGTACAAAATCCATCAGTTGAACAAGCCACTAATAATCTACCATCAATAGACCATGCTAAGTCAGTTAACCTTGTGTAGTGTATTTTCTGTAGATGTGCAAATGGTGCTAATTGTTGAGTATCATATAAAATGAGATCGCTTTCGGTAGCTATGGCTATGATCATTCTATATGGTAGATTTATTATAGGATCTGGTCCACCTGGCTTAAGTTCATACAATATGGGACAGCACTTGGCTGCTATACTGCATTGCTTTTGAAGTGGAAGTATTGCTACTGGCCTAAAAAGATAAATCAGTTTAAAAAAACAATTTGCAATAAAAGGCGAAAAGAAAGAATGTATTTATAGTACATTATTAGTGCTTCACCTCAAGAAAAATTAATTTTAAATCATTGTACAATTAGCAGTAGTATGTTTCAATCAATTCGCTAATTTGAATATATGTTTAAAGGTTATGTTATAACTAGAGACCGGACACGCATATTAAGAAGTCCGCCAATGCTCCTTGTTCTCCACATGCACTGACGAGAACTAAGAAAAGTTCGAAACACGTATCTGTACGTAGAAGTAACCAATGCGTTATGTCTCTATATACATATACAGATGCTTTTTAACATTTTGTATTACTGTAATTCAGTGTACTGTTTATGACCAAGGTGGTCGAAATCAGACATTTAATGTCAATATAGTCATATACCAAACTAGTTTCTTTTTTAATTTGAAATCACAGAATATTGCAATCTGTCCGAAGAGATTTAGCAAGTATGTAGTAAGGATAATCAGTTCAATAACATGTCTTCTGTAAAGTCCAATTATTATTGATTGTTACTGAGCATTGTGAAATTTCACTTAACACTAAATACTTCAAATCTAGTCATAAGATATTGAGATTGTACCTCTTAAGTCTATGATTACAATTTTTACTTCTAAATAATGATTTTTCTAACTTATTCAGGTGGGAGTCTCCATAGTTTATATAGATTTAACAATTTCCCCTCGAAATAGTGGAGGCAATTTATTCTCAATCCCTTCAATATTGATTTAGTTATCACTACTCAGTCACTTAGTGATCATCTATTCGTATTTTTCGTATTTTCTGTGTAACGTATTAATATATTAAGAAAAATGTCGTCGTGAATAAAATAGATAATTTTTGTTATATTTGTGGCGAAGTTACACTCTCGATTCAGAATCTGAAGAATCTTCAATAGAAGCTGGATCTAGCTGCATTCCTAGTTCTGATGATTCTTCTTCTAAACCTTACTTAATCACTCAAGCTGAATTAAATGATCGTCCTATGACTACAGCATAACTTCTGGGATCCCGCCTGCAGCAATGGAACTGTTTACAAAAGGAAATTAAAGTATCCTTATACCGGAAAAGGCAAGCCACTTTAACTAATTTTTTTTGCAATGAAAGGTGAGGCGAATTGGTGTTTTGTCACGATATATCGGGCTAATGACGGAACTTACCTTACCATATAAACACGATTAATGGCAGATATTTATAGATTCGTCTAAAATAAGTTTGAAAGTTTAATGGCAACGAACACCCATCAATTCTCATAGGTCACTCAGCAAATATAAAAGGGAATATGACAATCTTAAGTCACGTATAAAGTACGAAGACCACAAATGGAACATATGTGCAGATTTAAAAGTGGTAGTGTTATTGACATGACTGCAATTAGAATATACAAAATACTGCTGTTTTGGGACAGTCGTGCAGAGATAAATATTACAAAATTAAACATTGGCCTCCACCCATAACAACTGAACTAGGTGTTAAAAATGTGTCATGGGAAGCACTAGTTCAGAAGAGAAATATTTTTACTTAAGAGCCTCATTAAAAATTTTGTTAAGGTATTAAATCAGGAGATGCTTTCTTATATTTAAAACAGAAGTGTCCACGTATATATGAGGCAAAGATCAAGAAGAGATTTTTGTTGGACCGCTAATTTAATAATTGTTTCGAGATACCAACTTTAGGGACAATTTTAAATGACATTGAAAGACGAGCGTGGGATGCACTTAAAACATTTGCAACCATTTGCTTGAGAACAAAAAATCAGAGAACTACCAGGAACACGTGAAAAAACTACTCTCGGCTTATTACATTATGGGATGCAACATGGCGCTGAAACTCTATCTTCTCCATTCTCATTTGGATTTCTTTCCTGAGAATTTAGGAGCAATATCAGACGAGCATGGAGAAAGATTTCAGCAAGATATTACATCGATCAAGAAAAAGTATACTAGGAAATGGAGCTCATAGATATTGGTCGACTATTGTTGGAATGTAACCCCTGGTGGATCAAAAGTAAATATTCAGAAAATTAATTTAAAATGTATATATAGTTCTTAAGTTTATTGTTAATAAAATGTATCGTAAAGCAAGCTCTGTTTGTTATTAAAAAAAACACCAATCCATAAAGCGTACTTTCAGCTATTTTTCTACATAGTTTCCATTGAGACATTTGTTATAGCGATGAACCAGCTTTTTACTGCCCTCTTCATAGAACTCCTTGAATTAAGCCATGCTGTAATGTAACACTGTCTTTCAGTGTTTACTGTGGTCCCTTTGTTCCATGAACTCTACAAGAAAAACGCCTTCCCTTATCAAAAGACAGTGACAATGACTTTTCTCGCAGAAAAAGTTTGACGGCACTTTAAAGGTGTCCTTGTAAGCGAGTTAGAGCGACCCCACTGCATTGACTGTTATTTCGTCACTACGTTGAGATAGGCTACCCAAGTCTCATCACCTGTTACGATATACCAGAGAAAATCTTCACCTTCAACATCGTAACGTGGCAGAAAAGTTAGTGTCGGTCCCATTCTCTGTTTTATGGCCTTCGGTCAGAAGTTTTGGCACACAAAATTTGTGGTAATCTAAATGTTCAGTAACAACCTCCTACAAAACTGCACGTGATTTGAGGGGAAGAGGCACTCAGTTCTGTGATTGTGAATGCTGATTTTCACGAATTTTTTCTTCGACATTACCCACAACTTCGTTCATCACAACAGTTGATCTTCTACTCCGATTTTCATCATGGACATTAGTTCGTCCTTCTTCGAAAGATGGCACTATCTTCTTACCATACTTATAGTCACTAGATTTACAAAGTACCGCAATAGGTAAAGAACCTGTGTTAGAGAGAGAAGTACATCTTGGACCAAATATGGCTGTTTTAGTTGTCACATTGCGCATGATTGATATAGGATAATATAAATACAACCTTACTTTCGACCGCGTGATAGTTTGTCTTGTTCTTTCGTGACAACAATCATCTACAACTTTATTTACAGTAGTTATTTTCAGTAGTAATTGACGTGGTGATTAAGTGCGCTTTGTTTAGTGGAAATTTGGTTTGTAATGTAAAGGTATGTTTTGTTTTGTTATCTGAACAATTTATTATTTGCTTTAAACAACTTTAAAACTGTGACAAAATGCCTGGGTGTTGTGTACCTCTATGTACAAATAGGACAGAAAAAGGCTTTAAACTGTATAAAATACCAGGTAATATATAACTTATCTAAATATTTACTTTTTTTCTAATATTATTGTTTGATCATTGTAGATGATAAAAATGGTGTCAAAAGGCAGTTGTGGTTAGAACTTATAGGAAGATCAGAAGTAGCACCAAATTGTAAAGTTTGTGAGGTAAGTTGAATAATTGTAATGAAATGGACAGGTATAATGCTCTTATTGTTGACAGATACATTTTTCAAGTAATCAGTTTGAAGGAAAACGGAAAGACAGCCGTAAATTATTACGTTCTGATGCAGAGAAATTGCTGCCTGTTGCGATGTTACAGAAGAAACTGCACTACCCAATGCCAACAACTTGGGAGAGATGACATACAACAAACGTATACGATTAGATACATCGCATGAAATTAATCACGATTATTCTCTTTTGGATGAAGGTAATAAAATTATATTTACTTTTCATCTTTCCTAAGTCAATATGTTATTTAAGTTTTGCGAAATTTGTGAACATTAATTTATTACTAATGAGATTAGGGCAGAATCAAACGAGGACATTGCTTATGATGAAAATATGGACCACCTTCTATGTGATGAAGTGGTTGAGTCAACAGAAGATCTTGCCATAAAAATAGCCAAATTGAAAACAGCTCTACGCCAAGCTTGGCAGAAGTGCTATAGCTATAAGAAGCAATTGGGACGCAATACAGAAAATTTGGACAAGATTTTTAATGATGATCAACTTAAGTATTTGACTTTAGGTTCACACAGAGGAGTAAAGTGGTCCCATGACACAATGATAAAGGCATTGAAGTTATACATGGCATGTGGGGAAAAGAGGTACGAAGAATTGCGCAAGCAGAATCTACCATATCCTAGTATTCGTACCATTCAACATAGATTGAGGAACCTCAAGTTCCAACCAGGTTTTCTGCATGATGTTTTTAACTTACTGCAGGTAAAAGTGGGTATCCAGGTGGTGGTAGCTTATCACTCACATTAATTTGATATTGTAATTGTAATATTGTATTACTAATGAAATTTATTTTTAGATGGATAATTTTCGGCCTGAAGAAAAACATGCTACTTTATTGATTGACGAAATGGCAATAAAACCAGGGTTACAGTATGATAGCTGTTACAGTATGATAGCTCCTTGGCTTCGATAATTGGTCGCCCTACCATGAGCAGTTCCTCTAGCCAAAGCGAAGAGTTAGCTACACATGTTTTAGTTTTCATGTTAGCTGGTCTGTCAAGTCGATGGAAACAAACAGTAGCATATGAATTAACAAGCAAATCTTTCTCTGCGCAAGGAATTTTGACCATAATTGTGGACATCATAAAAAGAGCACATGAAATAGGGGTGACTGTGCGTGCCATTGTTACAGACATGGGTCCACAAAATCGAAGCTTTTGGCGATTGCTTAATATTGTAGCAAGTAGGCATAGTGAAATACATAATGGTTTTCGCAAAGAGCTGGTCTTATTACTGCATCCAAATTAAAGCAAGTATGTCGAATATCGATATCAAAACCATCATTGTCTTTAATAAAGCAAATATGCTACCTACTAAAATATTCTATTAAAACCAAAGCATCTGAGTGGGGTATTAAGCATGAAGCAGATGCATTAGCAGCATACAATGTAAACAATTGCAGTGTCATGAGAATCTCTCGCTGGAAATGTAGGATTGTTCTCACAACCAGAACTTATAGAATTTGGGGCATCACCTGATGCACTAGTACATTGAAAGTGCTGTGGTAGTGGATGTGTAGAAGTGAAGTGCTTCTATCAATTGAAGGAAATGACTATTGAACAACTTTGTCATTTGAAACTGTATAATCATACTAAATACAAGTATTTTTTTTGTGTTTTTAGCGACTTTTAATGAAATAAAACAAATCTATTTTTGAAAAAGACGTTTCGACTTTTATTAATTCTTAGTCTTTGTCAAGTTTGTATATATAAACAGTAAAAGAACAAGAAATTCTGTTTTTAATATTTTATATGAAAATTTTTTGTAATGAACTCAACTATTTTAAAGTTATACCCTTCAAAAAATGTTTTTCTTTTTCTTTATATATATATATATATATATATATATATATATATATATATATATATATATATATATATATATATATATATATATATATATATATATATATATTTGTGTATATATATATATCTATAATATATGTCGTAAAAGTATGTGTAGTAGTTTTTCAATATATATAATATTCCAAAAATAAAGAAGTTTATTCACTAAAAAATATTTATTTATACAAAAAATTACAAAGGAACGATTGGAGGGCAAATATTGACCAAATCCATACCATGACAATTTAATCTAAAATGGGCTGCTCTCCACTTGTACTTAACAATTAAACTGGAAGAACTTCGTGAAGTATTACAATTTTATTCTCTGTCATGTCAGCCCTTTTAATAGCATTTAGCCATTTCTCACGTCGTAGGGTTGACAATTTATTTAAAAATTGTCGATGTTGAAAGTTGCGAATTGCCGGAATTCGATAAAAGTTAACACTATCCTAACCCCCACGCCTACTGCAATTAACAACGAAACAGAATGCTGGCATTTTTAATTTATTTTATAACAAATATATCTAAATATATCCTAGTTTTAACTCTTAATTCAATCACAATCAATTGCTATCTTTACTTTGCGTACCCTACAGACGCCATATTTTAAATGATTTGACAGCACATTGGACTACTCTATAATATAAATGTAATTATGTTTGTAATTGTTTTACATTTAGTTAATTCATTTATTATTACTCTGCCGCATTTAAACATTTGTACATATTAAAATATATTGATTGATATTAAGATATATTGATAAAGTTAAATAAAGTTTTTTTTGTATTTTATGGACGTTTTATTCTTTTCCTTAGTAAAAGGTTCCCTAGAAATGAACACAATATTTTCAAATTTACCGCGTTTGTCTGGACCAAATATGGACGTATATTGCGGTACTTTGTAAATCTAGTGACTTTAACCATACTGTCACATTTTCACCATAAACAGAACAAAGTTCACGATAAATTTCAGCAACCTTCATGTTCTTTGAACATAGAAATCGGATAACAACACGCAATTCACGGTCGGCCGGATTTTCAATTCCAGCAGTCGACCAAAATAGCACGAAAGAATGTCCGAACGATTCTCTCACTAACACAGCCAGAGTGCACCGCATCGTTGCGATTACGTCGATACCCCCACTCTGTTCATTAGGTCAAAACGGAGCTTACTTTACGTATCGCCCGCGTAGTTTTTACTTTTAGTAAGTGTATCAATATACACTCCGCAAAAAATTATGGACTATCTTATCTATGCAAGTAAATCATTGCAACAGTGTTTGTTTGTTTTGGTTTTATGACATTGTGACGCACAAGTTTAAATTAATAGTATATTGTTTACTGAGTAGGAAAAGCCTAACATTCCTGGACGACTGTGAAGATTGCTAAGTCGAGGCGCAAGCCGAGACTTAGCAACACAGATTCCAGGAATGTGGCTTTTCCTACGAGGTAAACATACTATTTTTCCACAAATCGTTTAAAATTCGACAGATATTAATTAATTTTGAAAAAATCGCGAATAATTTTATTCACAAATAAATGGTGTTTTGAAATTCGTAATATAATTGGTTGCGTTACTATGGAAACTTATTAATGTTGAATTGTCAAACTTGACGCATATAAATTTAACTGCTGGTGTTTTCGATAGCAAAACAGCGTAAAATGATAAGTGATGATGAATTTTCCATATCTGGGACTCCTCCAGAGCTGGTTGAGGTAGTGATACTGCTTCATTAGAATTATTGCCAAAGAAATCAAGAGAAAAGTACAAATATGTATGTATATAAATGTTTTATGGACTATCGCAAGAGTAAAAACACGAGTTCTTTCTCGGAAAATGTTGTAATGGCATACTTTCTAGACCTTTGTTTAAAGATGAAATCTTCAACATTATGGGCGAATTATTCAATGTTGAAGTCAACCCTTGCAATTAAACACAATGTAGATATATCTACATATTCAAAACTTCGTTCTTTATTGAAACGGCAAGCTCAAGGTTATAGGGCAAAGAAATCTAAGATTTTAACGAAGGAAGAAATCGAAAAATTTATCCAGGAAGCTCCAGATAAAGAATATTTAATGATTAAGGTAATTTACAAGGTTTTAATTTTTATTTAGATTACACATTTATTTATTTTTTAGGTGGCTTTAATAATTGGTATTTCTGGGGCATGTAGAATGGATGAGTTAGTCCGAATGAATCTACACGATGTAGAAGACCTTGAATCTAAGCTTTTAATTAGCATACCTGATTCGAAGACCAACAAACCAAGATCATTTGTAGTTAATCAGATGTACTTGAATGTTTATCGGAAGTATGTTTCGTTAAGACCAGAAAATATGAACAGTGAGCGATTTTTCTTTTAAATATCAAAGCGGAAAGGGTTGTAGACAAGTGGTAGGAATACATCAATTTAGAAAAATGCCTAAAATAGTTGCTACTTATTTGAATTTGTAAAATGCGGCAGAATATACTGGTCACTGCTTTCGTCGGTCTTCTGCAACAATATTAGTTGACTCTGGTGCTGACATAACTAGTTTAAAGAGGTATGGCGGATGGAAGTCATCCAACGTTGCTGAAGGATATATCGAAGAATCTTTTAACAATAAGGTTGAGGTGGCAAATAAAATTTTCACGGTACAAAATATTCAATAAAATAACCCTACGCATGTTGTCCAAAATGTTTCTCATAGTTCTAATAATGTTCCTCCAATTTTCAATAATTGTACTAACTGTCAAATAACTGTAAATATAACAAAATAATTTCAAAATGTATTCTGCAATGCATTGAGGTTTTCGAAATATAAATTAATTCCTTATAAACGTGTTTTCAATCATTTATGTAGAACACTAACAACTGTAACGAAATATCATTTCCTTACAGTAAGGAAATGAATATTTCCCAACAGTTAGGAAATGTTGACTTTTTCTTACGAAATTTTGTCAGGAATGTCAAAATTTCCTAACGATTTGCGGAAAAAACTTTTTTTTTCTAATTTCGTGACATTTAGATGCATTACATCTTCTCATTTCTTTGAAAAATTGGCAAGTTTAAATCTATAGCTTTTTCTTTTAACATTTATCACGTGTTTCCATGTAGAATCCTCTCGCCTGGATTGGTAAAGATGAATGACGGTCTCCCATTGCTTGATGCACGTAATTTGAGTCACGAAGAAATCGTCCAAGCCATTTCGTTAATTAACAATGGTAGGAGTCAAGGATACGTTGGTAGTGTGTTAGGTGTCCATCAATCGACAATTTCTAAACTGGTGCGCAAGTATAGAGAAACTGGAGGATATAACAGGAGACCAGGACAAGGTAGGAAGCGGTCAGTTACGGCCAAAGACGATCGCTTTTTACAACTTACAGCCTTGCGAATAAGGTATTGCACTGCAAAACAAATAAAAAACGAACTGCTTACCGTTCAAAATTAAAATGTTACGCCTCAGACTTTAAGAAACCGACTGAAACAACAAAGGATACCTGCAAGAATACCGGCCAAAGGCCCATACTCACTAGAGAACACCGAGTTCACAGACTGCAATTTGCGAAAGATTATTGTGATTGGATCGCTGAAGATTGGGCTCACATTCTGTTCGCAAAGCAGCCTAGGTATTGCCTTGCCTGTTCTCATCATATAGACGCCTGCCAATATATAGACGAGATGGCGAGCGCTTCAGTCAGTGCAACTTCAGGAAAACAACAAATTTCAGAGGTGGTTCGATTAAGATATCGGAAGGTATACCTTCCGAGGCTAAGATGGTGTTGGAGGTTATTCATAATGACTCTATGACCGCAGATAAGTACATTAGGATTATATTAGAGCCATTTGTGGTTCCATTGGCACCCTACATAGACCCGAATTTCCGTTTAATGCATGATAACATTCGCTCCCACATCGCCAACATTGTACAAAATTACCTACATGAGGTTGACATACGTGTTTTAAAGTGGCCAGCTAAAAGCCCGAATATAAATCCAATAGAGCATGTCTGGGATCACATTGGGTAGACACGAACCAGACAAGTTCCACCAAGAACGCTAGAAGAGCTAGAAGCAGAGGTCACTTTAGAATGGAACCAGGTGGGTCAAGACATCGGAGATTTTATTGAGTCTTTGCCTAGGCGAATGGCAGCCGTGGTACGGGCCCGAGGCGGAAATACTCATTATTACTTCAAGTTTCCGTTAATTAAATTCTTTGCGTAGGTGTTAGTTTTTCAATTGTTATGTTTATCAAGTTCCGGTCTTTGGTTTTTTCTTTGCATTTTATTCTATTTTTAATATGTTTGTGTACTAACATTAAATTTTGAAAAAATAAAAAAATTTCCAAAAAAATTGGGTGATTCCATAATTTTCTTGCGGAGTGTACATTCTCACATTTTTGTTTGTATTTCTAATTATTTATGCTAATACTATGATTTTATGAGAGTTCCCAAATATTTTTGAGCGGTAGTGTATGTATTTAACTCTTACACTATAGGGGTAGAAAGACATTTTATGAAAGGGATGAAATATTTTTAACTTAAACGGCGATGAATCTCGGCAGCGTTCATGTTCTTTGCACATAGAAATCGGATAACAGCATGCAATCCATGGCCGGCGACATTTTCAATTGCAGCAGCCATTTTAAACGACCAAAATAGCACGAAAGAATATCCGAACGATTCTCTTACTAGCACTGCCAGACTCACACTGAACCAGACTACATCGCAGCGATATTTCCACTCTACCCACCTACTTTACGAATCGTCCTCGCATGTACTGTTTATTACATACATTTTGTCCATATTTCATGTCTCTTTTTAGAAGAAATTTGAATAACGATTTTCAATTTACTGTCTTTCATACAAGCTAATGTAATCATTTCTGCTAGTCTGTTTTGCTTTTTAAAGGTGTCGTCCTTTACAACTTTTTAATTTCTATATCACAGAATCAGAAAATCGAATTGAAATTTCTCTACAAAATATTAACTGATATTTTACATATGTATTTTTGTGCTACTGAATTATATTATTAGTACTAATTGTATCAAAATTCTTTACATATTTTTAATATTTAGTATAAAATATCAAAAGTTTAATTAAACATTGTGAAAAGACTATTTAGGCCTTATTTTAATTGCATTTTAAAGTTTTTCATTTACTAACTCAAACAACGGATACCTGACTACCTATCTTTGTTATTGTTTCCATTGTAAAATATGTATATTAAAGTTGTTATGAACTTACTGGGTTAAACAGTCCAGTGTGAATAAATATGAACCACATAATGCCTTTTTGCTATCTTCTGTTTCTACACACCCAGCTGGAGCAACTATTAAATTTCCATCTGGTGTAAAAGTAATTCTTCGAAAGTAACTTTTAAATGTATCATCATGGAAGTATTTTACCTCTTTCTTGTATAAAGGATGTGATTCTGGAACAGGCAAGATACCACGTCCAATACGAGCTCTTACATGTTTGCCATTTCCTTCAAATACTCTACATAAACGATCACTACTTAAAGTTGCTAGGTATTCTCCTTTTGGATCCCAACAAACACCCTAATGAATAAACAAAATATATTATTCAAAACTTATGAAATAAGAGGAATTACCTGTACAAAACCTTTATGATCTGATAAGATTGTTTCCAATTTACCTTTTGCAAAATCCCATATAATAGCACTATTATCTATAGAACCTGATAAAATTTTTAAGCTGTTTGGTGCCCAGCATAAATCATATATGTCTTCTTTATGTCCACGCATAATCTAAAATTAACATAGTTTTGGACATGCAATGCACACACAAGTATATATACTTTTGTAATAATCCATGTTTCTTTATCATTTGTTTCACCTTCTAGCAAAGGTATGTTATCTGTTTTGAGGCTCCATATTATTATATTCGCATCATCATCTGCAGCTGCTAAATATTGCCCATTTGGTGACCAACGCACAACATTGACAGCTCTTTGATGTCTGGTTAAATCTGATGCTACATCTAACGTTACAGCACCATTCTCTGTAATTTTTCCGTGCCATATCTTGAAAGATATATTATAACGGACACTCCTTGGTATTTTTCTAACTTACCAGAACATGATAATCTGAACCACCAGTTGCTAACCTATAAAAATCACTTTCTACCGGTTGTATATCTACACACAGAATTGGTTCCCTATTATGCCAGGAAATTTCTGGTATCATACACTTCATTTCTATATAATATATAATGCAAATGATCTAATATTTTAAACCTAAATACATAACAACACTTGGCGCCAAATAAAGCTCGTAGCTTTGTTTTCAAGCAGGTTGAGAATCCTAAAACATTTCCACAATTTCAAGTTGTATACAAGTTTATAAGTAATTTAAACTTCGTTGTATTGGAGGTACCGATTCCTGTATAGAGAATTTTCTGGTTCTAATGTTGGTGTTGATTATAATTTTTTCGAGGTATATTACAAATCACAGAAAAACAAAATGTTTTTTTATTTATCAACCCGCATGACGAGGCCAATGCTTTTGATTAAAATAGTTTGCCTAAAATAAACTGGATGAACTATAACCCGATAATTTAATTCTCTATCTACAATTGAAGATCAATAATTAGCAAATATTTAAGTTTCTCGTAAGATATCAGGACGAACAAAACCTTTAAAATTTAAATTTTCTATCTTCAAAAAATTTTTATTTTCCACACATTGCATTTGATTTGATTAAAATAATAAATAACTAATTATTACAGAATTTAGGAATCAGTCAATGTTAGTAATGAATTGGTCACTAGTATTTCAACTGATTTCTTAGAAATTTTACATTTTAATTTCGTTTGATCAATAAACACATTCGCTGCTATAATTACATACACTACTTTGTAATAAAAGTCTTGTTTGAAATTACATAAATATTGTTACGCCTCTTGTTATAGAGATCTAATATTTTTGCTTGTGTAATATTAAATTATAATTTTCATATCATAACGACAAGACAATGAGCCGATTAGTTGATCGAAGACAATCTTTTCATTTACCAATCCATAGAATAAAGTAATAATCTACTTTTTAAAAATAGTTTGCCTAAAATAGACTGGATTAACTATAACCAATGAAAATTTAATTTTGTACTGGATTTAGGATTGGTTTGTGTACTTATTATATAATATGTATAGATTTACATTTGTTAAAATGTATAAAATAGAATTAATATACCTAGAATTTTATTAGTCAAATATGAAATAATTTGAAAAGTAAACCACGGCGACATCTATAATTGAAGTCCAAAATTAGCAAATATTTAAGTTTCTCGTAAGATGTCGAGGAAAGAAAAATGTTTAAATTTAAATTTTATAACTTCAAGAAATGTGTAACGGGTGTTCAGAAACATTCGAAGTCGAAGTAGTTCTTGAAAATTTGAAATCATGTCTGAGATAGATTCATAAATTTACTTAATACCATTGACAGTTAATAATTTTACAAACCAGAGAGGTACGATTTTTTGTTCAAAGCCCGCTTGACTTCGAATGTTTGTGAACACCCGTATTTACATAACATTGGAGGGCGGCATCTATAATTGAAGTCTATAATTAGAAAATATTCAAGTTACTCGTAAGATGTCGGGACAAGCAAATTGTTTAAATTTAAATTTCATAGCCTCGAAAAATGTTTATTTTCTTTACATTAGATATGATTTTAATAAATAAAATAATTATTATGTAAGTATTATGTAGTAATAAATTGATCAATGTTGTTTGATATAATTTAAAAATTTCACGTTTAAGTTTGCTTTGATTAAGAAACCCGTTTACTGCTATAATTGTACTGCTTTGTAATCATAGATAATTATAACAAGTATAGAATGAAAACTTCATTTCCCTAAGTGGAACTGTCATGGCGTCTAGAATGAAGTTCTCCATAAACGTAAGATGACTCTTATCTAGCAAATATAGAAATCTAGCGGATAACTTAATTATTGTGCTTTATTTTTAGAGCGTTTTTTGGTTAGGATCAGTAATTTTTTCATTAAACAGTTACTTCGTGTGTTTTTGTATATTTTACTATTATTATTAATAGTATTTTGTTATCCACATCACAGCTAATAATGCCTACCATATAAAACAGTGCGGTCATAAGTAGTAAGTAAAATATTGTTTTAGTGTTTAGTTTCTAAAAAAATTGCTTGTAGTTTTTGAAATGGGAAAGGCTGGCATCGTATTTGGATGCGGTCCTTCATAATCAGATTCTCGTCATTGTTTTCCCAACCCTGCAAAGTACGACGAACTGCAAGAAATGGCTATCATTTATAGGAAACAAACAACCTCTTGAACTTACCGATTAATATGTTTATACGCACTATAGAATTTGCAGTAATTATTTCTTGAATACTGATATTGGACCTAATAGAATATTTCAAAAAAAACGGTTTACCCTAAACTGTTTCTAACAGGTATTGAATATGTTTATGTATGTATGTTAATTAAATTGTATATTATGCAAGAATTACAAATATAGACTATTACGAAAGTGAAATTAATAAGCTTCACAAAATTGTTGATCTTTAATTATCCGAAAGGTGCAAATAGAATACTTAATGGAAAGTATGGCAGACCTGTACCCAGTAATGTTACCAATTTTTACAAGTAAGATTTTTCCATTAACAATATAGATAAAATACATATTTGTTTTTGAATTAATTTTTACTATTACATTTTTTTTAAATTAGTTTCATTGAAATGATAGATAGTAAACCATACAAACTTCTAAGATTCAAAAGTCTTATATAATGAGTAGAGTCTGGATATATGCAAAATATGCTTTTTTTAATTGCCTTATTTAATATTTTTGGAATGAAATATGGCAATTATAAACATATTTTGCATATAATCCGGACTCTAATAATCAGTAATTTTTTTTACAACTTTGTTATAAATGTAGTGTCACTATATTTATTTGATTATAAAAATATTTTGGTACTAATTTTATAACAATGTTGTAAAAAAAAATAAGTTATGCTAAAATATTTAAAATAAAATGAATAAATTCAGAATTCAAATTTTGCCGGGAAACGTTCTCCTTAACCGGTAGATGACTCTTTTTATGCGTTCATCATTTATAATGGAAGCTTACATTGTTTAACGTGTGTTCATTTGAAAAGTCAATCTAGGTTACTTTGAAATTTTGATAGAATAAGACGCATATATATTAGTATGTGTTTGTTGTTCCGTAAACGTAAATCCAAATAACATTTGATAATGTCAATCACATTTGTTATTTATTTGTATGTATGAAACTGTCAAAATTTACGGCTTCGTAGGTTAAGTAGTAAATTTTAATTTACGACATATTTCAAAATGTTCTCAATAAATCACATGCTACTAGATTGACTTTTCAAATGAACACCCGTTACTTGTTATAATTATCTATGTTTGTAATGCAAGTAATGCTTTGTAATGCAAGTATATAATGTTTTAAATGTCAGCCATATTTAATTTTCGCCCATTGTGCGTCCGATCATTTACGATTAGATATTGTCTCAACTTTTATTTCAGAATACATATAGAGTTTCCACAGCCCGGTCAATCGGAAAAGCTTGGTTGGGGGTTTTACAACAAAGAGTCTCTATGGCAACGATATATTGCAGAATACGCGCCTTTGGGCTTCGTTCGTGTAGGCCATTTTATGTCTCGCACTGACTCCTTCGACATCGTACTGCTCGAATTGTGTGGTGTAATGAATTATTACCCATGATAGATGAAACGGGGATGGTGAATGGAATCGTGTCTTCTCTGATGAGCCCCGACTCAGTCTGTGGGTCCAAGATGGTCATAGAAGAGTAAGACGATTTTGTGAAGAACGCAGAATTTGCTGCGGAACGACATACGGCCTTTACACCGGGTGTGATAGTATGGGGTGCGACAACATGCGGTAGCATGTCTCCTCTAGTTTTTATTGACAGAAATTATAGAGTTCTTGACGTCCATTTCAGTGAATGCCTAATATTAAAAATACATTAGCATTAGCCTGATGAAGTTCTGAGTCTAGCTAATACTATATTTGTTAATAAACCAACATTGTGGAAAATACTCTATTTTGCTATAAGTGGAAACTCTAAACACAAAACATTTTGGAGAGAGGCAAAACTGGTGCTACAAAGTTTAGTTTTTGTTAAAGAACACAAAGAATTTTTACCATCATCTATTATAACAAACTGGACAGAAAAAGTAACTGTATTAAAGTATATTTGGTTTAAATTGATAAATTATTTGTGCGTTCACAATTTCAATCAAGACCCCTTAGAAAATGTTTTTAGGTGCATATAGTGTCATAGAGCAAAAAATGTTAACCCGTCATCTTCCTTATTTGTTGCTTCTTTCAAAACTCTGGAATTGACAACTTACTAAGTAGTTGTTCTCCAAGTTTCAATTATGAAAATGATGATGGTGAGTGCGTGCTTGATAATCTGAAGAATTTTCTAAACAGTAACATTCATGAGAAATCGGCTATAGATAACTAATATATAACACCATATATAACTAGTCCCGACACCATTATGTGGTAGAAGGGAACTTAGATTATTCAGGGCGAGTCGTGAGGAATCGACCAAACTGTAGGAGTGTATTCTACAGGTGAAAGTAATGTAAAAAAAACTCAAATGTTGCTATCCGATTTTTATTTGTTTTCGAGTTATAGCGTAATTAAAAATAAAAATTTCATACATTGAAGTTTTTGTATTTTATTGGTATTATCGTTCTTTATAATATATTTTCAAAAATACCGCCATTCATTTCAAAACATTTTTTACATCGTCTACCAAGGGCGCTGGTTGCGTTCCTGATTGCGTCAGGTTGATGTTTGATATTGTCAGCAGCATTCATAATCCGTTGAATTAGTGCATCACGAGTGTCCACTTTTACTTGATACACTTCATTTTTTAACCAGCCCCATAAACAATAATCGAGTGGCGTGAGGTCTGGAGACCTAGGAGGCCAACCAATGTGACTACCACGTCCAATCCAACTCCCTAGAAAACTTTCAGCCAAATGTTGCCTGACTGCACGAGCGTAATGTGCAGGCGCTCCATCGTGCTGGTAGAAGATTTGGACTCTGATGTTTATGGGAGCATCCTATATCAGTCCGTGCAGTTCATTTTCTAAAAAATGTAAATAGGTGTCTCCCGTGAGGCGATTCTCAAAAATGTAAGGACCAATTAAAAA